>CM031617.1:28719986-28739986 GCA_018398815.1 Conus ventricosus | reverse complement strand
CCTTCCCATTACTTCCCCATTTTCTTTCCCTCCCCACCCCCCCCCCCCCCCCCCTTCCTCTTTTTCCTTCTTGCTCCCCTCCCTCTTCTTCCACTTCCCCCTCCATACCTCATAGACCCCCCTCCCCTTTCCCCATCATGTTTTTTGTTGTTGTGTATAATCATTGGTGTAAATGTGACCGAAATCCAGTGATCACAGGGCCTATCTTTACTTCATTAACAGGGTGACATTGTTGTGACACAGAATGTTTCTGTTTCAAGCGTTGAATCTTATTGGATTCAAGTAATTGCCGTGCTTTGGTGTCAGGACTGAGGGACTGACACACTGCCACTTCTTGCAGTGCGCTGAACTCCGCGTGGTTTCTGGCGGCGTTTTGAACACTGCGTGGTTTCTGTCAGTGTTTTGGATGCTGGTTTTGGCCATGTTTTGAAAACTGTGGTGTCTGGAGGTATTCTAACAATATGCTTTGTGGTGGTGTTCCGAACACTGGGAATTCTGGTGGTGTTCTGAACACTGCATGGTTTTGTGGTGGTGTTCTGAACACTGCATGGTTTGTGGTGGTGTTCTGAACACTGCATGGTTTTATGGTGGTGTTCTGAACACTGCATGGTTTATGGTGGTGTTCTGAACACTGCATGCTTTGGTGGTGGTGTTCTGAACACTGCATGGTTTATGGTGGTGTTCTCAACACTATGGTTTCTGGCGGTGTTCCGAACACTGTGTTGTTACTGGTGGTGTTCTGAACACTGTATGGTTACTGGTGGTGTTCTGAACACTGTAGGGTTACTGGTGGTGTTCTGAACACTGTATGGTTACTGGTGGCATTCTTAACACTGTATGGTTACTGGTGGTCTTCTTAACACTGTATGGTTACTGGTGGCGTTCTTAACATAGTATGGTTACTGGTGGCGTTCTTAACATAGTATGGTTACTGGTGGCGTTCTTAACATAGTATGGTTACTGGTGGCGTTTTTAACATAGTATGGTTACTGGTGGCGTTTTTAACATAGTATGGTTACTGGTGGCGTTCTTAACACTGTATTTGTTTACTGGTGTGTTCTTAACACTGCATGGTTACGGGTGGCGTTCTTAACATAGTATGGTTACGGTGGCGTTTTTAACATTGTATGGTTACTGGTGGCGTTCTTAACACTGTAGGTTACTGGTGGCGTTCTTAACATTGTACGGTTACTGGTGGTGTTCTGAACACTGCATAGTTACTGACAGTGTTCTGAACATTGTATGGTTAGTGGTGGTCTTCTTAACACTGTATGGTTACTGGCAGTGAACAGTGTTTTTACTGGCAGTGTTCTGAACACTGTGTGGTTACTGGCAGTGTTCTGAACACTGTATAGTTACTGACGGTTCTGAACACTGTGCTGTTACTGGCAGTGTTCTTAACACTGTATAGTTACAGGCGGTTTTCTTAACAGTGTTGTTACTAGTAGTTCTTAACACTGTATGGTTACTGGTGGTCTTCTTAACACTGTATGGTTACTGGCGGTGAACAGTGTTTTTACTGGCAGTGTTCCGAACACTGTGGTTACTGACAGTGTTCTGAACACTGTATAGTTACTGACGGTGTTCTGAACATTGTGCTGTTACTGGCAGTGTTCTTAGCACTGTATAGTAACAGATGGTTTTCTTAACAGTGTTGTTACTAGTAGTGTTCTGAACACTGTGTGGTTACTGGCAGTGTTCTGAACACTGTATAGTTACTGACGGTGTTCTGAACATTGTGCTGTTACTGGCAGTGTTCTTAACACTGTATAGTTACAGACGGTTTTCTTAACAGTGTTTTACTAGTAGTGTTTCTGAACACTGTGTGGTTACTGGCAGTGTTCTGAACACTGTATAGTTACTGACGGTGTTCTGAACACTGTGCTGTTACTGGCAGTGTTCTTAACACTGTATAGTTACTAACGGTGTTCTGAACACTGTGCTGTTACTGGCAGTGTTCTTAACACTGTATAGTTACAGACGGTTTTTCTTAACAGTGTTGTTACTAGTAGTGTTCTGAACACAGTGTTGTTACTAGTAGTGTTCTAAACACTGTGCTGTTACTGGCAGTGTTCTTAACACTGTATAGTTACAGACGGTTTTCTTAACAGTGTTGTCGCTAGCAGTGTTCTGAGCACAGTGTTGTCGCTAGCAGTGTTCTGAACACAGTGTTGTCACTAGCAGTGTTCTGAACACAGTGTTGTTACTAGCATGTTCTGAACAGTGTTGTCACTAGCAGTGTTCTGAACACAGTGTTGTTACTAGCAGTGTTCTGAACACAGAGTTGTTACTAGTAGTGTTCTGAACACAGTGTTGTTACTTGTAGTGTTTCCCGAACACAGTGTTGTTACTAGCAGTGTTCTGAACACAGTGATGTTACTAGCAGTGTTCTGAACAGTGTTGTTACTAGCAGTGTTCTGGACAGTGTAGTTACTAGTAGTGTTCTGAACACAGTGTTGTTACTAGTAGTATTCTGAACACAGTGTTGTTACTAATAGTGTTCCCGAACACAGTGTTGTTACTAGCAGTGTTCTGAACACAGTGATGTTACTGGCAGTGTTCTGAATACAGTGTTGTTACTAGTAGTGTTCTGAACACAGTGTTGTTACTGGTAGTATTCCCGAACACAGTGTTGTTACTAGCAGTGTTCTGAACACAGTGTTGTTACTAGCAGTGTTCTGAACACAGCGTTGTTACTAGCAGTGTTCTGAACAGTGTTGTTACTAGCAGTGTTCTGAACAGTGACTAGTAGTGTTCTGAACACAGTGTTGTTACTAGTAGTGTTCTAAACACTGTGCTGTTACTGGCAGTGTTCTTAACACTGTATAGTTACAGACGGTTTTCTTAACAGTGTTGTTGCTAATAGTGTTCTAAACACAGTGTTGTTACTAGTAGTTTTCTGAACACAGTGTTGTTACTGGTAGTGTTCTGAACACTGTGCTGTTACTAGTAGTGTTCTGAACACTGTATAGTTACTGACAGTTTTCTTAAGTGTTGTTACCAGTAGTGTTCTGATCACTGTGCTGTTACCAGTAGTGTTTTGAACACTGTATATGTTACTGACAGTTTCTTTAACAGTGTTGTTACTAGTAGTGTTCTGAACACTGTGCTGTTACTAGTAGTGTTCTGAACACTGTATAGTTACTGCAGTTTTCTTAACAGTGTTTTTACTTGTAGTGTTCTGAACACTGTGCTGTTACTAGTAGTGTTCTGAACACAGTGTTGTTACTAGTAGTGTTCTGAACACTATGTGCTCGGCTGGTCCAGAAGTTGCATGAAAAGAAAACTATAATGGATTCGGTAAGAGGTCTGTTTATTAGCTTTATGTTTTCCAGCTGTAATTCTGCATCCAGAGTGTATACAGGTACTGGCCTGTGGGGTTTCCATGTAACGGATTGTAAATGATGATGGCATTTTTTTTTGTGCTGTTTTTCTTTTATGATTCTTTTAAAATCATGATGGGATTTTTAAACTCAGTGTGTGTGTGTGTGTATGTGAGAGAGAGAGAGAGAGAGAGTGTGAACATTTTATTGAAATATAGCGTTTGTTCAAAATGTTAAGTGTGACACATGTTAAACAGAATATGCTCTCACTGTGTCTGTCTTGGTTTCTCAGTCTCTGTCTCTCTTTCACACCTGGTGTGTGTGTGTGTGTGTGTGTGTGTGTGTGTGTGTGTGTGTGTGTTTTGTGTGTGTGTGTGTGTGTGTGTGTGTGTGTGTGTGTGTGTGTGAGACAGAGGAAGAGAGAGTGGAGGTGGGCGCTCAAGCATATGGACGCGTGCTACGAGTAGGGGGGAAGGGGAGGGGCTTGGATCTACAGCAGATGGTTAGTCAGCCCAAGCAAGCTAAATGGCTGTTGACGTTTAGTTTACATAAGCATTCTTCAATTCGCCTCCATCAGACACAAATGAGATGGAAGTATTAAACATTCTGACCACACGATCAGAAACGTTTCTAACACTAAGGTGACAGAGAGAAGGTGAAGAACAACCCAGTATCTTGTCGGCTTATCGTCCTTTTTCTTTGACGCGAAGGAGAAAAAAAAAAGGTAGATGTCAGATGTTCCGTAAAGTTTTGGTTTGGTCCAGCAACAAAACAGACAGCACTGAAAAATATTCTGTCTCTGGCCTGGAGGTTTTTGCACTACTGTGTGCACAACTACTGTTAAAGTGTCCACACACACACACACACACACACACGCACACTTTCTAACTCATTCACTCACAACTTACACGATTGCACCACGCACGCAAGTACACACACACACACACACACACACACACACACACACAAACGTTTGCTCGCACGCACACACATACACACTCACACGCATGCACGTGCGCGCGCGCGCGCCACACACACACACACACGCACACGGCCAAGATCATCGCGATCAATTCTATGTCGATGAATCTTTAACATTAGTCTAGGTCACTGTCACCTGTTCCGGGTCACTTGACCTAATCTAGAGTTTGTGTCAGTGATTCACTGTGGATCTCTGGGTTTCGAACCACGATCGGGTTTCAACCCTTTAAACACTGACTATCCGAATGCAGTAAACTACTCTGATCAGCCAATACAACTGTTGTGTACACCGTTGGAAACTGCCTGTCCAAGCAACAGGCTGTGATGTTATCAAGCATTGACTTTGAAGAGGCATCGCTCCCAAAGCTACTCTGCTAGCACAGCCGGCCTGCCTAGTATGGATGGACTTTGCGAAGGCTTTTGACAAAGTCGGCCACAGCCTCCTACTACACAAACTTCAACACTACGGAATCAGAGGTGAAGCCAACCGATGGATCGGCAAACTTCTTGGGCAACCGACGTCAGTCAGTAGTGGTGGACGGATCACGCTCGGAACCAGTAGCAGTTAGATCTGGCGTCCCCCAAGGTTCTGTGCTGGGACCCTGCCTGTTCCTCGTATACATCAACGACCTCCCAAACAGGGTCCAATCCAGCACACGCCTATTCGCTGACGACACCATCGTCTACAGACACATTTTAGGCGTAGCAGCCCAGCAAGCCCTCCAGAAAGACCTTGAGGCACTAGAACAGTGGGAGAGGGAATGGACATGGCCTTCCACCCAGACAAGTGCACAGTCATGCATGTGACCCGCAAAAGAGATCCACCCACTGCTGGATACCAACTCCACAACCAGACTCTCCAGAGCAGCAACAACACAAAGTATCTCGGAGTGACCCAGCAAAACGACGGCAAATGGAACAGGCACATCAACAACATAAGCGCTAAAGCCAACAAGACACTGGACTTCCTGCGAAGGAATCTAAAGAACACCGGCAGAAGATCAAAGAAACGGCATACAAAGCACTAGTGAGACCAGAGCTGGAATACGCCCCCGCTGTCTGGGTCCCACACACTGCCCAAGATATCCAAACATAGGGTCCATCCAACGTAGAGCGACCCGCTTCGTCATGAACAATCACAAGCAAACCTCCAGCGTCACCATCATGCTGGAGAACTAAAATGGCCACCCCTTGAGACAAGGCGGAAAGTGGCACGTCTAACCGTGTTTTACAATATGAAACACGACACAACAGCTGTAAAGTTCCACCATCTAAACCCCCTCCAAACAAGATCAAGGAGGGGCCACAACCAACAATACAGCAGGATAACATGCCGCACGGAACAAAGAAATATGTCGTTCCTCCTCCAAGAACAGTAAGGGATTGGAATCTGCTCCCTCAGGAAATAGTGCAGGTCCCAACGGCAGGTACCTTCATCTGGAAAGTAGCTGCAGTTCCGTAAATCCAACTCTCCCCCCCCCCCCCCTCCCCTTCCCCCTCTCCTCTCCCCCCACTCCACCCTTCTCTGTACTCTATACCCTCCTTCATTCTCTCAATAAAAGTTTTTGTTGTTTTTTGCCCCGTCGTCTTCACCCCAAACGTAACAATGATAGTAAAACACTTGACTGTGGTTACTAACGGAAGAAGAAGAACGTCGGGCGTTCATCGTGCCAAGCGAAGCAACCTAACACAAAACCATTGGCTTATTCGTTTGTGGTGCAACTTGGTTGTCCCCCTTTCTTATCGGAAACCATTTCCAAGCGCCTTTGTGTCAATTAGAGCCAAATGATTGCAGTGGAAAAATGTTGCCTTCCCACAATCTCCCTTCCAGCCCCCACCCCTGAGTAAACTTTTTTTTCCAGTGAACTCTTTCTCGTTTCATCTTCCAGTGAACTCTTTGCAGTTTTATCTTCCAGTGAACTCTTTCCAGTTTCATCTTCCAGTGAACTCTTTCCAGTTTAATCTTCAGTGAACTCTTACCAGTTTCATCTTCCAGTGAACTCTTACCAGTTTCATCTTCCAGTGAACTCTTTCCAGTTTCATCTTCCAGTGAACTCTTTCCAGTTTCATCTTCCAGGAACTCTTTCCAGTTTCATCTTCCAGTGAACTCTTTCCAGTTTCACAACATTTTATATTCTTTTATTTGTCAGTTGTTTTAGTGCTTCAAAAGCTTTTTTCTAATAAACCGAAATATTGCAAGTTCATTCATGGTGTTGCGTGCCTTCAACTTTTTTTTATGTTCCTGAAGTGGAGAACCTGTCCTTTGTTTTCCTTTGTTTTCCTTTCCTCCCGTGATCCAGAGCTGTCCATCTGACGGTGGCTTTATCTGAGTTGACTTGGTGTGCCGATCTGCGACATCAAGGGGTAGAAGTCTCTATGAGCTGATGGTGTGTCACATTGGTTCTGAAACGGGTTGATTCTGAAACGGGTTGCGCTGGGCACATCACTGCAAGCAATTTTAACCATGCAAAGCTACAGGATTTTCGTCTGCTGGTTGTCCAATCATTATCAAAAAAGAAAAAGAAAAGAAAAAAAAAAGGAGGGTGGGAGTTGGTGTGGAGGAGGAGGTGAGGAGAGGAGGAGACGTTATCTCCCCCCCCCCCCCCCCCCCCCCCCAAGATACATACAACAAAACAGTGAAAAGAAAAACATTCATTATACATAACAATATAACTATAACTCTCCTCTCTCTCTCTCCCCTCTCTCTCTCCTCTCTCTCTCTCTCTCTCTCTCTTCTCTCTCTCTCTCTCTCTCTCCTCTCTCTCCTCGTGCCTGAAATGCAGAGTATAAGCTGTATACTTCTATTGACACTGTGAAGCCTTACTGCCGACAAACGCGTGAAAAAGAAGAATCTAAAGCGCAGTTGTGGACTATATTAATAATAATTTTGAAGAAAGGAAGAGACAGCTCCGCACTTCTTCAGAAAAGATGTGTGCTTGATGTGTGCTTACCTGCAACAATCTCCATCAGCCGTCTTATTGTGTAAGCTTCCCCACCCCTCTCCCTCCTACCCCCCAAAAGTATGAGTGTCTATGCCCGCAGTGTGTTGAAACTGCGTGAAGCGGTCAAGGTGTTAGAACAGATTAACTGAACACTCTCAAGACCTGCTCTTTTGGTACTATAGAAGTAACAAACAGGGTTTTTTTTATTTCTTGCCTTCATATGTTTTTAATTTCCTTTTTTTTTTCCTTTTATCTTTGTTTTCATTTTTCTTGCTTTGTCGCTACGACGTGAGTGACCTACACTATTATTATTATTATTATTATTATTATTATTATTATTATTATTGTTGTTGTTGTTGTTGTTGTTGTTGTTATCTTTTATTATTATTATTATCATCATTATTATTATCTATTTTCCTGTGTATAGAACTTGGCTTGGCGTGTTTGTGAGTTACTTTAGCCACCTGTCCACTGATCCGTGTCCAGCACGTAGCCACCTGTCCCTTGATCAATGTCTAACACAGTCACCTGTCCACTAATCAATGACCAACATATAGCCACCTGTCCCTTGATCAATGTCTAACACATAGCCACCTGTCACTTGATCAATGTCCAATACATAGCCACCTATCCACTGATCCATGTCCAATACATAGTCACCTGTCCACTGAGCCATGTCCAATACATATCACCTGTCCACTGATCAATGTCCAATACATAGTCACCTGTCCACTGATCAATGTCCAATACATAGTCACCTGTCCACTGATCAATGTCCAATACATAGTCACCTGTCCACTGATCAATGTCCAATACATAGTCACCTGTCCACTGATCAATAGTCAACACATAGCTACCTGTCCACTTTTCAATGTCCAATACATAGTCACCTGTCCACTGATCGATGTCCAACATATAGTCGTCACCTGTCCACTGATCAATAGTCAACACACAGCCACCTGTCCACTGATCTTTGGTCAGTTGATAGTCAGGATTTTGCTGTAATCAATGGAGTTCTCTCTCTCTCTCCCCTCTCTGTCTGTCTGTCTGTCTGTCTGTCTCTCTCTCTCTCTCTCTCTCTCTCACACACACACACACTCACACATACATACACACACACACGCATGCAGGCACGCACGCACGCAAGCACGCTACACACACACACACACACACACAACACACACACACACACACACACACACACACACACACGCGCGCGCGCATGCACACACGCACGCACACATGCACACACACACACACACACACACACACACACACACACACACACACACACACACACTCACACACACACACACACACACACACACACACACACACACACACGCATACACACAAACACGCGCGCGCATGCACACACGCACGCACACATGCACACATGCACACACACACACACACACGCACACACACACACACACACACACACACACACACACACACACACACACACACACATTGATTGTGGTTGTTGTTAATTGTTTTCATTACGCTGTATGCATTTTCGATTTAATTTTTTTTTTGGGGTGGTGGGGGTGGGGAGGGGGGGGGGGTGGTGGGGGGGGAGGACGAAAAAAAAAGCTGAAAAGCTTATTCTTTAACCCTCAATAAAGATAATTTTGACTTGAATTTACTTCACACACACACACACACACACACACACACACACACACACACACACACACACACCCCACACGCAATCTGGAAACGCATGTGGGAAAATATACAGCAGGCACTCAGGTTATTTGTTGTAGCAGACTACGATGCTCCCAATATAAAATGTCTTATCTGAGATTTCTGAGAAATAAATTTATTGTTACATCTAATTAGCTAGACAAAAAAGCACAATTACACCGTTCTTTGTTTCGTAACATTCTGCGCATTATTTCTAAAATAATAATATTTTTGTAATGAGTGTATCTATTTCGGGGTTTTAGGCGATGTATTGCTTCAGATAACAAAAATGTTTTAAATATCACAATTCCGGGAAGAAAACCGTCGATCACCGGTGATCGAAATTCAAGGGAAAGAACTGAAGAGAGTTTTAATGATGTTGGTTCAAATGGGTTGACAGTACTCAAATTTGAATTTAAAAAAAAAAAAAGGAAAAATAAGAGAAAAATTCATTTTAATGAATAATTGAAAACAAAACAAAAACAAATTGAAATAAGATAAAAACAAACGAAATTATTCGTCAGAATAATCACCCGTGTAAAATACTCATTTCGAACTGAAGATGTCATAAAACAGTAATCATGTTCTCGAGCGAAAGACAAATCGTATTTTTGTATTTGTGTTCTCAGCACCTGTGCCGGCAATAAACATGTCTAAAGAGCTTAGTGTGCGACTGGGTAATGAGGTCACCGCGATAGGAGTGGTGCAGTTCAGGGGCCTCGTGAAATAATGTTCAGTCGTGCGTTAACTGCACCTGAGCAATGGCGACTCATTGTGGGGTGATAGGTTGACACTGTTTTTTCCTCTCCACAACGCTGAACTGTGTGCTCTGCGCTACAATATACCACACAGCATTGCTACACGACACTACACGACACGACACTACACGACACAACCTTACACTGCACCACACTACACTGCACAATACAGACCGAATCTATGATGGACAGATAGATGTGTGTGTGTGTGTGTGTGTGTGTGTGTGAGAGAGAGAGAGAGAGAGAGAGAGAGAGAGAGAGAGAGAGAGAGAGAGAATGCGAATACGAATATTTGTAAATAAAATGGATCAACAACTTCCTTACACGGTGTCCTCATGAAAAAAAGACACCACACCTCCACCTCCCCCCCCCCCCCCCCCCCCCCCCCCCCCCACATACATCCAAAATGAAAGAAAAACAAAACAGAGCGGAATCACTGAAAGTGGCCAGTTTCAGTTTCACCAAGGAGGTGTCACTGCGTGCAGAATCGTCCATATTCGCCACACCACATCCGTTAAGTTTTGAGACCACACTGCGCATGATTTAAAGCTGATGGGTAAATGCCTGAGATGAGAGGATGTAAGAAGAGCGTCTAATGGTTTCGACTTACCAGATGTCTGACCTACACATTTAGTAGGCCTACATCGCTCTGGTCAGACCTCGGTTACCTACCGAACTTTGACTGTGCCATTAGGCCTACTATCTTTGTATATGTGTGTGGTGAGTGTACACATTCATGTGTGTGTGTTTTTGTCAGTACAACCATGAATTAATCTAACAATAAATTGGTTTCAGTCAGTCAGTATACGTGTGCATAAGCATGTGGGCACAGGCTCATGCGCGTGCGCGCACACGCGCGCGAGCGTGTGTGTGTGTGTGTGTTGTGTGTGTGTGTGTGTGTGTGCGTTCGTGCGTGCGCGCGTGCGTGTGAGTGTGTGTGTGTGGGGGGGGGGGTGCACACGTGCATGTGGGCACAGGCTCATGCGCGTGCGCGCACACGCGCGCGAGCGTGTGTGTGTGTGTGTGTGTGTGTGTGTGTGTGTGTGTGTGTGTGTGTGTGTGTGTGTGTGTGTGTGCGCGTGCGTGCGCGCGTGCGTGTGTGTGTGTGTGTGGGGGGGGGGGGGGGGGTGCATACGTGCGAGCGCTAGATTTTGTGTTTGAGAGTCCTTGAGCGACTCATTTCTGAGTCAAAAGGGGATAGGTAATGAGTCGCTCAAGGACTGACTTCTACGCAAAATATAACTGCCAAAAGGTCATAACGTGTGAAACTTAATACAACTTATAAAGCATCGCTACAAAAAATAAAAAAATAAAAAAATTAAAAAAAATAAATAAAACCCTGAAAATGTAGGTTTCGTAGAACAACACCTCCTCATCAATTCAATCTTATTTCCTTTCTATTCACCCTCCTTTCTTTCTTTCTTTCATTTCAAACTGACAATGGCTTATCAGCTGCGTTCCCCGCCCAACGACATGCGTAAATCTGCCATGACGAAGTGACCTCGCTACGTGCTTGCAAGCTTGTCATGGCCCCGATGACGTCATCTTGGAGAACAGAGTGCAACGTCTGACCTGACGGTGCTTGACCTTGCCAACCCTCACAGGTCAAGGCCGAACTCTTTTTTTTTTTTTCTTCTCAGAGTGGAGTAAACAGAACGGAACGAATAATTGCCAATCCCGACAGATACAATATAATATATATGTAGAAAAGAGAGAGCCGGAAAAACAGAGACGTTAGTTCATGCGATCTGGGGTCTTTAACAAACAAGTAAGGTAACTCTTGCGTGTATTTATTTCATAATGGGAGCAAGAGTTATCCTCGTTGTTTTTCATTTACTGTTTACTGTTCTTTCCCCTCATTTAAGATATCCTTTCGATCCACGGTGTAATTCAAATTCTCATTCTTTCCGTCAAAATTCCACTTCATCTTCCACATGAATGAGATAAATGTTGTCTTAAAGCAGTGAAGGTCAAGGTGAAAATCAACCATTTTGAACCCATGCAATTAAAGATTAAAAAAAATCACGTCCCCTGATTGGTAGAAACCTCCCTTCCCTCCCCCCCCCCCCCCCCCCCCCCACACACACACACACACACTGCACGTCCAAACCCGCCTCCTCACTGTTCTCACTTTCAACCTACCGAACAGAGGTAGCAAAGACATCCTCTCTCTCCCTTCCTCGCTTCCCTCATCCCTCGTCTTCTATTTACCCAAAACACCCTCGACACCCCCCACCCCTACCCGCCCACTCACACACATACACAGCTGCACACGCGCATGCATGTGATGTAGTGGATGTAACAAGTAGTGGTGGCAGGTGTGGTCTTCTGCAGGAAAGGCTCAGAGTGTTTTTTTGTGTTTTGTTTTGTCAGAATGACAGAGCAGCTTTTATCAGTTAAACAATTCGCTTCCATCCTCTCTCTCACACAAGTGGTGGAACGGGCAACTTTCCGATCATAGTCACTGAAAGAAATTGATGTTTCCTCGGGACTGTTAAAGATGTTCAAGAATGGCTCAGCGTAATTCACGTAAGGCTTATGCACTCACAAGGCCTTGTACTCAGAATGACAGATTGAATTAGAAATAACTTTGAACGTGAAATGGTGTATACAACAGCAAATCGACTGACACAAATCAAGTGCAATTTCATACACAAAACTCAATTGGGTGCTCAAGATTGAAATGTACGTATTCACAGCAGAACTTCAACAGAATCAGCTTGTCTTTAACTTGGCAAGCTTCTAACTTCATGTCGTTATAAAGGGTTGATAAATTGTGTTGGGAGTGCAGTGGGTTCACACAGAGACTTAGCTCTCAAGTTGGAGAGGTATAGAGATCTTTCCCCAGTTTCTGCTGACTGCTCCACCCATCCAGTGGGCCCGCTGGTCAGTCTGACGCCTGCTTGGCCCCACGTGGCAGCTTGGATTCTTGGTCCTGTGCTGGACGAGTTTTCGTGGGCGTCTCACAATCCCAGGTATTTCACCTGGTATGATCAGAGAAACTTGACGCAGGATCTCAGAGTGTATGATCAGAGAAACTTCACGCAGGATCTCAGAGTGTATGATCAGAGAGACTTGACACAGGATCTCTGAGTGTATGATCAGAGAAACTTGATGCAGGATCTCAGAGTGTATGATCAGAGAGACTTGACACAGGATCTCTGAGTGTATGATCAGAGAAACTTGATGCAGGATCTCAGAGTGTATGATCAGAGAAACCTGACACAGGATCTCAGGGTGTATGATCAGAGAAACCTGACACAGGATCTCAGGGTGTATGATCAGAGAGGCTTGACACAGATACAGGATCTCTGAGTGTATGATCAGAGAAACCTGACACAGGATCTCAGGGTGTATGATCGGAGAAACCTGACACAGGATCTCAGGGTGTATGATCAGAGAGGCTTGACACAGACACAGGATCTCTGAGTGTATGATCAGAGAAACCTGACACGGGATCTCTGAGTGTATGATCAGAGAAATGTGACACAGGATCTCTGAGTGTATGATCAGAGAAACTTGACACAGGATCTCAGAGTGGGAGAGATGGACGTTTCTTTCTCTGGCATACATACGTATTGAGCAGGGTAGTGGGGTGGATAGATCTCGCTTTTCTTAAAACGCTGGGCTGCCTGTCACGCTTCTGATTCCTGTCTGATTGTCAGGCTGTTGGATGAACAGGACAGCCAGTCAAAAATCATGATGGAAAGAGGAGAGGGTGGGGGTGGAGTGTCTGTCATTTAAAGGGAGAAGTTGGGGGTGTGGGGTGTGGAGGGTGGGGGTAGGTTATCTAAAAGGAGACAGTCACTACCCATCACCTGCACGGTGACATAGTGTAGTTTGGATCACAGATGGACAGTCTCTGAGATCCCGGTGTCCTTCAGCCTTGACGCTGAGGAACATACCGTGCTTCCTGGGTCTTCCATGACCCAGTGACCCAATAAAAACATCCCATCGTATGAACATATACAGCTATGCTCACGAAATCTTAGGAAGTTTGCCAACGACCTTAATAGCCGCTGGTCACAGAAATGTCATGTACGGGCACAATCAATCATCAGCGTAATTAGTCACGGCTCCCCCAGGACCTCCACATTTCAATGAGTCGCACACGACCCGCGCCATAGGGTGAGGAATAAGCTGATCAACCGCCCTTTATCAGGTGTGGGTCTTACAAGACCCGCGTGATCTGAATACGGATAAGCAATAAGGAAAAGCCTCTACAAAATGTGTAGGTCTTGGGCGACCCGCACGATCGGGTCTGTGTAGTCAAAAACGTCATCCGGTAAGGGTTAATCTAAAAATGCCCACTCCTGCAAGACACGTGCAGACATGGACCTTTAGCCTGTTCATGGACTTTACGTAATGCATGGATAGGACAGGCACGACAGCACCACAGCTATCGTATCTGGAAAGCCGGGCCGCTAGGGAAAGGGAGAGGAGGTGGTGACCGCATGGTGAGGGTGGCCCACACAGTTCAGTGGGAAAGGGAGACGGGGTGGTGACTACAATGGGAAAGGGAGACGGGGTGGTGACTACAGTGGGAAAGGGAGACGGGGAGGGATGGTGACAGCATGGTGAGGGTGGCCCACACAGTTCAGTGGGAAAGGGAGACGGGGTGGTGACTACAGTGGGAAAGGGAGACGGGGAGGGGATGGTGACCGCATGGTGAGGGTGGCCCAGACAGTTCAGTGGGAAAGGGAGACGGGATGGTGACTACAGTGGGAAAGGGAGACGGGGTGGTGACTACAGTGGGAAAGGGAGACGGGGAGGGGATGGTGACCGCATGGTGAGGGTGACCCACACAGTACAGTGGGAAAGGGAGACAGGGTGGCCCACACAGTACAGTGGGAAAGGGAGACAGGGTGGTGACATCATGGTGAGGGTGACCCACACAGTACAGTGGGAAAGGGAGACGGGGTGGTGACAGTATGGAGAGGGTGGCCCAGACAGTACAGTGGGAAAGGGAGACGGGGTGGTGACTACAGTGGGAAAGGGAGACGCGGTGGTGACAGCATGGTGAGGGTGGCCCAGACAGTACAGTGGGAAAGGGAGACGGGGTGGTGACAGCATGGTGAGGGTGGCCCACACAGTACAGTGGGAAAGGGAGACGGGGTGGCCCACACAGTACAGTGGGAAAGGGAGACGGGTGGTGACAGTATGGTGAGGGTGGCCCACACAGTACAGTGGGAAAGGGAGACAGGGAGGGGATGGTGACCGCATGGTGAGGGTGGCCCACACAGTACAGTGGAAAGGGAGACGGGGTGGTGACATCATGGTGAGGGTGACCCACACAGTACAGTGGGAAAGGGAGACGGGGTGGTGACAGTATGGAGAGGGTGGCCCAGACAGTACAGTGGGAAAGGGAGACGGGGTGGTGACTACAGTGGAAAGGGAGACGGGGTGGTGACAGTATGGTGAGGGTGACCCACACAGTACAGTGGGAAAGGGAGACGGGGTGGTGACTACAGTGGGAAAGGGAGACGCGGTGGTGACAGCATGGTGAGGGTGGCCCAGACAGTACAGTGGGAAAGGGAGACGGGGTGGTGACAGCATGGTGAGGGTGGCCCACACAGTACAGTGGGAAAGGGAGACGGGGTGGCCCACACAGTACAGTGGGAAAGGGAGACGGGGTGGTGACAGTATGGTGAGGGTGGCCCACACAGTACAGTGGGAAAGGGAGACAGGGAGGGGATGGTGACCGCATGGTGAGGGTGGCCCACACAGTACAGTGGGAAAGGGAGACGGGGTGGTGACTACAGTGGGAAAGGGAGACGGGGTGGTGACTACAGTGGGAAAGGGAGACGGGGTGGTGACTACAGTGGGAAAGGGAGACGGGGTGGTGACTACAGTGGGAAAGGGAGACCGGGTGGTGACTACAGTGGGAAATGGAGATGGGGTGGTGACTACAGTGGGAAAGGGAGACGGGGTGGTGACAGCATGGTGAGGGTGGCCCAGACAGTTCAGTGGGAAAGGGAGACGGGGTGGTGACTACAGTGGGAAAGGGAGACGGGGTGGTGACTACAGTGGGAAAGGGAGACGGGGTGGTGACAGTATGGAGAGGGTGACCCACACAGTACAGTGAAAAAGGGAGACGGGGTGGTGACTACAGTGGGAAAGGGAGACGGGGTGGTGACAGTATGGAGAGGGTGGCCCACACAGTACAGTGGGAAAGGGAGACGGGGTGGTGACAGTATGGAGAGGGTGGCCCACACAGTACAGTGGGAAAGGGAGACGGGGTGGTGACATCATGGTGAGGGTGGCCCACACAGTACAGTGGGAAAGGGAGACGGGGTGGTGACAGTATGGAGAGGGTGACCCACACAGTACAGTGGGAAAGGGAGACGGGTGGTGACTACAGTGGGAAAGGGAGACGGGTGGTGACAGCACGGTGAGGGTGGCCCACACAGTACAGTGGGAAAGGGAGACAGGGTGGCCCACACAGTACAGTGGCGGTTTTCACGAGAAGCACGCCACTATCAGAGAAGTAGAGGAGAGGCGGGAATGATCCGTGCTGCAGCTGTCAAGAGCCTCTGCCATCTTGTCGTCAGCAGCAACCTGTCGGAGAAATGCCACAAAGATGTAAACAATCACCGATGGACATAATGAGACATTTTTTTCTGACTTGATATACGTAGCTAATTCTAACAGAGCAGACATATTTGCAGTTTAAAAGATTACATAATAAAAACATCGATTGAACACAGAGAAAGTTTTGGAATAAAACTTTTTTTTGATTTTCAAGGTATTTTGCACTTTCAAAAATAAATTGGAACTTATTACTCATTGTATTCGTATCATTTTATCCTGGATTGGATTTGTTGGATTGGATCGATAATACTTTCACAAATCAGAGACTTAAATCTGGATTGTGTGACAAATGTGTTAAATTGTCAACAGCATAATTATGTTTCAGCCATATGTTTTGCCTTTGGGAAAAACGATTTAAACCAAACCATAATTCAGTCGTTTTTTTTTTCCTTTAATTTCTTTTCATAGATTGTTCTGGAAATCACTGTTCAATAACCACACTATGAATTCTATGTCTCAGTGAACAAATATGCTATTCAGTATTGTTTCACATTGTTGAAGCCACACAACTTTGAATCTCATTCAGCAAAACAAGTATACCAGACCTCCCGTCTCCATCGTGCCCCACTTTAATTGGCGCCAGGCAGAACTGCCTTGAGGTACACCCTGTCGTCATTCCCAGCTAAGCCTTGGATTAAGGCTGTATCAGGCCAACTGACATAGGCTACAGCACCTACATCAAAATGTTGTTATGCTCTGCACAGTTATGCGGGGATTGTCATCAGTCGTGACCAGCTCCTAGCATAACATTATCAGTCTCCAAAATCCCTCGAAGTCGGAGTGTGGCTGCCCACGTGGCGGGGTAATCAAAAACGGTCAAACACGTAATGTTCTCATCCCCAGCTGATGCATTTGTACCAGAGTGTTCAAGTACTTCGGCTGTTCGGATCATCCCTGGAGTCTTTTAGCCAGGGTACGACAATAACAACAACAACATTCCCAGATCTGGCTCGCTCAGACACGAAAGAATTCCCCCCCCCCCTCTCTATCTCTCTCATACACACACACACACACACACACACACACACACACACACACACACACACACACACACACACACACACACACACACACACACACACACACACACACACACACACACACACACACACACACACACACACAGCAGTTAGGATTATCAGTTTACGTCGTTTCAAAACACCCACCTTCATCCCTCAACCTCTTTCTCTTCTCACTGTCTTTCCTCTGTCCACCTGCCTGTCTGATGTTTAACGACAGCCGACACCTGCCTGTCTGATGTTTAACGACAGCCGACACCTGCCTGTCTGATGTTTAACGATAAACCGACACCTGAAACACAGTTGTCACTGTCCCCCTTTCCCCGCCTGGAGGTTACAGGAATGAATCTGTTGAACTTTGACTTGCGCGTGCACGCATACGAGTGTGTGCGTCTCTCTCTCTCTCTCTCTCTTTCTCTGTGTGTGTGTGTGTGTGTGTGTGTGTGTGCGTGCGTGCGTGCGTGCGTGCGTGCGTGCGTGCGTGCGTGCGTGCGTGCGTGCGTGTGTGTGTGTGTGTGTGTGTGTGTGTGTGTGTGTGTGTGTGTGTGTGTGTGTGTGTGTGTCTGTCTGTGTCTGTGTCTGTGTCTGTGTCTGTGCGTGCATGCGAGAGAGAGAGAGAGAGAGAGAGAGAGACAGACAGACAGACAGACAGACAGACAATCCATTGGAGAGAGAGAGAGAGAGAGAGAGAGAGAGAGAGAGAGAGAGAGAGAGAGAGGCGCAAATGGAGCAATGAATAAGTAGATAGATAGGTAGGTTGTTCGGCAGGTAAATACATGACTGATTAGGTAAATAATGAACATGAAAAATAAGAAAGTGAATTACCAAAATTGAAATAACACTACTTTTATAAACATGAAATTTAGAACCCAAATGAAAATCAAAACACAATAATTACAAAATCATAATGCGTAGAGAATAAAAAGGGAAAAATGGAAATGAGAAAGCAAATGGTGAATGTAATATCACACACACACACACACACACACACACACACACCGCACGCACGCACGCACGCACGCACGCACGCACGCACGCACGCACGCACGCACGCACACACACACACACACACACACACACACACACACACTCATGAGCAAGAGCTTTTAGGCAGTGTCATATTCCATCCACGCGAAAATCACTGACTTCCGCACATCGCAGCAAATATCGATCTCCTCCCCCACTCCTCCCCACCACCATCCCCACCACTTACTCCCCCCTCCCTCTCTCCCTCCCTCCCTCCCTCTCTCTCTCTCTCTCTCTCTCTCTCTCTCTCTCTCTCTCTTCTCTCTCTCTCTCTCTCTCTCTCTCTCTCAATAGAATCAATAAGAGAGAAAGCAATGTCATCTTTTTCCTTCTTACATAATCGTCTTTATCCTGATCCCGGCAATTATATTGTTGTCCATACACTTCCCATTCACCCTCCCTGAACACACACACACACACACACACACACACACACACACACACACACACACACACGCACGCACGCACGCACGCACGCACGCACGCACGCACGCACGCACGCACGCACGCACGCACGCACGCACACACACACACACACACACACACACACACACGCACACACACACACAATCTCTCTCTCTCCCCCCTCTCTCTCTCATATACTGTGTACATGTAGTATAAAGAAGTCAAGGTCAACCTCTTACTTGATCACTGCTCAGTGTCAAGGCAGTTAGTTCCTAACACTTTTTATTCATCCATTTTCAACGAGTATGATATTATCATTCATTTTTTTTCCGATTCTTTGTAGGAATCCTTTGATCCCAGACCCCTTGGTGTCTCTACCTCTGATTTCTTTACTTAAAGTTGCAGACCTTGTTTTCAGCTCACCACTATACTGATGCCAAATGTGCAAGGCCTTTTGATATATATATATATATATATATATATATATATAATCCAGCCAGTTTTCCATCTGCATTTACTCCCCCCCCCCCACCCCCCGTCCTATTCCTTTCTATTTGTTTTATTCCAAATGTTTCAGGTTCCTTATTAGCAACACACAGAAAAAGTTTCCAAGTTTCAGTGTCATCAAGGAGAGGCCACTGCGTGCGGGCTAGTCCATAGACGCTGCATCATATTTGCTAAGTTTCGAGACAACACTGCGCATGATTCAAAGTTGATGAATGAATGAATCAATGACTAGGGGGACAGGATTTAGGAAGGAAGAGGTCTCGTGGCCGGCGACGACTCAGCAGATGTCTGACCTGCTCATTAAGCCCAACGCGCAGGTCAGACCTTGAGTGCCTACCTAACGTTGGTGGTACCATTATTATCATTCCCAGATATCGTTCCAAGATAGATAGATTACTGTCATTCCGAGATAAATAGTTACGTCAATTACACATAAACGTAGACCTCCTTGCCCCGTTATTTTGTCTTAACCCCCATCCTCCTCTTCTTCATCCAATCTCCATTCCAATGCACACACTTTAAATTAAAAAAAAGAAGTCTGGTATCACTTCTAGTGAACAGACGTTAAAGTGAACGAGCTGAAGCTCTTGACTCTGGCTTCCAGGCCCAGGTTCCTGCCATAGAGGCTGGAACAAGGGGGGTTGCAGGCTTGGTCACGGCCATGCTGATCGAACTGCACTGGCTTCCCATACAGCATCGGTGGCAATTTAAACTGGCAGTTCTTGCTTTCCGCCACTTCAATGAATCTCTTCCTCACTA
>CM031617.1:28712486-28714986 GCA_018398815.1 Conus ventricosus | reverse complement strand
CATAATCTATTCAATTAATGAGATACCAATAAGTGACCATCACTTTAACCCCATTCAAATCTGCCGGCATAACGGTAAACTGCTTTAGCCTTGATTCATATCTGAACATTTTTAAAGAAACAAAACATTTTTAACCATCGAAATAATAAGAACAAATAACTCGAGAATCAAAGTAAATGTCCAATTGGACTCTTAACAATTGCCCTAACAACTTCTATAGCCTTCGCTTCATTCCCAAAAACATCCCAAAAATTCGCGATTGATGGGTTCAAACTTAATAACCAAGTAGGTAAATATTTTTTAGTATTTCTGCAAAGGAAGATGACATGGAATAGTGTAATATTTTGGCCACAATTACAAGTGACATTTTTACAATATTTTGTTTTGTATGCATCAAGTCTGAGTCTAAAGATCAGACTCTTCAAAAGTCGTTCCTGGTGGAGATTATGTCCCTTTTTATATTTTACAAGCTTCTTAAAGAATTTTCCCTTGTTGTCCTTTATTATGTTTGGACACTCTTTTTGTCTTTCTATCACCGAATCCCATGATGCTTTACCTAAAAGGCTATAATTTTCATGCAAGGATAAAGGAATATTTATTTTTGTAAAGCTCTTTTCCTTAGCTGCACCATTTTTGGCTAACCGATCAACCCTTTCATTTGCTGCTAAACCACAATGTGATGGAATCCAACAAAAGTCAATAGAAGAACCACGTAAAGACAAAAAATGAATTAAATGGTATATCTCAGATATCATTTCTCCTCTCACTCTTGTATGAGAATATCTTAAAGCTTGTAAGACAGATTTTGAATCGACACAAAATAATATTTGAAATATCGAATATGGGAAACTAAGAAGATAGTTCAGTGCCATAACAATGGCAATCAGCTCTGCTGTGAATACAGAGAAATGTTTCCCAATGTGATACGATTTCTCTATTTTTAATGATGGAATAATGAATGCAGCACCTGATAATTGATTTTCAAGTACAGAACCGTCTGTATATATTTCAAGATGGTTTATATAATTTTCGTTTATATGTGCCTTGACATATGTTGGCAGCATGGTCCCATCACTTTTCCTTAAATCTGTATAATTAATATCGAAATTAGCCTTACTAAGCTCCCATTGAGGAAATATTACTGTAACTCCTTTGGAGAGCTACTGTTTGGGGTTCAACACCAGCATTTGTAAATAATTGGGACGTATAGGAGCCTATAGTTTTTACAGAATCAAAACTCTGTGCTCGCTTTGGAAAGTGTATTTCTGATTTTAAACCAGTTTCCTTGACACATGAATTTTGCATTGAATGACTCCTTAATATATATTTTGCTGAAGCAAATTTCATATTGTCGGCAAAAGGCAAAATTCCTATTTCTGTGTAGGTTTTTAGTGTTGAGGCATGGACTGGGACACCGAGAGCTATTTTTAGCTTTGCTATCAATGCTTTGCATCTTTGTTATCAAATATTTTGGAGCTGAAAAGAATATTTCCTGAGCATAAGATAATTTTGATCTCACAAGCGCAGTTGCTAAATGAATAAGTACCTTACTATCTTTTCCCCACGACTGTCGACTTATCATTTTTAATAAGTTTAATCCTTTTCTGGCTTTTGTCAGAATATTTTCCAAATGGTAGTTCCAATTCAATTTAGAAGTCAGGCTTACTCCTAGAAATTTAACAACTTTCTTATATTCAAGCGGCCTTCCATTTATTTGAAAAGAGGGTAGAAGTTTAGGATCATACCCAGAGTTGAAGAGAACCATATGCGATTTTTCATGTGAAAGGGTTAGTCCGTTTTCAATCATGTATTTGCTGATTTTGTCTAGTTCATTTTGATATACCTTTTTAATATAGTTCATTGATCTAATCGGTGTAAGCTTTTTTAGAGTAACTTTCATCCATATGCAAATATCATCCGCATATTGCGCTAGTTCGACATTGTTTGAGACCACTTTTGGAAGATCATGCATCAAAATGTTGAAAAGGATTGGGGCTATTACACCTCCTTGTGGGATTCCCATCTGTGTACGTCTTTGATTAGAGTAGGCATTACCAACCTTAGTCTGTATTGTTCTTTCACTTAAAAATGCCTTTATATAGTTATACATACAACCTGAAATACCTATGGATCTTAGTTTGTTTAGAAGCTTTGAATGCCAAACTTGGTCATATGCCTTTCTAATGTCAAAAAAAGTGGAAAGTACGTTTTTCCTACGTGAAAACTGATGTTTAATCTGTGTGGTAATTTTTACTAAATGATCAACTGATGATTTACCTTTTCTAAAACCCGCCTGTTGTATTGGTATTATATCATTTTTTTTTCCACAGAAATGTTCAAGCCTTTTTAGAATTATTCTTTCCATAAGTTTTCCCACATGTGATATAAGAGCGACAGGTCTGTAATTATTTTCATCTGATTTTGACTTTCCCTCCTTGGGAATAGGGGTAACAGTAGATTGTTTCCATAAGAATGGCTGAATCCCTTCAAACCAACATTT
>CM031617.1:28692486-28707486 GCA_018398815.1 Conus ventricosus | reverse complement strand
GAGTGAAGAGAGGGTGGGTGGGAGGGGGAGGGGAACGAGCGGCGTGGATGCAGTGTTGCTGAAGTGGCACGGAAGAAGAGAATAAAGAGTGTTTCCGCCTTGGCTTAAGGCTGTGTCAGGCCAACTGACATAGGCTAGAACACCAAGGCTACATCAAAATGTTGTTATGCTCTGCATAGTTATGCGGGGATTGTCTTCAGTTGTGACAAGCTCCTAGCATAACATTATCAGTCTCCAAAATCCCCCGAAGTCGGAGTGTGGCTGCCCACGTGGCGGGGTAATCAAAAACGGTCACACACGTACTGTTCTCATTCCCAGCCGATGCATTTGTACCATAGTGTTCGAGTACTTTGGCTGTTCGGATGATCCCTGGAGTCTTTTAGCCAGGGTACAACAACAACAACAACAACAACAACAAGAGTGTTTTGGCTCAGCATCGTTGTGTTGTCACAAAGCTCGAAGGGTGGGTGGAGTCGAAAAAAAATCCTGTCTTGACGAATATACGACAACAATTTCAGCGTGTGAAGAAATAATCAATAATCTGACCTACAACAGTATAACGGCCATATTGTTTTCCCCACCATACATAAGACAAATATAAAATGCTGCTTTTGGATTGGACGCATGATCCAAACCGTTCTCTGATTGGTCGAACTTATATTTAACCTTTGGGACGAGGCCCCGATGAGGTTTCAAAAATCAATCCTGACAAGATCGTTTTCAGTACTGTGTGTAAAGTTTCTCTTGACTTAAAGATCTGACCGTCAGAAAACAGTAAAAAAAAAAAAAAAAAAAAAAAAAAAAAAAACCACCTCTTGGTCACTTTCGACTCATCTCCACGTAATGTGTTACGCACGATACGAACATTGATTTCTCTCTACAAAACAAACGTTACATTGTGGGGGGGTTGACAAAACTAGGGAAATACACAACTGAACGGTCAAACTTGGCCTGTTTGTTTGGGTGCTAGCACAGTGTTTTACATGTATTGAAGTCACGAATTATTTTTGGCGCTGCTGCAAAGAAACCAGTGGCTCGTGCAAGGCTACACGTCGGCTGACGACGTTTGTTTGATAGTTTGTGTTTGAACGATTGGAAAGAGAAAGACCACACACACACACACACACACACACACACACACACACACACACACACACACACACACACACACACACCACGCACACACGTACACACACAAACGCGCGCGCACACACACACACACATGCACTCACACACACACACACACACACACACACACCACACAACACACACACACACACACACACACACACACACGTACACACACACGCACACACACACACACACACACACACACACACACACACACACACACACACACACAATTTGGTACTTTATACACGTCGTCAGCTGATGTTTGTATGCATGTGTGCGTGCGTGCGTGCGTGCATGCATGCGTGCATGCGTGCGTGCATGCATGCGAGCGTGCGAGCATGCGTGTATGCGCATGTGTGTGTGTGTGTGTGTGTGTGTGTGTGTGTGTGTGTGTGTGTGTGTGTGTGTGTGTGTGTGCGTGATCAGCATGGTACCAATCCTCGAGGAACTGCACTGGAAGAGACGCTGGGCTCACATTATAAGACTAAACTGCCCAGAACATGCAGATGTCAAAAGAAATGAGAGAGCAGACACACTGGCAGGCAAAGCAACAATTTGAACAGGATTACAGCTCAGCTTGGCCGATCTGATGTGAAAAGAAATCTACAGAATCACCTCACCAAGCAAACGCCAAGCCACTCTACCCCAGACCCTCTTTCAGAGCTCAGCATCGAGAGAGGAAGTGGCCGCACATCCAGACTTCAAGGAAAAGAGCAAGAAACATCACCGACCACCCAACCAAATATCGGAATAACCTCGATGCCAAAACTGTGAAATGTCCAAGAGAAAGGGGGCAGACTTATTGGGCCGAATCGTAAATAAATGTTAGCGAACCGCCAAGAGAAAGGTGGACAAACGAGTCACAAGACAAAAACACGACGCGTTTCGATCTCTTAGATCCTCTTCGGGCAAGACACCATCTGCCTGCAATCGTCTCACGTGGCAACTAGATCTTATTGGGCCTTTCCAATGGTATAAACGAATGATCAATCACACGTCAACTGAGATAAGACTTTGAATCTTTCAGGATACCCTGTTTTTACTGTAAATGTATGTGCACAGGTAAACGTGCATCAATGAAGCTACGCAGTGTATAACGCGGAGAGTCCATCGATGTGGATGTGTGTGCACACTCACCTGACAATGATCATGATGACTCAGACAATGTTAGGCAGGAACCCAAAATGTGACCAGCGCGTTGGGTTAATGCGCAAATCATACACGGTCTAGCCCTGATGGCTAGGACGTGTATGATTTGCGCATTACCCTCTTCTCATCTTAGTCATCAGTTCATTTATCCATCAGCCATAAAGCAGGCGCATTGTGGTCTCGAAACTCGAGCGGATGTGGTGTTGCGTACATGGACTACTCGCACGTTGTGACACCTCCTTGATGAAACTGAATCTCTACGTGTGTGTGTGTGTGTTGTGTGTGGTGTGTGTGTGTGTGCGTGCGTGCGTGCGTGCGTGCGTGCGTGCGTGCGTGCGTGCGTGCGTGCGTGAGTGCGTGCATGCGTGTGTGTGTGTGTGTGTGTGTGTGTGTGTGTGTGTGCGTGCGTGCGTGCGTGCGTGCGTGCGTGCGTGCGTGCGTGCGTGCGTGCGTGAGTGTGTGTGTGTGTGTGTGTGTGTGTGTGTGTGTGTGTGTGTTGTTGTTGTTGTTGTTGTTGTTGTTGTTGTGGTGGTGGTGGTTTTTGGTTATTTGTTTGTTTCATTTTTGACGATTACAACTTCTATTTGTGCTTGAACAAACACAGAGAAAACTCTGTCTGTCTGTCTCTCTAACACACGCACACACACACACACACACACACACACACACACACACACACACACACACACACACACACCCGCTATCACGTACGCACTAGCGTGCGCGCGCGCGCACACACACACATACACATACACACATACACACACAGACACACAGACACACACACACACAGACACACACACACACAGACACACACACACACACACACACACACACACACACACACACACACACACACACACACACGGGCTATTACATACGCGTTGTCAGGTGTTGGTGGCTTTATTTGCTTTGGATTTTTCTTTTTTTATTTTTATTTATTTATTTTTTGGGGTGTGTGTGTGTTCCTTTTTTCATTATCACGCTATACCGATTTCTGCTTGACAAATAGAATTACAAAGGGACACACACACACAACACACACACCCACACACACACACACACACACACCACACACACACACCAACACTGGCGCGCCAACACTTTAAGACGAGAGAGAGAGACGGAGGAGAGAGAGTGAGAGCGCTTTTGACCATCAGCATACGGTTTTATGCGCCGCCACTTGGTCTGTAGGCAATTGGGACCGTGGGAATGGGGCGAAAGGGGAGGAGGCTGGAGGAGAGAAAATACACAAAATTGTGGGCTGGGTGGGTGGGGGGAAAAAACGAAAAGGGGGGGGGCGACGGGGATGGTGTGGTGGAGGACTTGGGCTCTAGAGGAGGGGACGGGCAGACAGAGCAGGTAGGGATGGGGTTTCATCTGATGTAGAGTAGGGGGTTGTATACGTCGCTTTGTTACTGATGTACCTTGGTAGAGTAGAGGGTTGTCACTGTCGTTGTTACTGACGTAACTGGTAGGAGAAGGGGATTGTCTATGTCGCTTTGTTACTGACCGTAACTGCGTAGAGTTAGGGGGATAGTCTATGACGCTTGTTATGACTGTAACTGAGTTATAGAGTACGGAATGTCTATGTAATTGTTACTGATGTAACTGGTAGAGCAGTGGATCGTCTATGAAGCTTGTTACCGATGTAACGGTAAAGTAGGAGATTGGTCTATGTAGCTTGTTATGATGTAACTGTTTAGAGTATAGCCACGCTCGCACGCACGCACGCACGCACGCACGCACGCACGCACCACGCACGCAACACACAAACACACACACCCACACACACACACACACACACACACACACACACACACCACACACACATCTTTATTTGCTGGTTACCAGTCTGTTCTCCTGGTCGGTTCTGAGGACACAGCCACAGGTTTCTGACTTCCTTGTCTGCGACGTTTTGATTCAAGTGACCATTGCTATGCACCCGGCACCTGTCATCCACAACGATTATTAGTATAGTATGTGTGTGTGTGTGAGTGTGTGTGTGTGTGTGTGTCGTAGTGTGTGTGTGTTGTGTGTGTTGAGTGTGTGTGTGTGAGTGTGTGTGTGAGTGTGTGTGTTGTGTGTGCGTGCGTGTGTGAGTGTGGCTGTTGTGTGCGTGCGTGCGTGCGTGCCTGTCAATGCCGAGCGTAGGTAAATCAAATGTAGAACTCTCTCTTTACCTATGTGCGCATGCGCGCGCGCCAGCGTGCGTACGTAGTGCTTGCGCGTTTTTTTTTTTGCGTGTGTGCTTGTTGTGGGGTGTGTGTGTGTGTGTGTGTGTGTGTGTGAGTGTGTGTATGTGAGTGTGTGTGTTTGTTTGGGTGTGTGTGTGATGTGTGTGTGTGTGTTGTGTGAGTGTGTGTGTGTGTGTGTGGTTTGTGGCATGCGTGTGTTGTGTAGTGTGTGTGTGTATGTGTGTGTGTGTGTGTGTGTGTGTGTGTGTGTGTGTGTTATGCGATGTGTGTTGTGGTGTATTACTGGAGTATGTGAGACGTGTGTGTGTGTGTGTGTGTGTGTGTGTGTGTGGTGTGTGTGTGTTGTGCGTGCGCATCGTGTGGTATGCATGCATTGCGTGGCGACGTACGTACGTCGCGCGTTCCTTGTGTTCGTGTGGCGAGTATGACACACACGCAAACCACACACCACACACACAAACACACCCCACCAACACACCACACACACACACACACACACACACGCACTATCACCATCATCTTCATCACTATCAAGACAGGCACTCCACACCCTACCTAACCTCGGACTCCGCGTAAGTAGGACAGCCGAAACTTGCGTGGGTGGGTCGTGCCATTCTAATCCCAGTATCTCAGCGCTCAGGTTTCGAAACCCACATCCGTTGTACCAATTACACTCGATTTCACACGCGGAAGGAGACCAGAAAGAGGAGATGACGCGACCAACTCACGGACAACCCAAGGTCATTGGTCTCAAGGTTTGTCAACCCGTAATCCTCACTGCCCCCCCCCCCTCCCCCCCTCTCCCTTTCCCCCCCTCCTCCTACCCCCTCGCTTTCCTTCTTCCCCCTATTAAAAACCCCCCCCCTATTGTCGGTTACCCGCCCCCCACCCAACCCACACCCACCACCCCACCCCCGACCCCACCCCCCCGCGCCACCTCCGACCACCTATCCTCTCACCCTTCCACTTCATTCCTTTTTCCCCCAGTCTCTCTTGACAGGGCGGCCAGGCGTCCCATGATAAGCTATGTACAAAACGCATTCCCCCTTGAGAGGAGAGAGAGAGGAGATGAGAGAGAAGATTGCGGACGAGAGCAGAGAGATATGAGATCGAGAGAGAGAGAGAGAGAGAAGAGAGAGAGAGAGGGAGAGAGAGGGAAAGAGAGAGAGAGGGGGAAAGAGAGAGAGCGAGAGAGAGAGAGAGAGGGAAGAGTAGGGAAGGAGAAAGAGAGAGAGAGAGAAAGAGGAGGGGGGAGGGGAGAGTAGAGAGAAGAGAAATAGAGAGTGGACCGAGAGAGAGAGAGAGACAAGACAAGACAAAAATTCTTTATTTACGAGGATAAAAAGGATAAGCATGATGTGCTTTTTTTACATCCAGTCCTCAGCCCTGTGTAGGGTCAACAATATAAAATAAAGGCAACAAAGGAATCATGCAAAAGTGACGAGAACTACAAAACAATAGGGGATAAAATTAAAAAGGGAAGGAAAAAAAAAATTAAACAAAAAAAAAGAGGAGGAGAGAGAGAGGTAGAGAAAAAGAGGAGAGTGGGACGAGAGAGAGCAGTCGGAGGAGATTAGGAGAGCGAGGAGGGAGGAGAGAGCGAAGAAGGGACGAGGACCGAGAAGGCGAAGAGAGAAGGAGAGAGAGAGGAGAGAGAGAGACGCAGGAGCGAAGGGAATGTGCGGGGGGGTAAGCCTGCTGAGAGAGAGAGAGTGAGAGAGGAGAGGATGGAGAGAGAGGGGGGAGGCTGGGAGGAACGAGGAGAGAGCGAGAGAGGGGGGGGGGGATGGGGGGTGGGGGGATGGACGAAGGAGAGAGAGTCGAGAGAGAGAAGAAGAGAGAAGGAGGGAGGGAGAGAGAAGAGAGGAGAGAGGGTGGGGGAGGAAGAGGTAGAGCGGGTGCGATAAGAGAGCTGTTTAGAACAATGTGACATCCAAAAAATTCCAAAGGGATACAAAACAATCAATTTTGAAACAACCGGGGGGAGGGGGGGGGGTGGGGTGGGGGCGGGGTGGGGGGGGGGGGGAAGGAAGGAAGAATGGAAGAAGGGGGGGGGAAGAAATAAAGCACAAATGGAGGTGGGAAATGCATACATAAATGATAGCCCAGTCGCCCACGGGGTAGAAGTGATATCATATGGATAAAAAAAATCAAGTCATTCCAGCAGAAACCGTGAGAGAGAGAGAGGAGAGAGAGAAGATGAGAGAGAGAGGAGAGGGGAGAGAGGAGCGAGAGAGAGGGAAGGAGAGAAGGAGTGAGAGAGAGAGAGATGAGAGGAGTAGAGAGGAGAGAGAAGAGAGAGCAGAGAGAGAGGAAAGTCACATAAACATCAAGCCTTTCGACAGAATGACAAGAGGCAGGAGAAGGTATTAGGAGGAAAACACACACGCACACACACACACACAACACACACAACACACCACACACCACACCCACACACACACACACACCCACACACACAACCACACACACACACTCCCACACACACACTCATAATAAGGCCATACTTACTCAACAAAATAAAACATACATAATCTGGCATTTCAAGTCAAAACACTCACATTTTCTAAATAGTCAGGGTCCATACATAAGGCAAAGAGGGTGGTGGTTGAATGGTGGTGGATTTTATGCCGGAGTATTTAAAGTAGAAGTATGTAAGTATGGACATAAGATGGTTGAAATAATGGAGTTTGAAGGTTTTTGATATGCATTGGCGCTGTTAGGGTTATTCAGGGAGCGAGTTCCACTGACAGGAACCTGAATAGTTTATTTAAACTGGATTTGAATAAGTTCAATTCTAGGAACCAGGGCCATGATGTTTGGGTTTAGAGTCCTTGAGGGTGAATTAATTTATGAGATTCTCGGTAGAACTAAAGTTGAGGGTGCCTTCCCCAGACACAATTCTTGTCTTATGATCCTTTGTTTTATTCTAATCTCAGACTTACTGGGGGAGGAGCGAGAAAGAATTGAAATCTTTTTATTAGTCGAGTCCAGAAGCTACTGCTTTTTAGAGAGGACTAATATTGAGTGCACGCTTGTGCCAGGCTTTTAACAAAAACATTGGTTTGCGAGTGTTAGCGCTAGCACAGTCCCATAAGTGTAGGATCCATAGTTATGTATGATTGAATATGAGACTGGAAAAAGGAGCTTGCGTGGAATGCAGGTCGAGGTAGCGTTTGATTTTGGAAATACTGAGTTTAAAAAACTTTCTGTTGTGAAAGGTTTTTTGCTCATAGTGAGGTTATGTGAGCTTGCAGCACATATTGTTATCATGGTTATTCCTAGCACTTTGAGGCATGTAACCCTGTTCTTCAAGGGTTCATTTTTAAATGTACGGGAAACTTAAGAGGTGGAGATTTTGGCCTTATATGCCGGTCTCTGGGTTGTGATAAGCATGGATATTTAGTTTTTTTGAGGGGTGTGAAGCGACATGTGATTTCGTTCAGTCCATTTCACGAAGATCATTCGCACTTCATTGTTGTAAAGTTTGTTGCCAAAAAGGAACAAAACAGTAACTCAGAAAGATTTTTGTATGGATTGTTGTGTCATCAGCAAAAAGTAAAGTTCACAGGTGGGGGATGTGATATGTTAGAGGGGGAGTCATTGATGTAAATTGTGAATTAATAAGGGACCCAAGTAGAGCCATTGTGGGACGCCATAGGGAAAGTGTTTTTGAAATGAAGAAGAAGGTTGTATTTAATTTTTTCACACATTGTTTGCCTATTGTGAGATATGAGTGAAAAAGCGTAAGAGTTCCTGTGGAAATAAGCCATACAATTTTAATTTTCTAAGAGAAGTGTTTTGGTCTACACATCAAATGCTCTTTTTATTTTGAAATCAATAAATAGGACACCACACAATATTTGTTGTTGTTGATGCTGTATTAGCCAGTTATCAACCAGGGTTTGATTAGTGCTGTGTGGCCATGAAAATGGTTTGTGTCGGAAACCGGACTTGTCTTGGATGAAGCAAAGTGTATGTTTTAAGGAGGTGTTTTAATGTGTGTTTTTTTTATGTGTTTTTCCAAAGGTTTGGAAAGGAAAGAGTGGAAATGAATCGAGATTGGTCTGGAAGTTTGCAGGATCTGAGCTGTCACTAGCCTTTTGTAGATAGGAAAATGACATTTGCTATTTTTTTTTTTGAAAATATTGGGGGAAAATGTTTTTGGTCGATACCAGATTATTGAAGAGTTGATCAACGTATCTGTAATTGCTGGAGCTGGATAGTTTGAGAATTTTGCCGTCTAGGCCTTCCACCCCGCAGGTACTTTGACTGTTTTAGGGTGTTAGGTAGTGATAGACTTCTAAATAATGTTTTGGTGGAATATAAAGTACAGAGTGTTGTTTTTATCATGGCCAATATTGTTTCAGGTTTTTGTGTCGTTTGATCTTGAAGAATCAGCCGTGACAACTTTATTGGTATAGTTGCCAAAAGTGGCATGCGGTGTGCAGTTGTTCAGACAGAGATGTCTTTTACTTATCGATGATTTTATTTTGAAGAAGACGTGATTGTTTGTAAGCTCGGGGTTTAATAGCTCTCCATACCCAATTTTGGGTTCTGATTTGATGAAATTGGTTCTTTCTCCGATAGTATTTCGTTTATTTCTTCTGCGCTTCTGTTGAATTATTGCATTTCTCAAATTCTCGATTCAGTTTCTTCATAGCCATGTTGTTTTAAGGAGATCTCTAAGATAACTGGCTCCTGTAAACTCTTTTAGTGTTACCACAGAGAGAGAGAAAGAGAGAGAGGGAGAGAGGGAGAGAATAAGGGAGAGAGGGAGAGAGGAGAAAGAGGAGAGAGAGAGAGAGAGAAGGGGAGAGAAAGAGAAGGACCGAGAGAGAAGGAGAGAGGGAAGAGAGGTGAGAGACGGAGCAGATGAGACGATACCCATCAGATACAATGTGGTCCAACAGCAATAGATCTTTGGTATAAACTTTGTACTTGGAAGGAGGCCAGGCTAGGGCCATATAGTAGGTAGCGCAAACAAGGGCACATTACCAGACCACTGCTTGTAACAGCAACATCTTACAGTAAAGACAGGTGCGGGGTTGGAGGTGGAAAGGAAAGGGGAAGAAGGGGAGGGGTGGGGGAGATGGGAAGGACGGGGGGACGGGGGGCGGGGTGGTGGGGTGGTGAAGGGGGGGGGGGGTGAGAGAGGGGTGGAGGAGGCAAGGATTTGGGCTGGCTGAGCGATGGAAGGGGGAACACTGGGGGGTGAGTGTGAGAGAAGAAAGAAGGGGGGGAGGAGAGAGACTAGGGGGAGGGGGGGGGGTGGGGGGGGGGGGGAGGGGGGGAGGGGAGGAGCGGGGGGGAGAGGGATGAGATACGGGGGGAGGGGGGGGGAGGTGAGAGGGAGGGGGAGAAGAGGAAGGAAAGACGTGAAGGGGGCGACGGGCGGGATGGGAGGGGGGGGGGGGGGGGGGGGGGGTTGTTAGGGGACAGCAGAGAAAGTGGTAATATTATTAATTGGGGTATTTATTTATAGCGCCATACCCTCGGTCACAGACCATGCTCTAGCGCTTTCAATATAAACAACTACCTCACTCACTCAACGGGCTCTGCCTACCAGGTAGTATAGAGCGGCCGAAGAGCAGGCTACTGGGCGCTCATTCGTCGTTTCCCGTACCATTCAAATATCAGTCACTCATTTTCATTTATCTCATTTATTCCTCCCAGTTTCTCACATAGGATGCATTCGAATGTTTTATACGTTGTCCTCCATTTCCACCGTTTCCGGTACACTGGATGGCCACACGATAACAGTAGTGACAATTTTGTGGCATGTAGAAATCCAGGCGGCTATCTTCAATCTACATCAATTTTGCCAGGGGCAGCGGGGACCCCCCTGCTCTTTTCGATTTTCAACTGCCGTGGGTTCTTTAACGTGTGCAACGGGGGCCAGGAAAGGCACACGCGTCGTCCCGACTCGCTTATAGTCCCATCCGATGGAATTGACGTTCAGTTCGATTTGTCATTCAAACTGGGAAAGAAAGGGCGAGGGAAAAGCAGGGATCGAAAACCCACGCACTTCTCACACGTTGGATATTGGAAGTGCGAACGTCTTAACACTCTGCACCTTTTTCCTAGTACATGCCAGGCAAATTGGAGGAAATCAATGGTTGTCAGAAGTGAGAACGCGGTATGTCGTCACTAGTCGTCCGCTTGTGCTTTTTTTTCTTTTCTTTTCTTTTCTTTTTCAGTTCTTTTCTTTTCTTTTCATTCTTTTCTTTTTCTTATCTTCTTTCGGTTTTTTTTCCCCAAACGGGCCACGCACAGGAGCCCATCCACCACAACTAGGATATTTATTTTTTATTTTTTATTTAAATGTACTCATCAATTATATAATCTAGGGAAGAGTTTTGAGGTGTGGAATACATTTGAGCCAGAAATCCATATTTAACTGATAACGGATAAAAATGACACCCCCTCCCCTCCCCTCCCCCCCCACCCCGCCACACACAATCACACACACCACCACCACACCACACACACACACCACACACCAACACAACCACACACACACACACACACCACTACCACCACCTATACCACCAATCATTTCACTTGTTTTTAGGGAATTTCTTCCGATGACGTCATTCTCAATTAGGAATACATGAGCTCCCCCTTATCTGGCAGTCAGATGTTAGCCCTTGGCATTCGCCCCCGTCACCTATCTTTGCTCTCCCAAAACAGTGCCGTTCATTTCATGTTCTAATCTGTCTGCTTGGAACCCACCTGGCATGTACTTTGACAGGCATGGAAAAGGGAAGGAATGTAATCAACTTTCAGACACAACAAAAATTTTTTTTTTTTTCATTCTCAAAAACAATCTAATTTTGTGCCAGTCTATAAATACTCATTTCTTAAGCAAGGGCCTCGACGCTTTGATTTGTGGTGTGTGCAAGCCACTGTCCTCCGTAATTTGTCCGACGCCGAACCATAACGTCACTGTCGAATAAAGAGTAAATATCACCAGCGGGGACACTGAACTTCCTTTTTCTGTTCTTTCTTTTTTCTTTTCCCCTTGTGTTTGTGTGTGTGTGTGTGTGTGTGTGTGTGTGTTTCTTCTTCTCAAAACGATTTTTATTTTTTAGACACAAAAAAGAACAACGCAAAATCTCGACAGGTCCGAGCAAAACAGCTTTGTATAGAGCGGCAGTCATATTATTATTTTGACGACATTTCAAATTCATGAAAAAACAAAACAATACATCCATGCATAAGCAGGTTAATGAAGCCTTGTAGTAAATTAATACATGTGAGTAAAGAAGAAAAAAATGGTTTTTAGAGAAAAAGACGAGTCACGGGAATGGTGGGGAGGAAGGGATAGGCAGATGGCGAGGAACGTTTCCTTTTTAAGGGTCATTATTATGTTTCTGCCTATGACAGCGGGGAATTACATGGATGGGTACAATAGTGTGCACATAAACAATATCAATCTTTTTTTTTTTTTAAAAAGAGAAGGATAAAAAAAAAATCCCTACGAATTCGTAAAAAAACCGTGAGGTATTATAGCAGGATCTATAAAGTGAAATCATTTTTTGATTCGTACGCAGTGAGCATATTTTTTTCAAATGGGCATAGCTTTCCCTGTGAAAAACATGCTCTTTTTCTTTCCCTGTAAATTTTTTTTTTTTTGATTTATATGTTTTATCGTTCTCCTTTCCGTCGCGTGGGTATGTTTCATTTGCACATTCAGGATTATCGTCTGCAGAAGTGCCTGATGTTGGAATTGTATCTACGGTACATGCTCCCATCCTCCTCGCTCAACCTGTTGCCCTTCATCCTGCTGGTGCATGTTTCATCGCACCTGGTGGTCGCATAACAACATGGCGGGGTCTGTTTTACTCTTTCCCTCATTCTTTCTTAAAAGTAGTATATTTGTTTTCTTTTTCTTTTTTTTTTGTTAATTTTTTATACTTATCCCCTCTCCCCCCCCCCCCACCCCCCCTCCCCATTCGTTATGTCCTTGTATCCTTCTTCCTCCACTCTGATTTTGATAACACAAAAAGAAAAAAAAAAAAGCAGTTGGCACGTTTACTGTTGATCCTTTGTGGTTCTCTTTAGCGCGATTCTAACAGTACGTTTAACAGTGACAGACAGCAACGTCTTCATCTTCAGTGTTCACTATCGCAGCGCTTCCAAAGTCCTGCTGTATTACGTGACAGGGTCTCTGACATATTCTTTGACCTGTCCCTGTCCATCCTCCTGCTCAATTCGCCCCTGCTCGATTCCCCCTGCTAAATTTCCCCCCTGCTCATTTCCCCCCTGCTCAATTCCCATGCTCAATCCCCCACCCTGCTCAATTCCCCCTGCTCAATTCCCTCTGCGCACCCTCGTTGCTTAATTCCCCCCCTGCTCAATTCCCCTTGCTCAATTCCCCCCTCCGTTTTGAAGCTAGATTTTTGGACGGAAAAAGACGTAGCTAACTTGCTAAAGAGATGGTCAAAGCAGACAGACAAACAGTACTTCGAGAATGAATAATGTATGTAATAAAAATCATTGTTACAAAGAAACAAAAACACCCATTAGAAACAAAGTAATAAAGCAACTACCCAGCTGAGTAACTCGATGACTAAATAACTGATCAGGCAACCAACAAAAATTAACACTGTGTAAATCAACAGATACGGAATTACAAACTAAGAATAAGCAAACAGTACTGATTGTTGTGTGTGTGTGTGTGTGTGTGTGTGTGTGTGTGTGTGTGTGTGTGTGTGTGTGGAAGAGAGAGAGAGAGAGAGAGAGAGAGAGAGAGAGAGAGAGAGAGAGAGAAGAGAGAGAAGAGAGAGAGAGAGAGACAGAGACAGAGACAGAGACAGAGACAGAAAGAGATGATGATGATGATGATGATGATGATGATGATGATGATGATGATGATCTTTATTTCCAAGGGTAACAGATAAGCAAATATATGCATTTTTTTATTTTTGCATCCGACCTAACTACCACTACTGGTACTGCTACTGCTATTGCAGCAGCAGCTGCTGCTGTTGCTGCTGCTGCTGCTACTACTACTACTACTACTGTTGCCGCTTCTGTGTTAACACTCCCAGCAGCACCACCACTACCACTATTGTTGCTGCCATTACTACTCCTCATCCTTCTTTTCCTTCAACAACAACAACAACGACAACAACAACTACTACTGCAACTGCTACTACTACTGCTGCTGCTACTACTACTACTGCTGCTGCTACTATTCCTACTACTGCTACTGCTACTACTGCTACTACTGTTGCAATTACGACCATCACTGCTAGTGCTAGTGTTATTGCTACTGCTGATGCTGCTGTTACTACTGCTTCTACTGCTACTGCTGCTACCTGTACCTTTACTACCACTTCTGCTGTTGCTGCTGCTGCTGCTGCAGATGATCGTGATGCCATAGAGTCTACTATTCTTGCAGCTGGTTCTGCCGACATTTCAACTACTTATGTAACCACCACTGAATACAGTCAAAGAACAACATTTCTACAGATAATATAATAACGACGACGACGACGACGATAATGTTGCATAACAACAACAAGGAGTATACTAACAACATTAGGCATAAGTCGACGGCAAAAACTCTCTCTCTCTCTCTCTCTCCTCTCTCTCTCTCTTCTCTCTTCTCTTCTCTCTCTCTCTCTCACACACACACACACACACGGACTCTCTTTCTCTCTCTCTCTCTCTCTCTCTCTCTCTCTCTCTCTCTCTCTCTCTCCTCCACCACACACACACACACACACACACACACACACACACACACACAACACACACACACACACACACACACATAAAGACTCTGTTGTCTGTCTGTCTGTCTGTCTGTCTGTCTCGTGACCGAAATTCTTCCCAATCCAAACCTCCACTCTCGTACCTCTGACGACAATAACAGCAGCTGTCTCACAGATCAGCGAAGCGAAACTTGGGTCCACCAGTCTTATAACTGCCTTCGGTATCACAAAGTTTGCTAGCTCCGTTAAGACCCCACAGAACAGCGTCTTCAATCATCACATCACCTCGTTATAAAAGAAGCAGTCGGAGTCACCCCCAAGCCGCTATTGGGACAGTGGTTCTCTGGGTCCCACTAGCACCTTACTTACTTACTTACTTACTTACTTAGGCCCACAGCACCTTACGGTACATGTTTTTACTCTCTTGTTATCTTGTGCATTTTCTCAAGTAGGCTGTATCTTTTTCTCATAAATAAACAACTAAAAGTATTGTGAACCTCTGCGCGGGTCACTCCGCTCGCGCCTTACGTCAGTGGATTTCACAGTTCCATGGTCCCGGGCACTCCCATTTTTCACGCGGCAACTGTTTTGCCGTGGCGGCCGTACTCCCTTGAAAGCAGAGGTCGCAGTGGGTCAAGGTTATACCGATTTAGCGCGGCACACAGCCCGAGCTTGCTGGAGTCACCGAGTTTCGGCTTGTACAGTATGTGATCGTTTCCAACCAAGCTTTGTGGAGTTATCTGACGGTGAAGAAACCATCTTTGAGGACCAGAGCTGTCGGTGGATCTACAGTC
>CM031617.1:28671044-28692386 GCA_018398815.1 Conus ventricosus | reverse complement strand
TGTGTAAAGATCAGATAGGAGGAGCAAGTGAACCCCACTATGTGTGAAAATCAGATAGAGGAGAAGTGGAACCCACTCTGTGTATAGATCAGATAGAGGAGAAAAGTGAACCAGAGAACTTATAAATACCAATCATGACTCAAAATCCGCTCTCATAGTTCGTGGCGGTTTTGGAGTCTGGAATTGGTATTTATTAGTTCTTCCTAGTAAACCTTCAAAAACAAACATACAGGGCAAACGCACACACACTAAGAAACACACTCACTTAAACACACACACTGACACCTATAAACACACACACACACCAACACTCTATTTCTCTTTCTCTCTTTGCTTTCTCAAGTAAATGACATAAATTCCGCACACTTCTTTGACTAATTTCTACCTAACAAACTTTGTACGCAGTCAGGCAGACACGGGGCTGACTGAAACCTGATACTTAATTTTACGGCTCGCGGCCATGTTTACACAGCGCGGCTAGGCGATCTGGTGGCAAACTCACACTCGGTAGGGTTGTTTACACCACATTGCATCAGCATATTGATTTGGAAAATTCTTTGATTGCTACGTCGCATTGGGCTGTCACGTGACAGGCCAGTTCAGCCATTGTTGTTCAAGATTTCGCACATGTAAGGTTGTGTTTGACTGCGCTCCGGTGTGACCACTGTGTTTTTGGTTGTGTATTTTAAATGGCCTAAACGTTACTGAAGAACAGGTTTGTGCGATTCGAGACTATTTGTTTTACTTTAACGCATGAGAGGAACTGGTATATGCCCGCTTTTAACTCACCTTCGGCCCTCAAACCAGTTTTCGGGCGAAAGTAACTAGAAGCGGCTTTTTCAGTTCTCTGACAAGTAAGACTTTAATAAACAAAAAATAACGGTTTACTTCTAATCAGACATACTGTGTAGGGTTTATCCGTTTTAATTACTAATTTACAAACTTATTGTATTTAAAAATAGTTATATTTTTGACATAAAAATCCGCACATTATTATGGCCTAATTTTTACCTACAAATCTATGTGTAAACAACGATAGGCTGAACGCGAGGCTGAAAAGATCGCTTTATTTACGGCTGGCGCTGAACGAGGACCTTCTGTTCACACCAGCGCACGACACTGCTTACAAAATGCGACCAAAAAATCAATAAAGCGGTGGCGAGCTGGGCTTGCCAGGTGAGGGGTGGGGGTGGGGGGGGTGTATTCATTTTAGGTTTGACAGCGACACCTGGCAGGCGCGTTAGCGAAGTGCTAGGAATGTCACGTTTCACTCCCACTTTGTGGCCGCCAAGTCAGCAGACCGGTTGTATTGTCTTTTATATTGGCGGGCGGCGTCTGGGCTGTGACGGTGTGTGTGTAGTGAGAAGATATTTACCGGGTTTTTTGTTGCAGGTTGGTTTTGTTTTATATAATATTTTGATCTGCAGAACAATGACAGTGGGAGATTTCTAAGCTGACAATACTTGACGAGCATGTGGATTACCATGCACCAATTTGTTAGTTTGCTTTGATGTGTTGAGAGCGGCAGGCCCCTTCATATTCTCGCTAAAACCTAGTGTGATTGCTCGTTTGTTGAATATATGCTAAAGGTTTTCTTAAAGTTGGTCTTTCTTTCATAGAAGTATACGCTTTGAGGTAGGAGACCTTGAATTGAATGTTTTCAAGTAGTGAGGAGATTAGAAAGAAAATTATTGGACTAATCCCGTACAAGAACAATAACAACTCCAAACACACTCCTTCAAAGTTCCGCACCGCAGTGAGAGTGAATCTAGCGGCTCCACCCTAGTGAAAAGGAACGGTCTAAGGTCACAGTGGCAAGCCATTTCTTCAGAGCTCCACCTTGAACGGTTCAAAAGGTCACTGTTACCGTATAGGCATGATTTCGTTATATATTTAGAGCCATCGTCATTTTCTATTTTTGAAAAAACGTACATGCATGATCGTTACTATATTTAGAGCCACGTTCATTTACTATTTTTGAAACCGTACTTGCATGATCGTTATATATTTAAAAAATTGTCTAACAAGTGGCAAGCGTTTCTTCCAGCGCTCTACCCGAGTGCGGTCAATGGTCACAGTGGCAAGCCGTTCTTCAGCGCTCCAACAGAGAGGGTCAAAGGTACAGTGGCAAGCCGTTTCTTCAGCGCTCCACCCTAGAGCGGTCAAAGGTTATCAGCAGTGAGATCAGACTTTTTTTGCTGCTTCGGTGCTTTTGCTGTCTACGCTCCCACTTCACTACAAAGGCTGTATATTTAGGCGTGTTGAACCACTTAAAGGCTGTCTTAGTCGGTCGCTGGGTGATGTTCTTTATACATTGTATTGTTTTTATTCAATCAGGCTTGTTGTTTAATGCACTTGGTGGATGCTTTGAGCTTGCATACTAAAGAGCAAATGCATCACAAAAACGCAGATAGCACTGTTCTTGCACCAAGTGGTGTTACACATGACAAATTATTAAAGTCTGTGTACACCACACACTCCCACACCAATCACCCCAAGTTCTTATTAAGTTTTTAATTAAGTAACACAAGTTCTTAATTAAGTTTTTTTTAAAGTTTACCCCATAGTTCTTAATTACGGTTTTTAATGTAAGTTACTCAAGTTTTAATAAGTTTTGATTAAGTTCTGAAATTATGTTCTTGTTTAAGTTACCTCAAGATTGTAATTTTAAGTTGTCCTTTAAGTACAACCAAGTTCTTATTCAAAGTTATCTTATAATTATCAAAAAAAATACAAATCATGTTTTTATCTTAAATTGCAGTTGTATAATATAGTACACTCTCCGCCTCAAAAAAAGCGTCATCGCTGAGAATAATCTGGCTCAGCGTTCTCCTGCGCAAGATCGGTCAGCATAGATCTGAATGATGTTATAATCCTAAGCATCCGCATTGTTTACAATTGGTCTATGGGAAATGTCTTTTATAGGACTCCATGTCTTTATTTATTGAAACATCATTTTATATTACGCCATGTTCTATTTTTATAAAAAAATTTAAATTTAGTTCTTAAAATATATTTTTCCATCCTGAAATGGATCATACATGATTCTTTTGTTTTTAGCGGAGCTGGCGTGCTGTTGTTTCTTTGTATTTAGCGGTCAGATTTTTTTGTTATGCTTATGTTTTGGCCTGCCTTTCTTTATATATTTTATAACAGGTATTACGCCCCCAAGCTGCAGCAAGGGGCGCCAAAAATGGCAAACAGTTTTTTAAGTTCTATATTCCATGAAGATTTGGCGCTGTAGGTCTTGAATCACATGAAGTTTTTTATAGTGGCACTTTGATTCAACGTGTTCTGGCGTTGCGGAGTTATGTTTTCATTTGAGATATATTTTGTAACATTAATTTTTTTGTCTGTTCCACTCGCTAATCTTTTTCCTGCTCAACACGACCAGGATGAGGTGTTTTACTGGGCCACTTCTCGACATGATTCAATGTTTTCTGATAAAGGAGGTTTCTGATTCTGCTGATTTTCGATCCGACTCGTTCATTTTGAAGGGAATTAAAGTCTTTATGATTAAAAGTGAATTTATCCATGATGGAATGGCGATAACAATGTTCCATATATGTAATAACAGATCACACCCTAGAGACTCTAATGACTTTGTTAAAACTGGATCTTGCGTTAAATCATACGTAAGATCTTGTTCAGAATCAATGGGAGCAAATCTACTGACTAGTTTAGTGTACAAACTAAGAACCGTTTGCCCCCACACTTTTCACCATTCTAGACCCCAGCTGCGCTTCATACCTGTTATGATACTTTAAAATGTCTTGCGGCGACATCTGTTGAATCTGTTCTATGCTGAATTCAGTTTCCGAGGAACTGTTTTGTTTTTCCACATGCTGCCAAAGAATACAGCCTCTCCTTTTTGGGCATAATAGCTTGGTCATCGACTTGGTCATTCATAAGTTCAGGAAGGTTTAGGCTGCCTTGTAGCTGTAGTAGATCATCACTGTTCATGTTTTTTATTATTATAATTATTTTATTTTCTAAAAAATGAGCACCGAAAAAAACTGTTGCTAACCTTGTATCCATTCTGCTGTTATTGGAGGTCTAAGTGTAGGATACTCAATGCTTGGTAAAAGCTTGTTAAGAATTAAACCAGCAGATCTTGGCAAACTAGACTTTGAGGATTCAGCAAAGCAGATTGCTATTATTGCAGCTTCGTTTGCCACGAAAGATTTTCTAGTCAAGCAAGGAATATTCCGAGACAGTATAAATATAAAATAAAAAATACATTTATAAAAAATGTCTTCACTCGTAATATGATAGCGCGCTGGGTTATGCGCTCGCTTTTAGTGGAAAGTAATTAAACGCATTTCGTAAACTGCGCGAGATGAAGGCCGAGAAAAAAGACATAACAAAGCTGTGGAGCAACAAGCCGCATCACAAGAACGCTATGAAAAGCATAGAATTGAGCAGTAGATTTTATATTAATAAACACACGAAAAAACAGGGGCATGCAGCTTACACATTAAAAGATGTTGATCAGCAATAAAAACAATAATTAACTGTAACAGGACAAACCAATCGCGACATTGCCCCCACCAAAATTCAGTGACTTATCAACCAATCTAGAAAAACAAAAGATGCAAGAAATCGGGTTTAATTGTCTTTGGTATGACCGTGTGTATTTTGTTGCCCAGAATAATGGGCTGAGTAAAGATAAAAATGAACAAAATCTATTATTCCCATACAGGATATTGGCAGGAAAACAGCAAATTAAAAAGCTAAGGCCAAGTAGCTGAGTCAGTGAACAACAGCAAAAGAATGTTTTTATTCTAAACAACGATTTGGCAAATTTAATTTACCAGCGCCTAGACAAATACAGAGACCGCACTTTGTGAATACAATACCGAAACGAACACCCATCAAAATGGATCTTCTATATTTACCCTCTGATACGATTAGACGAAAAAGATTTAAGTACGCACTTACGTCATTGACATGGCTGCAAGTTACAAAATGCGGACCATAAACACAAAAGTGTGCTCTGCTGTTGCCTGTTTGGCGTATACAACTGATATACCAACGAGGCCCCTTAACTTATCCTCAACATGATTCAAGTTGATGATGGAAAAGAATTTAAAGGGCAGTGAATCAATTATTGTGAAACATAGAGTTTCCATTAAAAGAAGCATTCCGAGTTCACAGATCAACAAGGCTTAAGTTGAAAACTTTAACAAACAGTTAGCTGAAAGACTTTTCACCTACACCGTATCACAGAGAGCTAATTGAACAATTCTCGCAACACAGATTGGTAAAGAATATTGCCCTCAGTTTTTGCGCGCAATGAATAATAAAATTTAAAGGGCTAAAGCCAGTACAAGCAATCAAAAGAAAAACAATAAAATGTTGCTGAAGACTTCCAGCACACCCAAAACCCCAGCAAACTATTAACAGTTTGGTTTGAAAGTAAGGTACCTTTATTTACCGGGGGAAGCAGAAGGGGACACTCGCATCAGGGCAACCGTCCAGTTGGAGTGTTTATCCCATATGAAATAAAAAGAATTGAAAATATCCGCCCGTTTATTATTTAGAGAAACTGACACAAACAAAACACCCAGCTCCCACAAAGCTCTTTGCGAAAGAAAACAGCAGATAATCCCACCAGGCGACAGTTTCCAGTTGCCTTAGTTAATTTACGTAAATAAATTTGAAGTTTAAATGAAGCTCAGAAGGAAGGCAGAATGAAACAAGAAAGGTAAAGAGAGACCTTGAAAAATGAAAACGGAATCATTGCAGCGTGTAATTCTATTACGAACAGTTTCGAGGATTATCAATGGCATGCTAAATCATCCTGATCACCTACAACACCAAACCGCCACAAATTGGGAAAAAGAATAACCTGCAATAATAAAAAAAAATCCGAACGCGTCAAGCAAAAATGAGAAAAGATTTAAATGAAATGATGAAGCTATATTGATCTTAATAACAAAAGTTGATGAAAAATATAAACCCCCCCTGTTTATGCGGTCCCTCCAGTGCCCGATTGCATATGAAAACTCTGGATTAACAAACACACGTTTTGTGTTTGTTCTATCTAACGACTTCTTTGTTACAACTGTTGTGTTGATCTCATGTAGATTAGATCGCAGTTTTACGTTGTCATGATGAAAAGTCTTATTGCCAAACAATGCTTCTTTGTAGTTGTCATGCGATATGTTTGACTGCACAACACTGCGAGATATTCCCTTTGCTTTCTTAATGATTTTCTCCTGGCTCGAAATACGTACATTTTTGACCTTAACCCCACATACTCCTTGATCACCTTTCCAGATAATTCATCCTTCATCTTTCCTAAAACCTTCTTGTTAGTAATTGAATGTAAAGGCGAATCTTTAGGATAATCGGACGTGTCATACCATCCCGCATGCCCTTTAGCCACTTCGATTTCCATGTCTTTATAGATATCTTCAGTAGGGATATCTATAACAAAACTATCTGTATCTGTGAAAGCACTCTGGACTCTGGATACGAGGGCTTAAAGTAGTCATAAAGAAACTCTAACATCAAAAGCTTTGATAATTCTAAAACAGTAAACCCAATAAATACAGGTTTGTCCAATTTGACTTTCTTTTTTTCATCATTATGCCAAAAAGGTGATCATGAAATTTTCTGAAGTCCTGATAATTAGGTTTTGAAGTCAGCTTAATTGCTTCGTTCTTTCTGGTGACTAATCTGACATCTTTACGCTTGTGCGGATTCTCCATAGTCTTTCCAAAGCAGCTGTTGTTCATCAGCTTGAAAAAGTCTTTTCTGAAGCATCTGTGGATTTAGTTCTGAGAATCAGTGTTCTTCATGATGTATGGTTTCATGAACTGTTCTTGATCAAAAGCAATTATGCGATGAACAGCTGTCAACTTCAAACCATGTCTTAAATAAAATTGTAGAAGCCTGTAATGACAGACATAATTTTTTTTTGCCTCGAAGATTAGGCACAAGTTTAGGCGGCTCTCTTGGATCCATCTTAGACTTTCTGCTGCTAATGGATAGTCATTATGCAGGTCATGGATGTTCATGAGGATATTCTAAATCAACTTCTAGAATGTATCCACGCTGTTGATTTGGCGTCAAACTGCTTAACCACTTTAATGCCTTTTGAATATTTTTCGATCACCGCCTGTGTACATTTTAAAGTTACGTAATGGAAGTGATTGCGCCATTGCCCATCCATACAGATTGTTTGCATCTAAATACATAAGATAGTTAGACCTTTTACTGGGATCATAATCGTCCAAGTATTTGTTGTTTGCTTTACAGTAATGATGCGACGCCATACTAATTCCCCCACGCAATCCGTTTTCAATCATCTGAATCATTGGTAAATCCGACAATAAATCAATCTGTACTCCAGTAAACTTTAAGAAAGCGTCCCAACTCATCCCGGGCGCAGAAATGTAATGCGCGGGATCCAAGCTATAATGTTTCATGCAGGTCTTTCTGTAATTTTCAAAGACGTCTGCCAACAAACATACATCGGCCCTCAAGTATGAATCATGATAGTCTCCCATCGTTTTACAATCTAACTTCTGCCACGCATCTTGAGCATGCTGGTAAATCAGAATCACTGATGTCCTTTCCTCTGAGACAGAAAAGAACCGCGCCTTTAGGAGGAAGTGTGTCTTCATCAAACCTTTCCCAACTGTTCATGTATTCATAAGGGTAAACGCCCTTTCTAACAAGAGTTGGGTCAAAATATTCTTCTGTTATTTGGGCAGGACTTTAAGGACATAGCCAGTGACTCTAATGACACCCATCATGTGTTGCATAGAGTCATAAAAAGACATGTTATTCAGATTAAAGCACATGTACTTTTCTGATGACTGTGCAATGCATGACACCCTGAAGGCATCGTCCACTGCTTTCATTATAAGATGAGAGTCGTAACCTCGCAAGTTATGAAAGAATACAGGCAGCTTCCATGTCTTAGGATCAAACTTTAGTTGAAGATTGCATTTACTGTGCGCTGCTCCTCTGAACTTTCCGCTAATGTGATCATGGTCTCTTACTGTTGGATTCTCTGCGTCTGATGAGAGACCTAAACCGCAAATCCAACAATGTGTGGCTGAGTCATACTGTTGTTGGTCTTCAGGCGTCATTATGATTTCAGATAAGTTTAGATTATTAGAACAGTCATTACGCACTTTCTGCATGCGTTCTAAGAAGTATTCTGCAGCATCTGGGCCTCTATACAATTCTGGTGCTGAATGGGCGCCATCCGACCTGACAACAATGAAGGCAAATGAACAAATCTGATGATTACTCATTAAGACTGTTTTTCGAAGTTTTTGTGGCGCTGGCCCTTCATAAGGAACAATAAGTGATTCGAAGTCTGCGTAAACAACATATGGAGAATTTTGCATCCGTTTCCAGTTCTTAAAACTAACTTTACTGCCTTCTGGGGGCGTAATTAGTTCTGTATTACAGTCAACTGGGCCAATACAATGTTTTATATGTTCACTCGCGGCTTGAACAGATGGCATTCTTGTTAAACATTTTCTACAGAATTCTTGTTTGCGTCTTTGTTTTGAAGTATGCTGCATTAGTCTACTCATTGTTCGTATCAATGTGTAATGCGGTAGCCCCGCTGGCGAAAGCACCAGTAGTAAGTCAACATGATTTTTGTCTGGCTCGCCAATCGTTGGACTGTTCTTGGACACTCTGATAGGTTGTAGATTTGTTTCCTCATCCCATGTGTAGACATTAACAGTTATTGGTTTGTTTTGTTCTTCAAACCGATCAATGGAATCCGTGCTAACAGGAAAGGATATTCCACTAAAGTTAAGATCATTGATGTAAGGGTGATAGTTAGACACTCTCTCTGCGTTTTTGCGGGCGTAATGCAGCCTTGCGAGAACACACCACATGAAACATTTGTTGTCCGTTTTCTTTATGTTTAGAACTGCTTTTTTCGCAACTAATGCTGGAGGTAGGGAATGTAAGACCTGCCTACAATCGGTGTATACTTAGACTTTTTTAAAATCTGATCTCTAGACTTCGCCCTCTGACACCAGAGCCTCTCATTTTGGCCTTTTCAGCGGCAGCGCAAATGGGGCAAGCAGTTCGTTGCCCAACCGGGCTTTTAAGTCATTATTACAAAGAATAGTCTGTTGTTTGTTCGAGACCCAGACTTCTAGTTTTTCTTCATTTATTGTTACATAGTCAATTTAAAAACAGCTAACATTACTTTAACTGGCGGGTCTATTGTTAGTTTACTTGGAACTTGAAAATAGCATGAAAAACGCTTGCCTGTACGTTTGTTGGATCAATGACTTCTAGATCAATATCATTCAGTGCTCTTGATAAACGCTCTCTCTCAAGCATTCCTTCAAACAATTCGTCCGGTCCTTCATATATCTTATCCATGCTGAGTTTCTTTTCTAACTCAAAATATTTATTTAAATTAAAAAAAAAAACTTAATCAAATCAATATAAAACGGTCTTTTTGTGCTTGGACTCATAAACTAAAGTATAAACACCCTTCGATGTTGTTACTGTGAGCTGTTTAGAACAGATTTTTAATGTCTCTTTTACTTTTTTTAAAGCATTCCTTTTTATCTGCTCGGGGTCTGGCTGTTGAGAAAAACTTGTCCCGCCTTTTTTTAAGATCAACTTTTGTTTTTTGTAGTCATCAAAATCGACCTGTAAACGATTTAAATTCTTCATCCGTGATGTTTGAGTCAACTAGCGCTTTATTTATTGTCATTTTTTGAACGAGCTAAGTTTAGCTGTTTTTGTTGAACCATAGCTGTGTGCTTTTGGAGTTTAGTTTTTAATTTTTTGCCAGCAGCACTTACAGCTAATGAACACACACCGAGAGCAAAAGAAAAACCCTCCTAGAGGTAAAGCTGCGGGTGCGCCTATGCCGTTGCTAAGAGGCCAACACTCGTTCCTGCTGATAGAGCACTTATAGTCGATGCCCCAGTATTAACATAAGTAACAGCATTACAGGCAGCAGAAATACCTTCGTTTGGTTTTGCTGTTTTTTGAAAGGTCCTGCTCTAGTTTTTGTTGCATTTGTGTAAGTTTGTTAATCTGGGGTTTTTTTATGTTAGGGCTTTCTACTATCCCTTCTTTGGCGGCGCTGTAGGGACATTTGGATAAACCTGAACAGACATGCTTTTTATAAAATAAAAATAATTTAGTATTGATATCTTTTAATCTGTTATTTTCAATATTCAGCTGCGCATCATATATTAAAAACAAATGTACATTAAGCGGTTTATCGGCTTCTTCTTCTTTATCAATTTGAATGTTTATTACGTCTCTCACAGTTCTCCCCCCTTCCAATGCTACTGATTATCCTCTGTTTGACCTTAGGTCAATCCATAAACCCTATTTTTTGTTGTTAAATAATCATCAAGCCTAACATTTTGAAGATGTAAATCTTTAGACACAAGGTCAACTGTTGGATTTCTACACCTCCCGCCTCCAAACAGTTTTCTTATTTCATCAAAATGCTGATAAGGGTTTTAAACCGCTAGCGTAGATTTGTTAGGACTACCCTCAATCGAACATTGTAAATTTCGTTATTTTTGGATTAAAAAACTTTTCACTTCCTCTTTTGAACGGTTCTTCATCTTCGCACAGCAAAAAAATACCTTTAAGCGATCTTGCTGCGACACTAAAACTAAAATTCCATATTAGCGTCGCCCCGCTTCTGGGATATTTGTTGATGAATCACTCTTTCGTAATATATTGCTAATTTTGACTGATATTGTCGCTCAATCAGCCTTGCTAAATTAGGGTTTTCTAACAACGTCAAACTCTAACGAGATGTCAGAAATGCTGTACTTTGCTTCGGTGTCTGATGATTTGATAACGCGTTTGTATTCATTTAAAAGTTAGTTCATATGACAATCTGTCTTTTAATGCTCCTTGAAAGTGCGGTGCATGCGCTTTTTAACAACTCAAAATCTAAGGGGATGGAAAAGCGATTTCCATACGCAAAATTTACAGCTGCATACTTTTTGCCGTCTTTAATATCTGCGGCGCCTATTCTATGTTTTAGTGCTTCTTTATTTTCGATTCCCTTTAAATGCAAGATCAGCCCTTTCATTCCCGGTTAGCCATAGATCAAATAGGTTTTTAAAAAAATGTCTGCATTGTGTAAAGAAATATTTCTTGCCCCTCAAGTTTTATAGAAATTTTCTTAACGATTGCCCGGGCCCCAGATTTGTACAACTGTCCGTTTAGGTCGTTGTTGAAGCGAGTTCTATTTTGAAAGTAAGGACGCGCAGAGCCTGGCACAATCACTTCATCCGCTCTAGGTCCGGAAATTTGACAGTAAGAATTTGATCCGCATCAATAAATAGATGGAATTTTTTGGAACAGTAATATTCCGCTTATTTCCCTCACGCCAAAGGGCTCTTTCAGTCTTCTATGCGGGTCAAGAATCGAGCCAATTGCTTGTGACATTTTTTTTAAAACAAAATAAAAAAGTTAATTGTTTTAAAAAAACATGGCAGGCATTGAAGATGAAGATTATGATGTTTGACCCTGGAGACGACATGAGTGAAAGACTCCTTTGGTACAACATCGCTCGGGGCTCTCTTTGCGGCGTGAATTAACAGAAAGTAAGGTCAGATCATTATACCAAAGTTTAGGCCAAGAACCTCCCGAATTTATAGACCCTAATGATTTGAAGTAAAAGATGACCATTTGTTTGTGAGGAGCGGACAAGGACAACTTGTTCAGCTTACATCTAAACCAGACTCATCAAAGTTTTTAAAAAAGAGTACAATTAGACAAAGGCTCAGTGTGAGCGATCAAAATCGCTTGGCATTACTAAACCAAAATTAGATAGGGATGCAGTTGCTAACTTCAAAACACACTGCAGGAACTCCCAACAGATAACCAAATGCAAAACATGGAACTTCAAGATTTAAGTCAAACAGCGGACAAAGTAATGCAAGCAGAAACCAGTTTTTCCGAGAAACAGCGTTAAAAACAATTAATGATTCCCCACTACCCATGCGAGAAATAGCGGCCCTGATCATGCTTTAAGAAGCATCAGAGGCGAATTAACAAACAATTTTAGCAAAACTGGGTGAAATAGATGAGCATATAAAAAAGAGAAAAAGAAAAACTCGTTGAGGCTGATGACGCCAACTTAGGGTCTGATATTAAAGAAAGAATAACCAAAGACTAAAAGATCTTGAACAAGAAAGATCAGCAAAGACTAGAAGCGTTGTCTACTAACCGAAACAATTACAAACTCAAGTGAGCAGAATAGAGAACTATCCAAAGAATTTTATATGAAGACACAACGCTAGCAGAAGAATAGAACACTGTTTAGAGAGCAAGGAGTCACATTAGCAAACGTTATAACGGCCTTAGGATTTGCAATAAGTACACTGGTGTTGGCTATTACAGGCGGCGGTGGTCAAAGCCCAGTGCCTCCACCACCATCGCCTCCACCTGATAAATCATGGGTAAAAAAACAGCTTGATCATCTTGCGGATTTATTAAAAAATTAGCCGGTAAAGCTATAGACTCTTTACCGGGTATATTAGGGGGTATTGTTAGCTGGCTTTTGTCTACTGCAAGCAAAGTAGTTGGCTTTATGGCCGAGCACTTATGGACATTAGTTCTCTTAATAGTTGGGTTAATTTTTAGTAAGATAAAGACCAAGTAATCCTGGGCCCAGTTAATCCAAGAACAAGCGCTGTCTTTTCATATTCATGGTCATCGCGAACAGAGTCCGCGAGCTTTGCTGAGTCTTCAACGGCCTTTGGGCTTTGGGCCGCAGGGATTGGATGACTTATTCTTGGGGGGTCATCTTGTTTTTTTACTGCTTGCAATTACTGGCTCAGAATTTATGTCGTTTTGTCCGACCTTCTGTTCATTTCCTGCAACGAGAATTTCGTTGTTGTAGTTTATTATTGTTCCTACCTGGAGTCTGAGGTCAGAAGGTAGCATGTATAAACCAGTGCCAACAGCAAAGTCTACTTTTGATCTTGCGTATTGTAAAACATCTTGGTACCTTTTTATACTTGAGGGTAAATCAACTGTAGAATTAATAGCATCCTCTAAATTTGCTAAGTATTGTTTTTGTGCATCAAGCCAGTAGAAGGATCAGTTATGCTCGATCTTGCTGTGCTTGTGAACCTAGCAAACACCAAACGTAAATACGAATAGAGTCATTTATTCGTTCTATTCCTGCTTTAGTTAGGCCCTTAGAAGTGTCTAAGATAAATGTTGTCCATGCTGTTTTATGCTCTTGCTCTATGGACCCGAGGTGAACAGCTGTGCCTGAAGAGAAAGATGTGTAAGGAGGATTCCAGTCATAGTTATATTTTCTGTGCACGCCCCAATAATAAGGGGTGCCTAAGCCATGATTGCGGTCCAACTTTTGTCTAAAGTCTGTCTGATGTTAATATTGAATTCGTTACAGATTCTTTCAAAAGCCTTCCTGTCTATTCTGTTGCTAAATGGATTAAACGGTTTGTCATTTGGTAATGGTGCTTGCAGTTCAGTCAAAATACGTCTGAAGGTGTAATAGAAATGAAATCTATACACTGACCTAACCAAAGGATTAGGATGATTTAAGTGATCAGCATACGACACTCACACACCCAGTTGATGCACAAAACACAGCAAAGTTTAACTGGTTCTGATAAAACTGCATCGAATGACTGAACCACACTTTTGGGATGTAGTCTTTTTTAACAGGGGGGTTAAGATATCTGCTTAATGGAGTACTTACCTTTTTATGAAAGGTGTCAGTCTGGGTCACAGAAATGACGAGGGTGTCAGTTGTTATATTTTTAAGATTGTAGTGCGGCCCAACAGAATATTTTGCATCAGTTATTTGAATGCACTCATTTTTAATTTGTTTTAAAAATGTTTGTAACAATAACAACTCAAGACCGCCCTTCGTTTTAGAACATGCTATTAATAACGAATGCGGAACCAGAACGGTCGCGCTCCATGAAATATTCTACAAAGTCGTATGGTTTAATATAAGCAAAGCCAAGGAGAATAATAAGATTAAAAAAGTTAATAATAGAGGCCAATTAGTTAGCCAGTTAACCATACGTGATGGTTATTACGGGTTTTGCTCGCTAAAAGAAGCAATGAGTAACTTCGACATTGCTCTCAAACTTAACAATGCGAATCTGAAAACAATGTTGACCTTCAAACCTGAAGAAGAAGAAGTAGGGTACTATTTTGATAAAGAGCTAGCTAAAATGTTAGGCTTTACAACTGCCAATCGGGCCGTTCATAGTTTTAGAGTTACGTCAAACAAAACTACTTATGAGGGAGAAAATCCGCTCGATCTTGCATTACATTCATTACTCTATGTTCATTTGGATGAGCTGAGCACTGATGAAAACTTATATGATGGAAGGCCCTCAACTGTTTTAAGAGCTCTTCCGTCAGGGAAAGCTGCATATTGCGATTATGAAATTATACAATTCCCTAATTTACAGTTTAAAAGATTAGTTTGTGGGAGGGTCGGATCATTTAATATAAAAATCAAAGACAAAGCGGGGAAAGTTGTGAAATGTGATAACCTGCACATTGTTTTGGAAATAAAATAATACGTTACTAAAAAATAATGTCGCGTGGGCCAGAAGAATCAGAGTTACATTAGCGCCTGTGAGGTGTATAAACTTTAGAATTAAAAGACCTTGCAGACGTTGCGGACTTTGAACAGAACGGTGAGATAGGCGCTTTGTATGGTTTTGAGTACACTAAAGATGGCGATTATAAACACAAAGAGGTTGGCGACAGCAAAAAGTTTCCTAAACTAGAACAACTGCGCAATCTAGAGGCAAATAATGTTGGCCAGTATGAATATAAAATAGTTCGAAAACCTGACCTCAAATGGCACTTAGAACCATATTTAGAATGGGAAATAAAATTTGAATTCATAAGCCCATTTACATATTTTAGCCGTCAAAAAAGTTTCAGAAAAGCATTCAACTCTGGCCCTTTACATGTAAGTCTTATGCCGGACGACAATAGTCGGAAAGAAATTGAAATAACGCCGTATGGGAAAAAAACAGTACATCCTCCACAGAAAAGAAACAGTTGTAAAAAAAGCTTCTACAAAATTACAGTTCTTTCCAAGCAGAAAATTAGGAGACACGTTCACAATGATATTTGAAATTTCTGTCTTTAAAGATGTGGAGAGGGATGGGGTTGTGGGCGTTAGTGACGTCCTTATAAAAGGAATTAATATTAGCTGGCAAAACTTAGACGTTAAACGCCTTAACGTTACCATCGTCGTTCTTCACAATGGCGAGGATATTAAGATCATAACAACAAGCAACAAAATCAATGTTGACTTAAATAGAAACAATCTTACAGAACTGAATTGGATTAATCTTACACATTTAGACCTCGTAGGGTTTTATTATACTGAACAAGTTTTGACAGAGAGCATGATAAAAATAATAACTGGATTAGATTAAATTCTGTTATAAAACTATGGAGCAGTTAAACTTTATGACAAAACCCCTCATTGTTCATTAATTTTGTGGACAAACTGGTTGTGGAAAAACAATATTTATCCTCAACCTGTTACAAACAGTTTATCGTTATAATTTTAATCATATTGTGATTTTCTGTCCAACACTTAAATGGAACAAAGCATATCATAATAGAAGGTTTATATGGACAGATGATGAAATATATTTAGTTGATCCTAGCAATAAACTAAGTGAGTGTTTAGAACAGTTTTATAGATTGTTTGAAGGAACGCAGACACTATTTATTATAGATGACTGTTCGCAGAAAGAGACATAGTTAAAAAGAGAAACACTTTGTCAAAACTGGCTTTCAGTGAAGACATGCTGGGATAAGTGTGTGGATTTTATGTCAAAAATATAACTCGGTTTTAAAAGACTTTAGAGAGCAGTTAAAGACTGTAGTTTTATTTCACATGAAAGACAAAGATGCATTTGATGAATGTTTGCGTGAAAATGATGTTATTGAAAATGACCAAGAAAAACATAGGATTAAACAAAAATTAAAATCTGAAAACTTTAGTAAATTAGTATTAAAAACGGATAACCCTACACAGTATGTTTGTTGTAGATAATCGTTATTTTTTGGTTATTGAAGTCTTACTTGTCAGAGAACAGGAAAAGGCGGCTTTTAGGCCACTTTCGCCCAAAAACTTGGTGGAGGACAAGTGAGTTAGAATTGGTAAAATGCTGTTCTCTCTATGTCAAACGGGCATGGATGCACGTTTGACACAGTTAAGGGCTTGCGACTTTATATCTATGTCAAACGGCATGGATGCACGTTTGACACAGTTAGAGGGCTTGCGACTTTATATCTATGTCAAACGGCATGGATGCACGTTTGACACAGTTAGAGGGCTTGGTAGTTTATATCTATGTCAAACGGGCATGGATGCACGTTTGACACAGTTAGAGGGCTTGGTAGTTTATATCTATGTCAAACGGGCATGGATGCACGTTTGACACAGTTAGAGGGCTTGGTAGTTTATATCTATGTCAAACGGGCATGGATGCACGTTTGACACAGTTAGAGGGCTTGCGACTTTATATCTATGTCAAACGGGCATGGATGCACGTTTGACACAGTTAGAGGGCTTGGTAGTTTATATCTATGTCAAACGGGCATGGATGCACGTTTGACACAGTTAGAGGGCTTGGTAGTTTATATCTATGTCAAACGGGCATGGATGCACGTTTGACACAGAGAACAGTAAAAAGCTCATTCTGGAGTCGCCCGGTCGAAACTGGTTGAGACCGGGGGAGCCAGAATGAGCTTTTACTGTTCTCTTAGTGCCTTGTTGGTGGCACCGGCTTGACGAGGCATGGAACAGGTTGGAGCGGGAGGTGCTGGGGAGGGGAACAGCTGCACTGGGGTGAACCTGCCTCGTGGCACGTTGGCAAGCTGAGGGGTGAGAGGAGTGGGGGCAGACAAGGGGAGGGTAACGACAGCAGCGGGAGGCGGCGATGAGGCTGGCTGCTGTTCGGAGGGTGCAGGGAATGGTGGTCGCACGTACACTACCTGGACCTCCAAGATTGTCACGAGGTAGCGTGCTGAGAGCTTGCGGAATCTGTGGTCTGGGCTCCTGGACGGGGAGAAGGTGACGTCTGTTGCGTACGTAGTCAGCGCCATCTGCAGTGACGACGTACGATCTTGGGGAGTGGCGTGCTGACTTCACTATTGCAAGTTTCTTGAAGCCTTTTTCAGTCTGCATCCGCACAACTTCACCCTGTTTCAAAGGACGCAGATCTCTCGCTGATCTGTCATGATACTGTTTCTGCTGCTGTCTGGACTTCTTCAACTGGTTGGAGACTTTGCGCGTGCTCACAGCTTTGGGTTGGAGAAGTTTTGTTGAAGTGGGCAGTGTCGCGCGCATACGTCTTGAGTTGAGGCGCTGCGAAGGTGAGCACATGTCATCACGTGGCGTGTTGCGAAGATTCAGCAAACCAAGGTACACGTCTGATCCGTCCTTCTCGCTCTTTTCCAACAGCTGTTTGGCTTGCTTGACGGCGTTTTCTGCCAAGCCATTGGATCTGGGGTAGTGGGGGCTGCTGGTGATGTGCACGAAGTTCCACTCTTGTGCGAACTGTTTGAACTCACGACTTGTGAATTGCGTGCCATTGTCTGTCATCAGCTTTTCTGGGATGACATGAGACGCAAAGTGCCGCTTCATCTTTAGGATCACCATGTTTGAAGTCATCTTGTTGATCATGTCCATCTCGAACCAACCAGAGTAGGAATCGACAACAACCAGGTATTGCTTGCCATTCCAGTCAAATATGTCGGCTGCGAGGCTGGACCAAGGGAGTTCAGGGACTGGGTGGTTCATGAGGGGCTGTTTCTGCAGATGGGCCTTGCAGCTGTTGCAGGCTGAGCATTGGGAAACTGCGTCTTCAATGTCTTGACGCATCTTGGGCCAAAATACGATGTCGCTTGCAAGCAGTCTGGTGCGCTCTGCTCCCATGTGGCCATTGTGGAGAACGGCGATGTAGGTGGACCTCAAAGCTTTCGGAACCACCGCTCTCTGTCCTTTCATGACGACGTCATTCTCAATCACCAACTCATCCCTGAATGGGAAGAAGCATTTCACATCAGACGGCAGGCCTCGCTCATGGTCAGGCCATCCATCTTTGATGAGCTTTGCAAGCTTCTGCATGGTCGGGTCAGCCAAAGTCTCTTTCTGGAGTTCAGTCATTCTCGCCGGCGATATGGAGAGAACTGTCATGACGTCGCAGTCAAACTCCTCCTCTTCAGCTGGATCATTGGGAAACGCTCTGGACAGCGTGTCAGCAAGGTATAACTCTTTGCCCTTTTTGTAGACGAAATCAAGGTTGTAGCGTTGCAGCTGTAGAAGCATGCGTTGGAGACGAGCAGGGGCAGCATTCAGTGACTTCTTCACGATGGTGATCAAAGGCTTGTGGTCAGTCTCTATGGTCACCTTCCGACCATAGACAAAGTCATGAAACTTCCTGCAGGCAAATACAGCAGCCAGGAGCTCCTTTTCAATTTGCGCATACCTTGTCTCGCAGTCAGACAAGGCTCGTGATGCGTAGGCCACTGGAGCATCCTCTTGCAGGCATGCGGCACCCAGTCCACTCTTGGATGAGTCTACAGACAAGACGACGGGCTTCGCAGGGTCGAAGAACTTCAGGACAGGAGGATTCATGAGGTCATCTTTGAGTCTGTTGAAAGCTTGCTGATGAGCATCAGTCCAGCTCCAAACAATGTCATTGCGTAGCAGTTCTCGCAAAACTGCTGTTTTCTCGCTGTAGTTCTGGATGAACTTGTTTAGGTAGTTTGTCATGCCAAGGAATCTCTGAAGAGCTGCCCGGTTCTCAGGTGCAGGCATCTCTCGGATTGCGTCTGTTTTCTCCGTATCTGGCTTCAGACCATCCTCAGTGAACTTGTGGCCGACGAAAGTGACGCTTTTCATCCTGAACTTGCATTTACTGAGGTTCAGCTTCAGCCCGATCTGCCGTGCTCGCTCCAGAATCTTCTTGAGATTTGCATCATGCTCCTTGTCGGTGGAGCCCCAGATGAGGATATCATCTACAATGATGGCACATGGATATCCCTCGAATAGCCTCTCCATGGCTTCCTGGAAGACCTCACTAGCCGTATTAATGCCAAACGGCATGCGCAGAAACCTGTATCGCCCGAACGGTGTGCTGAAAGTAGTTCGCCTGGAAGACTCCTCATCCATCCGGATTTGCCAAAATCCGTTCTTTGCATCCAAGGTGGTGAAGCATTTCGCGTTGCCGATTCTAGATGCTACGTCGTCAGCGGTGCGCATTGGGAAGTGCGGGCGTTGGAGAGCGGTGTTTAAACTTCTTGGGTCTAAACAGATCCGGATGTCACCATTTTTCTTTCTTGCTGCCACCATCTGTGACACCCACTCTGTCGGTTCTGTCTCTCGCACTATGACGCCTCGCTTCACCATGTTCTCAAGCTCAATCTTGACCTTCTTTTCCATGGCCTGAGGAACTTTTCTTGCTGGTTTGACAACTGGTGTGATGCTGGGATCAATGCGCATGATGTATTTTGGAGGCAATGTCCCAAGTGTGTCATTGAAAAGTTCTGGGTGGTCCTTCAAAATGTTTTCTCTGGAGGTGTCCTCAGACGCTTCATTTACTTCATAGACAGTCTTGTCTAGCTGAATGAGACGGAGTCGAAGTGCATCGTTGAGACCAAGGATGGGTGTGGCTTGCCTGTCAATGACCTGAAAGGTCAATGTTTCTTTGCGGTCGCCAATCTTGCAGAGAAGGTCCACACTTCCTAGTGTCGAGAATCGCTCTCCCCCGTATGCGACGAGGTTGATGGCTTTGGCTTTGTTGATGGTCTCTCTTGCTTGGACCTTCTTGAGCTCGTAGAGTGGCAGGACGTTGCATTTGGCACCAGTATCAACCTTTAGTTTCAAGTCGCCTCCATTGATTATTGCTGTGCAGTGTATCTCATTGCGACGTAGCTCCTGGGTGAGCGCGTGTAACTCCCAGTCTTCAGCTGGTTCTCCACCCTCATCAGAGTTGTCTCCACCAATTGCATTGACGGTGCTCGCCAACCGCCGTCGTGGTGTTGATTTGCAGACCTTAGCAAAGTGGTGCATCTTTGAGCATGACGAACATTTCTTGCCATAGGCTGGACACTCCTCTTTCTTTGCTACATGCGAGCGACCACAATAGCGACAAGATTTGTTGGGAGGAACGTAGAACTTCTTCTTCTGTGAGATGGCGTTGACTTCGTGATCCTCTGATACTTGGACGGTGTGTTTCTCCGCAGCTTCGTGGATCTGACAGATCTGGATTGCTTTGTGGAGATCTAGCGCCTTTTCCTTCAGAAGCTGTTTTCGGAGAGCATCTGACGTGACTCCACAAACAATTCGGTCTCGAATGAGTGAGTCTTTTAACGTCCCATATTCACAGGTGTTGGCCAAAATCTTCAATGCTGTGATGAAGCTTTGCATTGGCTCGCCAGCTTGCTGGAATCGTGTGTTGAACTTGTGTCTCTCGATAATAATGTTCGTCAGGGGATTGCAGAGCTCACGAAATTTTGTCTTCAGGACAGCGACGTTTTCGCGCTTTTCTGCAGCTTGTGTGACTACACCATCGTCGTTCTTCACTTCAGCAGCATAAGTGAATGTCTTTTCTTTCTCAATGGCATCTTTTCCAGCCAAGTTCAGCAAAATGTACGCTCGTGTACGGTCATCTTTGTCAGCATAAGCAGCCTATTTATTCAATCTAAGACATGAGAGCAAGCTTTGTTTATAATTTAATATTTCTTGCAGTCATTGCAACACCAAGCTGCTCTGTAAGTTGCTGGAATGGTGCTCGGTGCTGGATTATTTTTTTCTCTGTTTCATTCACTGAGGCTGGTTTTTTGTATGTACGTTTTGTATACTCGGTTATAAGTGTTTATAGTACCCAAGTGTGTGTTTGAAGAGACGCTTTGTTGTTTTTCAGGTCAGTAAAAAGGAAATTTATTTTGTGGTAATCCCGCTTAAAGAACGCTTATGGCCATTTTTCGCTTCGTTTTCAAGTTTGCCTTGGTGCTGTTTTGCACGTGTTTTTGCTCGCTGTTCAGTTGTTCACACAGTTCAGTAGGCGTTTCGGCATGCGCTAGTATGACCTTTCAACCCGCATAATTCTGTGTAATCTGCATATCACGTGAGCTATCTGGGTTACCCTGGCGACTGTGATTGGGTTTCCTTGTGCTGTTGTCCTCGATAGAAAGCCTGTTGCTTTAAATAGAATCACACGTGGGGACCTTGTGTTTGTCAACGCTAACAGTGCTGTGACAGGTTTGCCGTGTTGATTTGAGGGTTGATTTTGTTGATTTGAGGGTTGCGCTTCACAATGTCGAAAACGA
>CM031617.1:28568676-28661320 GCA_018398815.1 Conus ventricosus | reverse complement strand
CTGGGGAAGTTAAATAAAATGTCAAATATGCAATCTCAAAACTGTCGTATCAATTTGCTTTTTAAATGAGACTGCATTTGAGGCAATCTTGATGGCACCCGGCAGCAAGTTCCACAGCCGTACAGAACTAGGATAAAATGAATGTAAGTGACTGTCAATGTTTGATGCAGGTATGGTATAACATTGACCGCCACTCCTGGTGCTACTTTTATTCAATACTAGTTGTTCCATTGGAATATCAATCAGTTTGGCTCTGCCTTTGAAGAGGGTATTAAGTTTGATAAAAGCTCTTCTCTCTTCAAAGGGTTTCCATTCTAATTTCCTCATGATCTTCCTTGTAGGCTATTCCCCTTCTCTCTGATATGGTTCCCTATTACGAACCGTGCTGCATGAGGAAACCGTCTAAAGGCCTGTCTAAAGGATTCCTCAGGAACCGGATCGTTCTTTCATCTCATATATCACAGGCGGCGGAAGCAGGGGGGGGGGGGGGGGGGGGGGGGGGGGGGGCCATCATGCCCCCCTCCAGAAAAATATTGGGGGGGGGGGGGCAGCCTTATATACTGCCCCCCCCCCCCCCCCTAATATTGAGCACCTCCAAAAAATCAGAGAGAGAGAGAGAGGAGAGAGAGAGGAGAGAGAGAGAGAGAGAGAGATGAGGAGAGAGAAGAGGAGAGGAGAGAGAGAGAGAGAGAGAGAGAGAGATGTTTGATGGTGCATCACCTTGTCGTCATACTTGTTAGACTTCCTGTCAAACTCGCTCAGGAAAGATGTCAACACATTTCTCGGAGAACCTGTCTGCAGCTGACCCACTTTGGTCACACATTACTGACCAGTACCTGACCAACATTGCCAAGAATGGCATATATGCTGATGCTATTGTAGTGCAAGCTATGGCGAGAATGATTGGTAGGGACATACACATCGTAACAGGTCAGCAAGAGAGCTCCAGGATATGCTACCTGATGAATAAGATCTTGGCGGGAGACATTGAATCATCCCTTCCACCTGTCCTTATAGGGCAAATAGGCGAGGAACATTTTGTGAGCCTAACACTTCATCAAACCAGGACAGTGAAAATGATGAAGAGCTGGCGACAGCTGTTCAAAGGAAACAAACGTCCTGTGTGGATGCAGCAAACACTGCAAACCTCTGTCTGAGAATGCTTGAAAGTATGCGCCAGGATAAAAAAGTTTCCAGACGTTTTTCGCCGACGTCTCAGCCACGGCTGCAAACGTGTGTGATGAGCCCCACATTCCGAGACAGAGACAGCCTCCACGAAGACTTGATGAGAGCTCCCAGGGTCACAGCCACTCTGACCCTTCTGCTTATTACAGACAGCAATACTATGAGGCCATAGAGAACGTCAAAGAGCATATAAAGCGCAGATGTGACCAACAAAGTCTTCAGTTGCCAAGGAAGATTGAAATTCTCTTGGGTGACGGAGCTGCAGGAAAGAATCCAGAAATTCCTCAAGAGATCCAAAGACACATATGCTGCGGACATTGGCATGGACAGACTCAAAACACAGTTGGCCATTCTTCCACATGCTCTGGGGGACAACAAGAAGTCCATCTTTGAGGCACTGCTAGAAGAACTGACAGCTTCTGACACTGTGAAAAGAATGTTGAGTGAGGTAGACAAACTTATCAGGCTGTACCTGACCATTCCAGTTTCAGCTGCACGCAGTTTTTCTGCCTTGAAGCGGGTCAAAACATATCTCCGAAGCACTGTGACTCAGGAGCGCCTGAACAACTTGTCTCATAATGCATGTGTTCAAAGACAAGGTTGATCAGCTCAATCTCACTGAAATATTTTTCCGAGTTAGTTTGCAGAAACGAACGACGTCAAAGTTACTTCGGAAAATTAAATGTGTAAAGGTGTAACCTCCCAGCTGTTGGTGTAACCTGCTAATGTACAGACTGTGACAATAACTGCATTTTACGGTGCCTAATGTCCAGCTATACAAAATGTATTTCAAGTATGTGTGTGAACTAAATATTGCATGCGGGATTTTTATTTTAATCGAACATTGTCATATTGTGATTGTCGGAGTTCAATGATTTGAAATATCCATTGCCCCCCTTATCCTGAACAGCTTCCGCCGCCACGGTATATATATATATATATATATATAATATATATATATATATATCTGATGCTGAACAATTAAGTAGTGGGGGAAAACAAGTTCAGGCTAACAATTCTTCCGTCATTATAATAATGACTTTGCGAAGATTTGAACTTTGAAGAAAAAAAAAAAATCAGATGAAGAAAATGGGGGAAATATATCTTGTAAATATGAAAATCCCTTCACTAGCTGCCTGAGAGAACCATCGTGATCCCTTCTGAAGGCAGATCTATTTGTATTGCCTGCTCCTAGGCCTTTCGTCCGCTGGATCGGACTCATCAGGGAGACTCGGCTGATTGTGTCTGCGCTCCTGGTGTCAAATAGAGACACACCACAGTTCATAATTCTGTGGTGTTCTCCCCACCAAAAGTTCAAAAAAGAATCCAACAGCACCCCCAAAGCAGCCAGTGAAGGGTAGTAAATGGAATAAAACGAAAGTGTGGAGAGGAAAAAAGTTGCTAAAAAACTAAAAGCATTATACAAACAGTATAAAATGTAGGGGACAATCTTTGAGCCTATGCCTGAGGATCCATTCAAGGATACAAGGGAGATCAAAAGATATGGCACAGTTTGTGGTCAGCTCTGCTGTTCTATAACTCAAGCAATGTCAGTGGCTAAGAATTGTGCAGGACAACCTTTACTTGGATCTCCTAAGAGATGCAATCTCCCACTGATTGACCAAACAATATGATGCTGAACAATTAAGTAGTGGGGGAAAACATATATATATATATATATATATATATTATATATATATATATATATAACAACAAACTAATAAATTCCAAGGATAAGTACCGAGCACCGTTCCAGCAACTTACAGAGCAGCTTGGTGTTGCATTGACTGCAAGAAATATTGAATTATAAACAAAGCTTGGTCTTATGTCTTAGATTGAAGAAATCTCCCCCCCTATATATATATATATATATATATATATATATATATATATATATATATATATATATATATCAACACGAATTTGACACTATTGTCAGGACAAGCATCATCTCAAGACACGACCACAATTCAGTGCGATGTGACGTCACTCGAGTCTATGGTAGGCGCCATGTTGGAAATGGCCCGAAAGCGAAGGCGGTAGTGTGCGATGACATCCTGTGAATGGTTGCGATTTGCACCCACTTGATGGAAAGACGCTTGATTTTAATGAGCATACATTACCAGGACCATATTATAATCTTTCACAATGACGGGTAAGCTTGCCGGTAACATATGTCACATATAAACGGATTTCATTTATTGCAGACTGATTTGTTACCATCATTGCTCATACTATGTAATACCCACCATCACCTCCCCATTCATTATTGTCGGACTCAGATTTATGATCTTCCATGTGCACTGACAGGGCTTTTAGAGTACATGCATGCATTGCATACATAATAGTTACACATGCACTCTTACTCTTGGTCAGGTTTACCTACAGCTGTGATACGAGTCGGCAGCATTTCAATCAAGGCAGTTGACAGGTGTAAACAAAAGATGTCACTCTACCAACATTCCGAGATGCAGATTTCTTGACCCAAGCAAATGTTTACCATTATTCTAAGAAGTGGACGTATATTACTAAGCTAGGCAGAATTAAAAGGTAATGTCCAAGAGAGCCCTCCATTTTGTCAGTCTCGTTAATATGCGCGCCCACGGAGAGTTCTAAGCCATTCTTGTAGCAGCACCAATCGATGACACCGAAACAAAAGGGGATCAGTAAATTTGTACTTTGTAAGGCTTTGTACCGAAAAGGAGCAGGCCTACTAGAAAAACATTGAGGTTTGTTCTAAAAAAAGAAAGTTGTGTAGATATTTGATCATACTTAGTTGAACTTGAAAGAGAGAAGCAGTTTTGTATTTGGTCAACTGCAACAAAGATATGATTTTTTAAAAAGTATTTTTCATACATAAGGTTACATAAAGAAAAACGTGATTTTTAAAAATTATTATTGATTTGTTAACAAAACCCCACATAACTTTAAAAAGACAAATTTTGGTGTGTTTTTTTTTTTTTAATAAGATCTAGAGAGAGGTTGTTGCCAGTACAGCTATGTTGATTTTGAGGTGATATACCTTTTGACATGCTTTCTCACAAAGATCGTACTGATGCTGGTAGATGCCTCACAGTGCCACTACACTTGCAACATGTACCTTTCTATGAACATTAAATTTGTGTTTCTTGAGTATTATATTTACATGAAATTCAGCTGATCCCCATGCAGTTGTTTTGTCTGATCAGTCTGTTGAAGTGAAAGCATACCATAGAACACACTGACCAGAAAGGAATTCAGCGTTAACATCAGCCAACTAATGTGCAGGGAAATCCCCACACTATGTCATACAGCACATGTGGTATGGATATGTGAATAATTCGTAAGAACCAGGTCTGCGGCATGACGCCTTCAGTGCTTTACAGTCTTGACTCGCGAGTCATCCTCAAGTCGATTACAGTGGCAGCTGCAAGACTGGCACCTAAAAACGCGCTAAATTAGAAGAGCCGAACCTCAAGAGGTTTTGTAAATTGTAGTACCTTGTAAACAATGAACTGAATTTGGGACCTTTTTGTCATTTCCTGTGACGTAGTCTGTATTATTCTAATTCTGGTTCTTATTTTGTTTCACAGGTAATGGTGGCGAGATTCAGTGGTGCTTTTCACAGGTGAAAGGGTCCGTGGAGGAAGAAGTTGCTGATGGTAAGAACTAATATTGAGTAATAACAAAACTAATCTTGTGAACTGAAATAACGAGTAAAGTGATAGCTTGGACCAGGATCAGTGGATGTGTCTAGAATGTGACAGACTGATAAAATCACAGTAGGACTTACGCAGGGAGGAGGTGGGGTGGGGTTAGGGTGGGGGTAGAGAAGGAAGGAGAGGGGAGATGAGAAAGGGAGGAGGGGTAGTTTGGATTAGTATTTCAAAAAGTCGGTGTGAACAAGTAATGTAATGAACAGTAAAACTAAAAGCCATGTGCAATACTCTTAAACCACACAAACTTTGCCGTAAACTGCTGGAGTCTACCGATTACCAGACAGTCTGCGCGATAAACTGCTGCAGTCCATTGCTTGTCCTTTATTATATTGCTTGTTTATATTGACTCATATACGTTATTGCATATTACCTCACCTCGTCTCTGCCTTTAGTTTCTCTCTACCCCGTCCCATCTTTCCCACTCCCTCCCCTTGCCATTCTGAGCTTCTCTTCCTGCTTTACACACACACACACACACACACACACACACACATGTATCTATGCATACACAAGTGTTTGGGCACCACTCTGTTCTCTTTCCCTTCTCTCATGTCATCATTCTCCAACTATCAGAGCATTACTGTTCTGTGCAATTTTGATAATGCATGGATAGGAGTCCTTTCGTATACATACGGTCTTCAGTATAGGAAAACAACACACACACACACACACACACACACATACACAGAGGCACGCACACGCACACTGAAACTACTGAAAGCCAAGTAAATTAAGTAAAAAGTAACCAAACGTTGAAACTTTCTCATGTTTAGTAGTATTAATCAATGTTATCTTACCAGAAAGCTTTGATCATCAAACTCTGATCTGCCGTTCTTGTACTTGCGCCAGTTTCTAAAATATGTAATATCATGGATAAAAACGTAATAAGAATTTATGAGTTGTCACAGTTTTAGAATCCCTCATCCAGGTTTGTTCTGGATCCTGTAATGATCACTGTCACTTTTCAGTATGGCTGGAAATACTTGCTCCCACACATGATAACTGTGACATCTGAAGAAGACATTATGTTGAAAATTCACTTGTCTCTATTGTACTTAAATCTGCTGGTTTCTTGGTGTGGTTTTTTTTATATACACTTTTTGTGTTTTATATTTGTATTTTGGCCTGCTTTGCACGAAAGCTGTAATCTGTTTCATTTTCATGCATTTTACATTTAATGAGAAGTTGACATGATACAGTATGTGAAGCCAGCATCGGGAGATACTCCTGAACTTGTTTTGGGTGGTGGTTCTCACCAAGTCAAACCCATACTCCCACCCATTGTCCCCTCTAACATTGCTGTAATCCATCAGGGTACTTTCGTTAGGGCACAGAATGGGAGGAAATGGAAAAAGCACTGTCTTCTGCTTCAGGCAGAGGATGGTAAGCCAGGTGTCTTATTGCTGCATAGACCGTTAAGCCACTTAAGGTCAGGCCAGACAAAGCATCGTGATTGCTGTAACATGCAAGAGTTTAAAATGGAAAGTGCAAGGTTAACATTTTCTGTCTGGTGATGTAAATCAGCCATGCAGCAAATGTCAGATAAAGAATTCTTTATTTGGGGGAGAGGAGGGGGGGAACACAAACACACACACACACGCATGCACGCACGCACGCGCGCGCGCGCACACACACACACACACACACACACACACACACAGAAACATGCACACACGCTCGCACACACAGAAACACTCAGAAACGTGTGCGCAGGCACACACACGCACCCCTCTCTCTCTCTCTCTCTCTCTCTCTCTCTCTCTCTCTCTCTCTCTCTCTCTCTCTCGGTTTCTGAAAGCCCTCGCACTCACCTGCCTCTCTGGCAGTTTCTGAAAAGCCCCCAAAATGTTGAATGCTGTTTTGCGGGTTTTTTTTGTGGCGGTTGTGGTGATGGTGGTTTTTTAAATTGTAAGTTTTCATTGTTGTTTCATTATTTTTTCCGTTTTTGCAATTGTTGCTTCTGTGTTTCATGTATTGGAGTCGAAAACTGTAGAATCAAGAAAAGAAAAATATGAAGGGAGATGTTTGTTGCTGTCATGTGAATTAAGTATTGTTTCAATAATTTGTAAATATTTACATATTTAATGATAAAAAAAATTTTTAAAAAGCTTTCAGGGCTATGTCTTTTCACCGTACTGTACAAGAGAGCCAACTTGAAGGGGTTTTGTGGGCTGTGTGTGAAGGGCTGCTGAGTAGGTACCAAAGAACTTCAGAAATGTTGACCAGATTTTCTTGATCCCCTGGGAGCAAAGCCCTCCTGGTTACCTGAGCAGGGTGTTGCCCCTGCACCCCACTGGGGCCTGGGTAGCCTCAGGACACCTGTTCCATTCCTTATTTTCTGTTTTGGAAACTTCTAATCAATGTAAATATATTTAGCCAAACGGGGAGTGTGAGAGACATTCCATTTGAATGAATATATGCAGTATTATACATACTGAAGCCGAGTGAAAATTGATTCAAGCCAGCTAGCCCTTCTTTCGAAATTTAAATGACATAGTTGACAGACCTGTTTGATAATTTTTGCTGCATGTAATGTTTTACACATATAATCTGCCAGCTACTACACAAAAAAAACACTTCCCCTCCCTACCTTCAACATCTCCAATAAGGCCGCAAATGCAGCATTGTTTTTGACTACAACTTACTACCACTAACCAGTAACATACAGAGACCTTTCATTCTCATCATAGTGAGAGATCAGTATAAAAAGAGCAACATTATCTCTGTTGTTTTCTCAGTATTCAACATGTTGTTTGACATTATTTTGTGTCTGTCACCAACCCCACTTTACAGTAATACAAGGCGAAGCAAGTATGGTTATTTTAATATAACATGTGCTGAGTTCTCAGTCCACATCAAAGGTCCCAAAGAAATGTCAAGCTATGCATGCTTTTCTGTGTGTACATGTCATTATTTTTTTTATTTTGAATGGAATTAAGAACAGCATACTCTAAACCATATTTTCTTTACAATACTTTGCTGATTTGTGTTGCAGCTGACATCATCTCATGTGTGGAGTTTGATAGCACTGGAGAACTCTTGGCAACAGGAGACAAGGGAGGAAGAGTAGTCATATTCCAGCGTGACAAAGCGGTATGAATTTTGCTCTTCAAACGTTTAGTTGGCTATATTGAAATATTTAACAACATTCAGGTGAAAGCTGGAGAAATTGGTGTTGTATTGAGCCCGTTCCATAAAAAAAATCAGCTGGCTTGATGTCCTGTACTTAAAACCATTTTAATGAGAATACTATGCCAGTTTGTCAGTCAATATAGCACATTAACAAACTGTTTAAGGGAAAGGGATCTATGAAACTGATGTAGCACATTAACTAACTGTTTGTTAGGGAAAGGGATCTATGAAACTGAACTGTTGAATTTTGGAGCACAACAAAACTATTTGGTGAATTTTCAGTTGTTTGTGAATTTTGGTTATCCAGTCCTGTCCACCATTGACATGGTTGTTCACCATAATTGTTGAAGACACTGTAAGTCCTGTCCTGCTATGTTCCTTTTTGTCCATTGTGATTAACACAGACAACAAACGCTTGAGGTTGGCTGCGACTACCAAGTAACATTGCACCACGCTTATTTGACAATTCCAGCTCAAAACTACTTGTGTGTTATATCCTTTCTTGTATACATCATCTATTTCATGAATTTTTCCATGTTTACTGTTTCATTTTTATTTCAGAGGTTGTGTGTATATGTAAAGGGTACTAAATATTACCTGTTTTGTTTTTTTTTCCTTTTTATTGTTTTAACACATCCCATATAGCAAGTAGATTTGTCTGGGCATACTTTCCTGTATTTTTAAATACAGAATTTTTTTTTTTATATAATGAATTTCCGAGGATATTCTTGGAAATTGGGTAACCTGTAATCAAAGCTAGTATGCATTTTTATTTTGTTTGAAACTAACAAGGCTCTTAAAGTTCAGGTTTCATTACCAACCTCTAGAGCTGCACCTGCAACCTTTAACAGTATTTGTAATCAGGTAGGCAAACAAAGGGAAGAATTGTGCATCCAGATAATTTTGAAAGTGGAAGATAACCACACATAACATTCACTGCGCACCACAATGATTAGTTGTCTAAACTTGCATTGAGACCAGATCAAAATGGGTTAGAGTCTGATTTAAAGATAGTGTCACTCATGTGTGTGATGTATGCCATGTTTGGGAGAAATTGGATGACCGAAAAAAAAAGTCAAAGTGGAGTGAAAAAAAAAAAACCCATAGGTAAAGACTCATCTTAAGAAAGTACAGATGCAAATGAGAGGTGGGTAACATTAAAAGAAAAAGAAGAATCTCAAGGAACAGATAAAGGGTGCCATAGAAGTTGAGAAGAAGGGTTTAAAAAGCTCTGGGAAGACCTGAAAACACAGCGCAGTATCCTCAGCAAAGTGGAATCTGCAGGGGGGGGGGGGGGGGGGGGGGGGGGGGGGGGGGGAGGCAAAGAGAAGAAAACCTGAGAGCACTTCTATGAAGAGCACTTCCACTTTCCACTTGGCTAGAAACCAGTGCATGTGATTATCATCAGGGACACTGACAGTGGATAAAGAAACTCTTGTTGCATCCCATGAAATATTCCAGTCGGTGGTGTTCGAGAAAGGTTCATTGGCAAGCTACCAATTCTGAGGTTTAAAAAAAAGGTAGCTAGGAGAGCCAGAGCTAAATCTTGGCTGGTACTTTGTGGAACATCCTTTATAAAGGTTTCCAATCACACATACTCTGTGCATATTTCATGTATTGGAGCTCAAATTCACAGTTTTCATTTTCTGTGTGTGCATGACATGCACCTTTTCCAATACTGTTGTGTGCATTTGATCACTCTTAGTGTAGCGAATGCATTAAGTATATATACAAAAAGTGGAGCGAGCAGCAACGTCAGAAGGTTCTTATTTCTTGGAGAGTTTCCATGGGGTTTATTTTAACACTAGTTTTCAAACTCTTTGGAACGAGGAAACACTTGGGAGAGCTTGACAGCAGCAGATCTTCAGTGAAGAAAACCCTGCAGACAAATGTGTCAGCCCTGAACTCCTGATACTCTAAGGGGGCCAAACTGCTTCCAGGTCATGGCTCCAGACGCCCTGCAGCTGCCAGCTTTTTTTTTTTTTTTTTAATAGTTTTTTTCCTAGCTGCGCAGGGATTTGAACCTGCAACTTTTGGATGGGTGGGCATCTCAAGGCATACCTTTTTAGACGGACATCTTAACCACATTGCTGTCAGACACCAGTTCTAAATTGGGGAAACTTAAGCCTAATGAAATTTACTTTAGTTCTCGTCCAGATTTGCTGAAACTCTTTTCAGCTGCCTCTGCCATTGCCTTCAGGGTTCTCACCCTCTTCTTAACAGAAATCCGGATCTGTTTCATGAAATCATAAGACTGATAAGCCTACAAATCCCATTGCTCCAACCTCTATGGCAAAGACTTGGGCCTGGAAGCTAGATTTCCTCAGGCTGCTGGCTAGACTGGCTTACTTCTTAGTTTTGTGCATGTGAGCTTGCTCCACTTTGCTTTTGTATGGCACAGTGTTTGATCAGAATCATTTGTTTTGATGAATCTGAGTGGAGAACAATATCGGGTCTCAGGCCACTCTTCCAGATGTTTGCTGTGCATTCCCAGTAATCCACTCCATCTTGTAAATTCTGCTTCCATAACCAGCCACCGTGGCGAAGTGGTTAGTGCCAAAGACCCCTGGCTGGGAGGTCGTGAGTTTATTCCTGTCAGAGCCGTGTTGGATTTTTCTGACCCAACCAGTTCCTACCCAGGGTTGAGCTTTTATTACAGCTTCAGTTGGGAACTCGGGGAGCACACGGTCGAGTTTCATCCACTAAATGGATGCGTCTCTGAGAGTATTGCTCAAATGTTCTGACCAACACTGCAGGTGTCTGTATCTTTTGGGCCAGGTTGAGACTGGGATATACAATGAAATTAAGTGTAGAGTGTAGCCCTGTCATGCAGTCTCAGGCCTGAATGGAAATCCATTGCATCATCTTCATCATTCTCATTCTCATTGATCAGCGTTTTAAAAAAAACAGTCAAGTTCTGTGGCCACCCATACCCTGCTGTCATTGTAACCTCATCAGTTTGATTCTGTCGGGGTCACAGATATCGGCATATTCATGGGGGCTGTCATTGGATGGATGTGGTGGCGACCTCCGGAGGGAGGGCTCACACATGCCGGCTCCACAGCTAAGCAATTATTCTTGTCAGTAGGGGGCTTAGTAATAGTAGATGGTGTCTTAAGTATTTCTCATCAGAACAGGTACCACTTAACACTGCCAAAGTGACTTGGCTACAGTACAGTGTCTCCTCCGGTGGGTTGCCTCTTGACAACTTGAGATTGACTTCTCCCTGTGGATTGCCAGTGCCGGGGCTGCGGCAGGCTGGGCTGGGCTGTGGATGGGGGAGGCTCGGAATGAACAGTATGGGCGCAGTGCCTCAGGTGGCAAAGAAGTTGGGACAGAAAAAAAAAAAATCTTCTTCCTTGCTCTTGATATTACAGCTGTTCTAGGCCGTGATTTGTGGCCTCTTGCCATGTAGAACTTTGTTGTTGGAGGTTTCTGGTGGTGGTGTGCTTCCTGCGGCAGTGGCTAACTGCATGTGCAGTCTCCTTAAGCATTTGGTTGTGCCCCCTTGTGTACCTTCCCTGAGTTAGTACCACTTTGCATGAACTCAGGACATGTTCCATGGTTTGTTTGCCATGACAGAGTGTACACATAGGATCATCTGATTTTCCTCATTTGAGCAGGAGAGAACAGGAGGTCATATACAGATCTGAGGATGAAGCTGACTCCAAGAGGTGCCATGTGCCATATATCTTCCAGGTGAGACTTCTTTGGAGTGCGTTTTCTCACGTAGTCTGCTGTCCTTGTTGGCCATGCTGGACAGCCGTCTGCATTCTCTTGGCATCCTCCACTTTCTTCAGCTCCTCAATTCACCATGTCTCTCTCTGCCTTTTCCTTTTGACCACAGTTTCATTTATATTGACCCAGCCCCTGTCTGTTGGTGTGTGTGTGTGTACTGGTTATTTCCCTGATGGTGAGGTTTTCCTGTGCTATGTCCACTGCTTCCTGAACTTTCCATTTTCTGACAGGCTTTAGCTTCAGTTGAGCTGACCTCACAACTTTGTCTTCGGAGTCCTTGGCATTGTGGTTTGAATCTTGCCCTTGGCTTTCTAACATCTTATCTGCTGGCACAGTGCGCTGTTGTTCATCAGTCTTTATTCTTCTCTTTTTTTTGTTCTGTGGATCTTCATGCCATGAGCCCTGATGTGGCCCTTTACGGTCGGCTGGGCTATAAGCAACATTATCTTATCTTCATGCCATGTTCAGTTGGGAATTTCCCAGTACAGACACACAGGAATTCCACTTGTTCATTACCATAGCCTGTGGTACATTTCCAGTTGTGATTGGGTTGGTGCTGATGGATTCATCATTCTCTCCCTCTTTCATTGAATCCTGGGAGCATCTTTCATTTTTGGTGCTGGTAGCAAGTATGACATAGGAAAGGTGAGGAGCCAGCCCACAGAGCCCGCAAGTCTGGTCTTAACTAATCCTTGCCATACATGCATGGATTGTTCACTGACAAATACCTTGTCTGAGTGTGATGAAAAGAAGTTTTAGCTGTTGTTGCTTCATCGAACAAGAACAGTAGATCAGAGACGACTAGATCCAAATGAAAGAACAAAAAAGGCTAAATTTGTACATGCAGTGTTCTCGAGTTGATAAGAAAGATAGGTAGGAAATGAATACAAAATCTTAACTTGCTGACATATTCCTCTGCATGAGCAAGGTATATGGTTTTCGCATTTGAAATTTACACTTTGGGTAAAATTTACTTCATACAAATCGAAACCTGTGTATGAAGTAACCCTTTCAGCATAAATGAGATGGGAAGCCTTGCTGTTTGCTAAGAAATGCCACAGTGTCCTTGAAGGCTCAACAAGCTGGTAAGATCAGCATGAAGGAACAAGAAGTTCTGCAACCAAATGGATGATAGCTGAAGGAGCGTACATTCCCAAGAACAAAGCTTGATTGGCATTAACCGGTAAAGACCAGTTCTAATCATTGAGAGGAAACTCGGTTCTATCATGGGATTAAGACTGACTACATACTTCACTTAGAGTGAGTACATGGATTGGTCAGTCCAGAAAGCAGTTATCACAAGAGAGTCTGGCTTTGTAGAAAACACCACTGTGACTTGGGAAGCACTCAAGCAACATAACAATAGAGAAAGGGACCATTTATGCAGTGTGGGCAAATGTATGTGTGGACATCCATGATTCTAAGAAATGGCTTTGGGATACGGAAAAGTTTGGTCATCAAACTTTGTAGGCTTACTTTTTGTCATGACAAGCTTTTCTGTTAGTGCGAACTTATCTCACGCAAAATCTCCACAAAGTAAGAGGACAACCTAGTGTTGCAAGTACCGTAAAGTTCGGACTATAAGCCGCGACTTTTTTCCCCAGCTTTAAACCCTGCGGCTTAAACAACGATGCGGCTTATTTGCGGATTTTTCCGATTTCAGAAGCATCACACCCTCGTCTATTCTTAGCTTCTCTGTAACTCACCATATCGAGTGCGACCCCTTGTTGCCAAATTTGCTCCAGGGGCCAACAGTCTGAGTCGCACTATTTTATGTTATTTTATTTTACTTTTTAACATGCGCGCTGGTGACCTACTCGTTTTTGAGTGAACCAGTATTTTAGGAAGAAGAAGAAGAAGAAGATATTGTGTTTACTGTTCATGAATTTTTATTATGCTTTTAACTACGATTTTCTGTGTAATCGTGTAATGGAATCAGTAACCCGTTCAGAAATACGGGAATCGACATAAGTAAAGCCCATTACTGATATCTTTTTTCATCAGTTTGTCTTCTACAAAAATACGATCGCTTCGAACGGCGCAATGTGTTGGCCGTTTCCGACCTGTTTAATCTTGACTAACACTAGCTGAATTACGAACAAAATAACTAAGCACTGGCACGGTATTAAGCGAAATAAAACAATCGAATCGTTTCATTAATGTTCTGGTTTGTTATTATATGCGTTATCTTACCAAGTGCGTCTTGCAATTCAGAAACGATTAGCGCATTCAACTCGGTCATTATCAGACCTTGGCTTCGATCCGCCATTGTTGAAATCGTGGACAGGGAGCGAAGGTTTGCATTTGATACCTTCGCTTTGATTGGCTTGCTCTTTCGAGTACTCAACCAATCGCTTAGCTTGATACACCAATGAATGCAGGAGAGAACTGCCTTTCTAGCGCATCGTTAATGCGTTTGTTTTTTTTCGGTATTTTGCAATGATGTTGGAAAGACAACACTTGTAAGAAGCCTCATAGAAACTTCGATTCTAATTGATTTAAAACACATCGTACTAAAAAAAAAAAAAAAGACTGAAGAAAAGCTGGAAACATGCTCTTGTATTCTGACCTATTTAAACGCCAATGAATGCAGTGAACACATTGTATGTGATGATTTTCGACACTATGTAAACTCAACGCTCGGCCAGCTGCCGCCTGCGGCACATCGGACTGTGTTGTATATATCTGCGGCTTATAAACCGGTGCGGCTTATTTGTGAAAAAAATTCAGATTTTTTAAAAATTTAGTGGGTGCGGCTTATATACAGGTGCGCTCAATAGACCGAACTTTACGGTAATGCAATCTATCGTGGAAACGAACTCAAGGGTGGCAGTTCCTCCCACAACACAGCTTGCATGTTTTCCATCTTCTACTGATCTTGTCTTACTGTTCATTGTCTCTTTGAAATTTACAAGAATCGTGTGCAGTAATGATTGAAGAATAATAAACTTGTCATAAAAGGTGATCAAGGTCTAAATGAGTCGCAAACTGTGCTGGAAAGTTTGCTCACGTGAACTGATGTTGTTACAAAAGAATACATGCCAAATTAGATTTTGTTATTAGCATCAAGTGAGTGGATTAATTGCTAGAATGGAATCTTCCAGACCATACTATATCATGTCAGAGTGATATATAATACAGTGTTTTGACTTAGCAAAGTTTTTCTGTTACAAATTCAAAAAAAGCTACAAAAACTTAGGAAAACTCTTTTTGTTCACATCTGACCACTGAGTTTTTCCAAATACCATCAGATCTGGTCAGTGTAAGAAATAATTGTCGGTCATTCATTATCATTAATTTCAGTTTTTGTTGCAAGTATGTGTAGATTTTAGTTGACTTACTCCAGTGAAGCTGCATGCGGAAATGAAATCCTAAAAGGTGGTGTTTTTTTCCTCTTTCATTTGTATACATTGAAAAGATACTTTCCTTACTTATATTTTACTAGTTGCAAAGCGAGATGACTGCAGGCGGAAATCTAAACAAATCTTAAATAAATGTTAGCGAACCGCCCAGAGAACGTGGACAAACGAGTCACAAGACAAAACACAGCGCGTTTCGACCTCTTAGGTCTTCGTCGGGTGATAAATAAACGAATAAAACAACGAAAATTCACGAGCCTCGTTCTCATTCAACGCCTTCTTCCTTGCGCTGAACCCTAAGCGATCTGAAGCGATCAAAGCTAAGTGAATTTTCGTTGTTTTATTCGTTTATTTATCACCCGACGAAGACCTAAGAGGTCGAAACGCGTTGTGTTTTGTCTTGTGACTCATTTGTCCACGTTCTCTGGGCGGTTCGCTAACATTTATTTAAGTTATATTTTACTGTAAATTAATGCCACTGGATCCACCGAAGTCGGCGTGTGGCTGCCCATGTTGCGGGGTAATCAAAATCAGTCACACACATAATGTTCTCATCCCCAGCTGATGCATTTGTACCATAGTGTTCAAATACTTCAACTGTTTGGATGAGCCCTGGAGTCTTGTAGCCAGGGTATGACAACAACAACAATGCCGCTGGAGTTTTCAGCCTAGCAGAACTTGGCACAAAAAACGTGCATCTTGTCAAGTGTCCCATTCGTAGGGGCTATTTTGAGTATGCACTTTAAAAAAAAAAAAAAAAATTTTGAAGAGCATAAAGACAGTATTGTATGCATGTATGTGTTATGCTTCATATATCACATGATCAAAGTAAGTTTTGCAAAATTTAGTAGCTCATTCAGTTTGGTTATTGGTTAATGATCCATTATCTATAATCATGGATGTTCACATGTGGATCAGTTCCACACAAGATGATTCAGTTAGCCCTTATCAAGTCCCATCAGAGACATACTGACTTATTTCTATGGTTTCTCCGTGAGATTCTGTATAAAGAAGTACATAACAGACTGGATGAGTGTGTGGAAGTTGGCATAGCAATGGACTGTACAGTTTATCTTTAGAAGAGATAACAAAATTTAATGTCCCCACTAAAAAGCCATTATGATTTGATGAAAACGGCCCTTTCAAGGAAGATGAGATTTGCTAAATACTGAAGCAGTCGACAAGTAGATCCAGGTTGAGCTTCAAATAAAGAAATTACAAAGCCTCATCCTGTGGAAAGGAAATGTAGCTTTAACAGGTTCACTGTGGTCAACCAGAGTGTTCCAGATGTGATAGAAGAACCAGTCAAAAGCCCTGGAAGTACGACAACTTGAAAGACTTGAACAGGGGAAATGAAATCCAGTGAACCAGCCACCCTTGCGGAATGGTTAGCATCCTGTACTCCTAACCGGAAGGTCGTGGGTTTGATTCCCTTCAGAGCCATTTGGTTGTGGGATTTTTGTGGACTGGCTTCTACCCAGGGTTGAGTTTGCTATGGGTTCAATTTGGAAGACTAATACCACATAGTCAAGTTTCACCCAATTAATGGATGTGTCTCAAAGAGAGTTGCACAAATTTCCTGACCAGCACTGCAGGTCTGTGTATCTCTCAGGCCTGGTTGATACTGGGGTATATTATGAAAGTAAGCGTAGAGAGCCTGTCATGCAGTCTCAGACCAAAGTGGAAATCCGTAGTATCATCTTCGTCTTATCCTCATTTATCAGCATATAAAAGTCTGAAGTTCTGTGGCCCTTCATTCCCAGCTCTCATAGTGACCTCTGTTTCAATAGCCTCTCCACGTCTAAGGCCTTGGTTTGATTCTGTTGGGGTCACTGATATCGGGAAATTCACAGGCACTGTCGTTGGACAGATGTGGTGGCACCCTCTGGAGGGAGAGATCACTCACGCCAGCTCCACAACTAACCCATATTTTTGTCAGTAGGGGCTTAGTAGATGGTGTCGGTAGAGGCCAAAATCAAAAAATAGGCAAGTAAATAGCTGGTGTCCCTCTTGGTCTCACTGACATTATGCTGTACGTTGTCGAGCAAAGCTGGAGCTTCTGAAGTCCATCCTTGAGATGTGCAGAGCAGGAAACGCAAGATTGCTGAGCATGCGTGAAGATCCAGGAGACAAGTTTTTTTTAGATCATTCCAGCCCAGAGTAAAGACTGGTACTAGTGGTAGAAGGTCAAAGTTCAGGAAAACCTCACGATCAGGGAAATAACAGGATGTGCACAAACCAACAGGTAGGGACTGACATCAGGGGAAATAAGCAGTGGTCAAAGGCAAAAGGAAAAGCAAAGAGACATGATAGATAATACAGGAGTTGAAGAAAGCTGATGTTTCCCAGAGAATGCAGAAGGCACAAGGCCAACAAGGGCAGTGAACAGTTTGGAAAGTACACTCCAAAGAAGCCTCAGCTGGAATGAAGTATAGCATTTGGCTCCTCTTGGATCAGCTTCATTCTCAGATCTGAATATGACTATCTGCCCTCGAGTTCAAACCTGGTGAAGTGGGGAAATCAGATGATTCACCATTGGGAACCCAGCTTGTTTGGGGGGATTTCTTCCTAGAAGACCTGCTGTCCAGCTCTCCCTAAGACTAAGAGATTTTCTGCTATGGTTGATTACCAGTTGTCTGCAGTTGTCTGACACTGTTATGGCCACAGGGTCCTTTTGACTCACACAAGTTGTACAAGGAACACTTAAACTCAGTGGTGCCCACTGTTCTGATGTACCACTTGGTATTGGATATGTTACTAAGTGCAGGGACATATATATTAGGCTTTAGTATTTAACTGTGGATTTGAATTTATGTGACCTTGCTTTGAGTTCTCACATTAGTGTTTGGTTTGGAGGGTTTTTTTTTTTTCAGTTGATTTGGTGCACAATATTTGTTTACAATGGGGAGGCTTAACAGTAATAACAGTTTGTTTTAAATGTGTCTTTAAATCTGTTTACTACAGATTCATAGGAAAAGCAGGTGACTGTGTACAGACTGAAGGATAGTGACTATGATGTGTTGACTGAAGAGGTGTCACATTTTCTCCTGAGTCATGTTGACTGCAGAGGTGTCACATTTTCTCTGGAGTCGTTTCATGTTAAAGAGGGCCCGATAGTACTTAGCTGCCAGCCATACCAAATTTGTTCAGAATTTCTCTTATTTACAGAATTACTCCTTAAATTCCGCATTCAGTTAAAAAAAATCCAAAAGTTTGTTTACAAATGTGTGGGTTAGGAGGGTCAGTAGGGACGATAGTGTTGCAGAATAGAGCCCAGATGACAGATGGATGTTGGCAGTTAGATGTACAGAATATTCATTTTTTGGCTAAAGCTTTCACATATCGACTAAAATAGGAGGCAGTTAGAAACACTAACAGTCAAATGCTGCAGTCCACCCCACCCCATATTGCCTCGTTTCCAAATTTTGATTCCAGAAGGTACAAGAGTATTGCAGGTAACCTGATATGTCTGATCATGGTTCACAGACTTGTTTACTTGTCAGTTACATGGCTCCCGATTCACGTACAAATGTGTGTATTTCACGCTTTTTGTCTTGAATATACCCTCTGGAAATTTTTTACAACATGATTTCCACTATGTATTAAAAATCAGTTGCATGTGCATGTGTTCAGATTCTTTTATCATCATCACGAATGACTGTTCATGTAAGAAGACATTCATTGGTGTTCATGTGAGAAGACATCCAGTGGTGTTCATGTGAGAAAACATCCAGTGATGTTCTGAGGATGTGAAAGAGAAAGGACAGATTGCCCTAAACCTGAAAAATCAATTTAGGTTGGCTTATTGAAAAAACAAAAACTAAAAACAAAAGAAGAAAAAGACAGTCCTGTGACATGTTTGGTTGATTTCACATTACACGTTTGAAAGCTGCTTGGGGTTCTTTCTGTTGCCCCCAGACTTGGCCTGTCACAGTGCCTCGCGAGCAGACAACATGCATGACTGTGCAACCTGTGTGTCTTGGCAAGTCAAAGAACTTGCATGTTGAACTATTTGATTGGACTGTTGGACCATTGTTAGTTTGTGCTCAGTGGGATGGCGTCTTCTGTTTGGTGTTCTTTCCAAACTGTGTCAGAAATGTCTTGACTCGTGGCAGGAAAAAAAAAAAAATCATCAGCATTTAAAAGGAAAATTGAACTCGGTCTCAAGGAATCAGATTCTTCAGCCGAGAAAAAGGAGTTTGAGTCGCTGCAGTTTCTGACTTTGTCACGTTCAAGACTTTACAGATTTTGTTGGCTGTACTTCATCATGAGTGCCAGGATCTAAGTGTCATTTGTGTAGACGTCAGTTTGAAGTCAGTGTTAAGGAGTATGATAAAAAAAAAAAAAACTTTGGCTGATAAAGGGCCCCGAAACTTCCAAAGATTTGCCATAACTGCATGGAAAACTGACAATGGCTGTAAAGATTATTGATTAAATTGCAATGCTTTTAAAAAATTGCTTTATTTTTGTTCTGTAATTATACCAATCATTCTTTTGAGTCAATCAGAGTGATGTATGTATGAAAACAGTCCTGATTTTGTCGCAACTTTTTAGATTTCCTCTTTCTCTCTGCATGTATGCGCTTGAGTGTGTATATAAGAGTGTAGGTGTGTTCAAGTAAAGAGGAGAGAATTAGACATGACCTTGAAAATTACCTCAAGCCCAGCTTGTTGAGAGTCGACCTGAAATTTGGATGGGGATAGGGGGGGAAACGGTGCTTTCCCAAATCCTGGTACCCTTTGGAAAGTTTAAGTAGGGTTAAAAAAAATAAAAAATAAAAAAGCCCATTATCATGTCTGAGAAGAGATAAATCCACCCCTTGAAACCTGAAATTTGAGTGGCAAAAGGGGGGGGGGGGGGGGGGGGGGACAATGCTTTCCCAATCCTGGTACCCTTTGAAAAGTTTCAGTGAGGGTGAAAATGCCCATGATCATGTCTGAGGAGGTAAATCCAGCCCTTAAAACAGCATTGAATCAGGAGCCCAAACAAACTGTACCACAAGTCTGGAAACTGGTGAACTGGGTACCAAACAGAAAGTTCTGATTTGAAATCAAAACAAAAACAGGTCATGAAAAATGAGAAACTGCCAGAGCACTGGTTGAGATTTTCAGATTTTTTTTTAACTTTAGAGGTCTTTTAACTGTAAAATGTATTTTGTTAATACAGTTGTGATATCGTTTAAAGATTTTTTGTTGTTGTTTACATAGCCTCAACAACTTTAGACTCATGGCTTAGCAGATGTAGATAGACTAGTCCACTTGCAGAGATGTCCCCTTTGGTTAGTGACAAGAGTGAAACTTTCATGGTTTAGAGCTGTACTATTTTCTGCACATCTGGAGTTCTTCACGCATTGAAGATACCATCGTATGATTTATTTGATTTTATTCTATATCAAAACTAAACTGTCATGCAAGAAATGTGCGCATTGTTCCATGTTTTTCTTTCATTTAATCTGTGCGTGCAGGCGTACATGTACGTGTACCCACATTTATCACACATGAACACAAATACAAGAATTTCTAATGATTCATTGAAATTGTGAACTGATTTCAGAGCAAAACTGCTGTGCCAAGTCGTGGGGAATACAATGTCTACAGTACCTTCCAAAGTCATGAACCTGAATTTGACTATCTGAAGAGTCTTGAAATTGAAGAAAAAATCAACAAAATTCGATGGTTGAGGCAGACCAATCGAAATCACTTTCTCTTATCAACCAACGGTATGCATCTACAAAGTTTTTTTGTTGGTTTTTTTTTTATGTGAAGAAACTTAATTCTCTTGTACAGAACTACAGATTGTTTATGTGCCTGTGCCATTGGTGCACAATTTTTTTTTAAATGGTGTGTGGTAGGTTGACAAAATGCACCCCATCAGTGATTCAAAATCAGACCATCATCATGAGTCACTGTCAGTGTGAAATGCTGTCAGATGTCGCAGAATGAGCTACAGAATCCTTTTGAGTGAAGATTCACTATATTGTTTGTTTCATTTGGCTAACATTAAGGCTGTTCTTAATTGAAAAAACTTTTAGAAATTGTTAACCTTGTTCAGAGTTGGCCAAGTGCTACACTTTTTGGTATAGCCGGCTATGATTTCATTGATATTGCTACACTTTGTGTCAAAATGCTACACCAGAAAACAAAAAATTATTTAAAGACACAAAAGCAAAAAATACACACATTAAGAACATAGCAGTGGCTAAAATATAACAGAGATATTGTAGATTTTTAAACTGTAGACTTTCTTTATCAAAAAAGAAGTCGGAGTTCAGTATAGAGAGGAAGAAAGACAAGAAAATCACTAAAGACAATTCTGATTTTGCTGCCTTATCAAGTGATTTTGTTGTTAATCACTTGACATGATAAGCAGCAAGATTCCAGTCTACTTGGTCTGCCATTATGTTGTGCGTGAAGCAAAGGGTCTTTTGAAAGTGTTATTGTGTCTGACATGTCATATCACATACGAGTTCTAATCTGCTGTGCTGAACTTGAAATGTCAAAATGCCACACTTGGTGTTTTTGAGATTTGGGCAGCTCTGCTAGTTGTGATCTTAGCGATCTTGTCTTTGTCCTTAACTGCCAACGGTTCGTGATCCATGGTCAGTGAGGTTCACGAAGCTGGCCAAACCAAGGTTTACAGTGAAAAAGAATCAACAGTCAGCACATTCTGCGAACTGTTTGGGTTTGTGCAAAGGGAAGTAACCATATGAAAGCTCACCTGTAATGGATATTAGTTTGACCCAATTGGCCAGTGACAAATCAGTTTGTGGCTGATGACCTAAATTTCTCTACTCAGTATTAAGTAAACCTTTTCATGCAATATGGCCAAAATTGTCGAGTTCAGGGTGTTGTGGAAATAAACAAGTTATATCTTGGACGAAGAGATTGCTGAAATCGACTGCGCTGCCAATTGAAAACGGTTCTGAGTTCAGTAGGCGCTAAACTTCATTGTGTCGAGTGCCAGCAAACAGATTGTTCCCTTCCTTGATAGATTGTCTTTCAAACTTCAGTTAAGAATCGGTTCCTAGTTGTTGTCACTTTGTTAAATTAACAAGATCACGGATTGTGGGTTTCAGTTAGAAGACAAACTATGGTATGTTTTAAGTTCATGATCAAGACTCATGAACCCATGGTTCATTCAGTTAAGAACAGCCTGTAAGTTCTGATAAACCCAGTCATCATTGACTGTATTCATGTTCTCAGTTTATGTAAAAGTTTCTCCCATTCCATCCACACTTGTGAGGTGATTTAAACTGGTTTCATCATTTTTAATATGATCCTTCATTTTCACCAGCAATAGGTCATTTCATTCACAGTATCTCAGTCTGAATCTCTGGATGTACACATGTTTGCTTTTTGTTTCGGGAAGAGCTAGGAATTTTAGTCATGAATACATTTAAGCAGAACATTTTTTTTTTAAATTATGGTGATAACTAAGGATTATGCTGTTGGCTGGACTGAACCTTCAAGTTCTACCTATAGAAAACACTGATGTTCCGAAAGATTAAGTGCATTGTGCTTGTTCATATATTTATTTAAGAGGCTCATTTCATCATTTGCACACTTTATTTATCCGTTTCAGATTGCACAGAGACTGATTAGATTATCCAAAGCAAGCTTGTTTCTATTTTTAAACAGAAAAGAAAAGCTCAGTGGTTGTTAATGGTGCATTCTCTATTCCATCATATTTGTAGCCAGAAACATCAGAACATCAATAAATTGCTGAAATTGCAAGAAGGGAATCACATTTTGACTGACGTTGCAGATGCAGAGATTATTGTTAAAGTGGGATCAGCACTTTTCAGACATGTTCATGAATTATGCAGCGGTGAACTTATTTGAATCTAATCCTGTAGAAGTTTTGTTATTGAATGATGAATTCATATGTTGTAATGTGAACGTCCATGATACTAGATACTATGTGAAATATTGGCTGATAACCAAGTTTAGTAGTAGTTGAAAACTTGAGCAAAATTGTGGACTCATTTGATGATGTGTGTCATGCATTTATTTTGTGAAATATGCATACTATATTGTGTTTATGCATTTTACATCGCCTATTTTTCATCAAAGTGTGTATTTGGAATGGCACCTGAGAATGGGACATTGGCATAGCAGCACACTTTCTTGTATGGTTACCACAGGCATTAATTTTGCACTGAAATGAAAGTTTAGAAAATAGATTTTTAATGTACACAAAGAAAATGGATGAAAAACTATACCTTTTAGCTTTTTTAGCTTGGTGTGCTTTAAAAAAAAGTCTTGGCATAAGTAGAGTGCGTTTCCATATATACAAGTTCTGAGGAACAAATTGCTTAAAATCCACTCACACTTGATGAAGCCAAATTCAGCGTTTATGAATGACTTGACACTTTTTGTTGAATGACTTGATGGTATTTGGAAATACCATTGTCAGTGGTTAAACTCAAAGGAATTTTTCTAACCTTATGTAGATTTATTTCAGTGTGTTATGTATTCAGTGCAGGCATACTGAAAACCCGCTACTGAATCACTATGTCTTGATGTAGTTCTGTCTGGAAAATTCCATCCGTGGAACCTTACCTCGTCACGTGAATTTATGCAACAACAAAAAAAATTTTCTGTCCTAATGTCTATGCCACCTCTGTGGCAATGCACCCACACCACTCGTTCCAACCCCTCACCCACAGCCACAGCCCAGCCTGGCCTGCCACTGCCATGGCACTTGCAAACCACAGGGAACAGTCACTGTCAAGACGTCAAGAGGCATTTCACCAGAGGAGACACTGCTCTGCTCCCAGGTCACTTTGGTGATGTTCAGTGGTGCCTATTCTGATCCAGCGTACGCAGAACACCCCTACCAATGACTATAGTTGCTTGGTCGCTGAGCCAGCGTGAGTAAGCTCTCCCAGAGGGTGCTACCACGTCGGTCCAACATCAGTCCTCGTGAATTTGCTGATATTGATGACCCTGACAGAATCAAACCAAGGTCATAGACTAGGAGAGGAAATTAAAACTGAGATCATCATGAGAGCAGGGCATGAAGGGCCAATGAATTTGAGACTTTTTTTAATCGGTGAGGATGAGACTGAATGACAGGGCTGTACTTTATGCTTACTTTCACAATATATCCCAGTGACAACCAGGCCCGAGAGATGCAGACACCTGCAGTGTTAGTGACAAATTTGAGCAACACTCTTAGAGATGCGTCCAATAAGTGGACAGAACTTGGGTTGTGTGGTCCCAGTCTTCCTGTTTCAGCCCATAGCAAACTCAGCTGTGGATAGGAGCCAGTAGGGGCCAAAAACTCCCACAAATAAATGGCTGTGATAGGAATTAAATCCACAGTCTCCCAGGCGCGTGTCCATAATGCTGACTACTTCGCAACAGCAGCTTGTCTTGTTTAGGTAATTCTTTTGTGTATACTGTAACTACATCACTGTAACTACAGCACAGTTTATTATTCTTTTAGGGCTCGATCGTCTGTAGTATGGCAACTACAATATTTTTAGCCATTATTGCACATGATTCTTGGAAATTTTGAAGAGTATGATAACATATTAGACCAATAGCAGATAGACAACTAGCACATTAAGGACCGCCTTTATGTTCATTATCACTACTATAGATCTAACAAGTGTTTGATGATAATACTGTTTTCAGACATTTTCTGTGTGGGTTTGTGTGTTTCTTTTTTTTTTTTTTTTTGGGGGGGGGGGTGGGGGGGTAATGAGCACACACTGTGTATAATGTTGCATATGTTGTGCATATGTTTTGGAGAGTAGAACAGATTTCATAGATAAAAGTTAGATCCACAAAAAACCACCCCATACTCTGTTGATGGGTACATTCCAGTGTACATTGCCATTTTGCAATATCATGGACATTCACAAATTTGTGGGTATGGTAAAATAATTGAGAAGAGAGAAAAACACACACAAGTGAAGGACATTTTTGTTGTATTTTGCCAGACAAGACAATCAAGCTGTGGAAAGTGGCAGAGCGAGACAAACGACCCGAGGGCTACAACCTGAAAGATGAGTCAGGCCAGGTTCTTGACCCGACAGATATTACTTCCTTGCGTGTGCCAGTCTTTCAGCCCATGGAGCTAATGGTAGAGGCTTCCCCCAAGAGGGTGTTTGCCAATGCTCACACCTACCATATCAACTCCATCTCTGTCAACAGTGACCAAGAGACGTATTTGTCTGCTGATGACCTGCGCATTAATCTTTGGAATTTGGAGATCACTGGCCAGAGCTTCAGTATCCTTTTGAACATACTTTCCCTAGTGTGTACAGCCCTGATGTGGCCCTTTGCGGTCGGCTGGGCTATAAGCAACATTATCTTATCTTATCCTAGTGTGTGGAAGTTGGTTGTTTGGGTTTTTTTTTTTATATATACATTATGGCAGGGCAAGTAAACGTTGCTGTGCTAATGTAAAAGACGATTTTTCTTGCAAGTGTTACTTATTTTGTTGAATACTGAATTATGTCTCTTTGCAATAATCATGTGCTGGACCATGTCAAACTCTTTGTAAGTTTTGGAAAGTTGCTCGCTTTGTTTAGCCAACTTTTCATGGTTAACACAGTATGAAGATTCATCATGAAAGTGTCTTAAATTACAAGCCCAAGCAGGAAGCTGTACTGGCTTTTTTGCATTCCATGGCCAAATGTTCGTATCAGCTTTTTACTTTGTCTTGTCTTTGCCTTTTTTTATGATTGAAACACTCAGTTCTTTTCATCCAGTTGTGGCTTGCACCAGCAGTCTGTGACAGTACTACACTTGGTCTGGATCAGCGTGATCTAACCTTAAACTAGAATTGGTTGCCTTTTTCTCTCCACTATTTTCTTTGTTCCCCCGGCTCAGTAGTGTGCCTTGCCATTTTGCATTGTGGTCAAGAGTAACATCAAGGGAGGTAACATACTGGTCAAGTTTGATCTCCCCCTCCATATCTTGTTTTCTTCTTGCAGTTTTTATTAAAACAAGGAGTTTCAAAAGAAAATAAACACATTTTGATGAGAATCTTGGTTGAGGGGGCTCCATTCACATCGGCTATAAAATTTCCAGAACCTCTTGATACATGCGATGAGATTCAGAGTATGTATCATTATCACCCACCATTTAAAAGCTTTTTGTTGTTGCTGTTAGAGTGTATTAGAATGAGACCTTCAGGTAGAGGTAAGGAAAATTCTTGTAATGCTGAGGGATGTGTGTGTGTTTTAAGTCCTTGAGTACTTAGAAGTTCAGTTTTACCAGTGAGGAGAAAGAAAAGCCCGTCAAAGATTTGGTCTTGACAAACTTTTGCAAAGAAGGGAAGATTGACAAAGGATTTTGAGAAATGAATGAAAAAGATAGGTCAGCTTGAAGTGGTTGAGAGAAATATTGCTTTTCGTAATCCATTATGTAATATGACCTTACGTTATGCCCTTCTTTTTGTCAAAAGATCTTCTGTTATGTAACATCATCTAATCAAGATTTGAGAATAAAATCTTGACCTGTGGGAAGACATTGTCGACATCAAACCAGCCAACATGGAAGAGTTGACGGAAGTCATCACAGCAGCAGAGTTCCATCCTCGGCAGTGCAGCACCTTTGTCTATAGCAGCAGCAAGGGAACAATTCGTCTCTGTGACATGCGGGATCAAGCCCTGTGTGACAAGCATGCCAAACGTAAGCATGGATATGTATGAAGAGAGTTGTATGTTGAGTTCTGCCTATACTGTCTCTATTGGCAGCTCCTTCACCGATTCATTCATGCCTGAAGAGACTGGGGGGAACTTCCTGCTTTATTCTGATATATAATTTTATTTTTCTGGCTGAAACTCCAGTCAGATCAACCATTCAAAATGGTTATTCCCTTTTTGTCAGCATAGTCTTGGAGGACTGTGAAAATGACATTTTTCACAAATTTTCAGTGGCTGCCACTTTTTTTTTTCTCTCACAGGCATGTGTGCCCAGCTTGATATTTACGGCATAGCAATCATGTCTTGACGTTTACGGATGGTATATTTAGTCAATTTGTTCTGCGTGATGGATTTTAAGAACTGGCAGAAATAAGATTGGATTCCCAAAGTGATAAAGATTGAGAGCTGATTGAAGAAAGAATTTGTGATCACATCAGGAAGGTAGATAAATTTTGGCATGTACAAAGTACATATATTACCTGTCGATCATACTCAAGTTAAAAAATCCAAGACAACATTGCTGCTCTTAGAACAGTTCTGCAGTGCCAGGTTAGAAATTTCAGGTTGTGTGAATTCTTCAATGTTTTCCCGGAAATTTTTATAACTCTTTTTTTTTGTTTTTTTAATCTACTTTTAGGGGGAGATTCTTTTGTAAACGAAAAGAGTCAAAATGCTGACAATCCACTGGATATTTGATTTTGATCCTGTTGACACAGTAAATGGTTGACAACCTTTATGTGAGGTGTGCTATATGTACTGCAATTGAGAGTGATTCATGTTGTCATTAGATTAGATTTAGATTTTTTTCAGCTGTTTTCAACCCCCCTATTCAGTGCTGTAGAATGCATCTTTAATTCATCAATTTTTTTTTAATATTTAAAACAATTTCTGGGACAGCATGCACTCAGACTTCCCTTGAATTCATTTTTTTCCCTTTTCTCCAATTCCCACCAAGAAATATGTTTGTGCTTATGAGGGATATGATGGGGCACAGGGATGGAGGATTTACTTGATAGATGACTGAAGAGAGGGCAGACAAAGCAGGTTTGAAAGAATTTTTTTGGGGGGGGGGGGGGGGGGGTTTAAAGCTTGACTGAAAGACATAGCGTGAGAGATTATCACAGCCAGGCATGAAATTCGTCCGCCTAAGGCGGATTTTCCGCCCATTTTTTTCATCTGCGCCGCCCCCCCAAAAATGTGCCGCCCAAAAAAAAAAAAAAGAAAAATCCTGAAATAAACTTTCGTTCGATGCTATTCCCATTTGGACAATTTGTTATTCTCAAAAGAGTCAACCGGTCACTTCCGCCGTCAATCAACATCCGGTCTTTTCGCGCCTGTCGAACGTCGGACATCGTTAAATTGCCGAAGTTTGTCAAGCGCGTCGCGATTTCACGCCAAAAAAAAAAGGGATGAGAAACGATTGGAGGTGGGACTGGCTAGACCAGGAAGTGGACGATGTTCGAGTTGGCGATGTGTTTCGCAAATTAGACGAAAAAGGCGCTGCATTTTGTGTTCCATGTGGAAAGATTGACCGACTGAATCAATGTTGTGATGAAGGCTGCCTCATTGTTTTCTTCTTCTTCTTCCTAAAATACTGGTTCACTCAAAAACGAGTAGTCACCAGCGCGCATGTTAAAAAGTAAAAATAAAATAACACAAAATAATGCGAGTGAATGAGTCAGTATGCACATATAAAAGTATATTATTATATGATCTTTTGAAGTATTATTTTCATTACTGAAAACATGAAAATGTGGCTTATTTGCCCTTCTTAACAGCGCTGAAATAGGGGTTTATTTGCAGTTTTAGGCCTTTTATTTCATAAAAAAGCTTCAGCTTCAGGGGGCTCTGCCCCTGACCCCGCTGGGGCGTTGCCCTGGGCCCCACTGGGGGCCTACAGTGGCCTCCAGACCCCCGCCAATTTTTCAGCCTTTTTTACTGCTGGTCACTTTCATGCCTGACAGCCTAGGACTGGGAGGCAAATGTCATTTGGAGTGGGAATCTATACTGTATGTGACCATGATACAGACGCTGGTTCTCTGATACCAGAAACCGTCCATAAACCTCCAAATATGAGAGAAATACAGAATTTTGGTCAACTGTAGTATGTGAAAAAGCATATATACAATTGAAGAGCAGATGCAGATCTTTGCTTTGCATGATTTTTGTGAAGAAAAGCGTTCCATGTAAGAAGTTATCTCTCTAAGTAGGGAAAAAATGTTTGGGATAAGAAACTTGTACATGAGAACAGCTTAAAAGAATGTAGCAGTTTTTCATTTGTGGGCCACCATGACATCTTCACTGAAAGCAGGGAAACCGTGTTTGTGGTATATAATGTGATAATGTCCTTCTGCATGGATTTGTCTGTTGTCACATGTGAGCTGGTATCTGTGTTGCAGTGTTTGAAGAGCCTGAGGATCCGACGAACCGAAGCTTCTTTTCAGAAATAATTTCCAGCATCTCTGACGTGAAATTCAGCCATGATGGTCGCCTTATGATGACAAGAGACTACCTGTCGGTCAAGGTGTGGGACTTGAACATGGAGAGTCGACCAGTGGAGACCTTCCAAGTGCACGAGTACCTGCGCTCCAAGCTGTGCTCTCTCTATGAGAATGACTGCATCTTTGACAAGTTTGAGTGCTCTTGGAGTGGGGATGACAAGTAAGCTCTCTTTCTGACACAACAGAGCCATGAACCATTGCACTTCAAACATGATGATACTCTCAGCAGAATTTCTGTTACATTGATGTTTGAATTGTTATGTTGGGAAGAAAACCAAGCGCAAATGCTCATGTAAGTTTATTATTGAGTGGATCAAGTCAGGCAGATTGCTTTTTGGTATGTTGAAATGTTATCCAGTTTCATGGGGGAGGGGCAGAACGGTTAGATTGTGGTAAATACATTAACTGTGAAAAAGCCTTTATTTTCAAATTGGCCATTGCCACCCAACTGTGAAGTTGGGTGCATTACTTGTTGGTTTTAACATTTTTATTTGATTTTTGTTGAAAATTACGATTGAATTTTAGTCCATCATTGTGAGTTGAGGTCATGAACCTCTTCACTGTGCTACCATTAATTAATAGAGAATTTGTGGAGATTCTGAACATGTGCTGGCTATGTCCATGAGAGCCAGCGCGATCTTGTTCAGGGTCAGGGGCAGTGTCATATGGTGAAAGAGTTTGCATGGAAAACGCTGTGCAGACCATCAGGGGAACAAACTCTGCACTACATTTTGCCGACATTGTGAATTGAACTCTCTTCATTGTGAATTGAACTCCCTTCTTTTGACTTCATGAGTAGGTAGCAAATGGAAAGAAGCTCAGGTTTTTCTATCACATACACCCAGCACAGCCACACACGCCCACACTGTTTTTCTGTCTATTTTCATTCTTTCTTTTCATTTTTGCCTTTTCATTTATGTTTTTGCTTGTCCATTTTTTTTTTTTTTTTAATTTCTATTGATAAACATTGTCATAACTTGACAACGATAGTTATTTTTTTTTAGAGTCAAAATTATCAAAGTTGATGAACAGACTGTAACAAAATTTACCAGCCACCGAAAGTTTACTAAAATTCTGGTGAATACTTTTACTTTCTGTCTTGTTTTGTACATTTCCCTTGTCTTTTCAATGTGTACTTCGTACACATCGTGGCAGTAAATATCTGTGGAATTGGAGAACACAAATTCACTGTCTTTGCTTTTTGGATACTATCTTGTTATTTCATTTTTATCTAATCTTCAGTCTCCTCTCTTGCTCTTTCTTGGACAAAGGCTGGCCCACATGCTATGTCATTTTTTTTTTCTTTTTTAGTGACTTCCCGCCATCCTGATCCTTTTTTCAGGTGTCTGCAAGTGGTATGGGTCAATGGTCGCTGCTTCAATCAGAAAAGCCCTATCAGATTCTGTGTATGTGTGTTCCATCAGCCGTCTGAAACCGTAAAACACCACAAATGGAAAGGAACAAAAACAACCAAAGATCAATAAACAAAAACTGAAAACAAATGAAAAACACTTCTTATGAAATAAACAGAAAACAAATATTGATTTAGATAAACAGAACAAAGTTCATATAGTTTAAGAGAAAAACAATTGTTTCTCATTCTTATAAGATTTGATGATATTAACTGTACATGATTTTAAAACATGCCATGATGAAATCATTATGAAAATTGTAATACTGTATATGTAAGCCCAGTAGAAACATGTCCAACATTATTTCCCAAGATCCCTTTTTTCAAATGTTAATTCTCCAGCCTTGTCGTACTGGCACCATGCATTTCACATCATTCCAATGTAAAATAATGTTGCTTATAGCCCAGCCAACCACACCATCAGGGCTGTTACCACGTTGAAGTAAACTCACGAGTCATTTATTAGCAACAACAACAAACAAGATTCAAAGCAGACTCCCAGTTTATCTTGAATATGCGTGTACATGTCAAGAAACGTCAAAATCAAGCATGCAACATAAAGAAACATCACAATCAAACATGCATCATAATGTATTTTGTCACTGAGATAAACTCTCTAAGTACTTTCGGAGATATTCCATAAAGAAGAAAAAACGTGTTGGGCCGTTATAGCCGTTAGTAACGTCTATTCTGGTTAAATGAAACATCGGGCATCTGTGACCCATAATGAACATACCTACAAATTTTCAGAAAGATCGTCCCAGAAGTTTTGTCTGGAGCAAGTGGAACACATTTTGGCCATGGACAGACACACAGACAGCATTTCTTTGTTCCCATTGTAAAGTACTCCCTGTTCTATAAGAATCATTCACTCAACCCTTTAAAATACATCTCAAAACACCCTGGGAACTTTGTTAAAACTCTTCTGTAAAATCTTAGATCAAATGAAAAATGTTAATCTCTTTCAGAAATTCAAAGATCACATCAGTTGGAAATCTTGGAACAAATTTTTCGTGAAGTCTGCTGTAAAGTGTTTATGTCTCACAATATGCAAGTCCCAGCACTTAAAAAGAATGTTTCACTGTGAGTGGTGCATGTTGCATGTGCATGTGTTTACATGACATAACAACACACATTAGGAATCGGGCGCTCTGGTTTTGTTTTCAAAATCCCATTCACAGCAAATACTGATGTTTTTGGTTTGGGGTCTGAAAGAGAATTTTGGAGGGTTCATGTGTACAAAGTGATGCTACATTTGGTGCTACATTTGGTGCTTACTTTTTTATGAAAGGCTAGTATGCTGAAACATTGTTGTCATATACAACTTGAATTTCATGCATTAACTTTAACTTAACTAAAATGTTTAGAAAATAATGAGTGAATTGATATTTCCATCTTTTTGGAATTAAAGAAGAAATTTTATCGTATTGTACTTGCCATGACAAACGATTCTTTTGTAGATTAATTCATTGTGCACAAATATATTCCCAGCAAGAATATGCCTGTTTTGAAGAGGTATCATGCTTTTTGTACTCCCAGTTCTTATATAGAACAAGGAGTACTTTACAATGGGAACGAAGAAATGCTGTCTGTGTGTCTGTCCATGGTCAAAATGTGCTCCATTCGCTCCAGACAAAACTTCTGGGCCGATCTTTCTGAAAATTTATAGGTATATTCATTATAGGTCACAGATGATGCCCGATGTTTTGTTTTACCAGAATAACCGTTACTAACAGCTATAAATGATAATTTGAAAAAGAAAAAAAAATGGAAGTCTAATAAGGGAAATAACCACTGTAATGTTGATTTTTTTCTTCCAGAAACTGGAAATTGTCTCCCCTCTTGTCCCTGTACTGGGAGTACGTTTATATGCTTTGCATCTTGTTTTAATTGTGTTGAAATTCAGCTGTCTGCTAATGGTTTATGATGAAGCTGACAGGGTTTGTTTTGACTCTGATTGCAGGCACATCATGACAGGCTCTTACAACAACTTCTTCCGCATGTTTGACAAAGAATCAAAAAGGGACTTCACTCTGGAAGCATGCCGGGAGATTACTAAACCCCGAACTGTTCTCAAGCCTAGAAAAGTGTGCACAGGTGGCAAGCGGAAAAAAGACGAAATTAGTGTAGACAGCTTAGACTTCAACAAGAAGATCTTACACACTGGGTGGCACCCAGAGGACAACATCATTGCAATAGCAGCTACGAACAATTTGTATATATTTTGTGGAAAAGACTGACTGTCGCTGACCGTTAGTCTTTCCTGTATGCTTGATGTACATTAGTGTCTCAGCAAGCTCTGAGCCAGCCTCAAATATTTGTGTGTGCGAGAAGAAAAATGGTAATAGAAAGAGTGTGTGAGTGAGTGAATTGATGGATGAACATATTGATCAATTGATGAATGCCAAGGAGCAAGAGTGTAAATATATAAAAAGAAAATATTTGATGTTGCACTGTTAGCCCTGCTGTGGTGTTGAGAAGCTCACATTGCCACATCATCACCCGTGCCCTTTGACCTTATCTTGGTGCTTGAACTGTGTTCCTGGTGTCCGCTGATGAGGAATCTCCTTATGGGAGGGAGAAAGCGAGTTGAGAGTCATCAAAATCATTTGTCTGTGCATCTAACAAGTATGGTAGACATTAGTAAGGCGTGACTGAGCTTTCTGCGTGGGTAATGTGATGTCTTCACTCTACAGTGCATTCCTTGAAAGCGACTAGCTATAGGTCGTAATTATCCCCAGGTGTCTAGTCATCCAGGAAAGCTGGCTGCTGATTGCAGTTGCGGATAGTCACAGCGCAACTGTTGGAAAGGTGTTGTTTTTTTATCAGTCACAGTCCCCAGCTCATACACATCGATGGGTATTGTTGAGGTGTCTTGACGATGGAAGGTTTAACTTTTCTAGGAGGAGAGCTGTGTGGTGATACTCGACTGAAAACAAATGAAAGCATTTTCTTGGTGTGGAAACGGGTGGACCAATAGGTAGTTTTGTACCATGTTTTGTTCTGACCTTCCTGTGCTTGTGCCAATGCCTTTACACTCCTAGGTTGTAGGCAGCTCTGCTTTCCAGGACAGTGCATATTTGGATATCAACGTCAACAGTGCAGATCTTGGACAAACACACCTACTTCATTACTTCTGCTTTCTCACACACTCACATCATCTTTTCACTCTCTGTCATTTATACATACATATATTTTGGGAGTTCTCGTAACAGACAGACATCTCATTTATGTGCTTACATAGACACTTGTTTTGACAAACAATTATCAAGCGCATATGATAACTGTGGTTCTGCACATAGTTCAGTCGCATTTTGCACGGTCATGTGCTTCCTAAATAAAATCCTAAGTTAATCCAGGCAAATTTCAAAGTAACTACTTACCCTTCATGTTCTGCCCACCGTATTGAGACCTTTTGTTGTAAACCAGGGAGAAAAGGCAATAAAAAGTCTGTTGTAATCATTTACTGCTGGTTTTATGATTTGTGGAAAGGCAGTTGCGGTGTGATCGTAGAGAGCTGCTTGGCTTCTGAGTTTTGGAAAGGCATTGATTGTCATTGGGTATGAACCATTTTGGGAAACACTTTTTTAATTTGAGTATCTGAAATGCCTAGCTTGTCTGGGTTTTCATGGATAACATGACTAGCTTGTCCAAGCAACTGAAACTATGGAGTGGACATTTACTGGCCATTGGAATTTTGTCATGTTTGAGTGGTTAATTGACAGAGGTGGGATTATGAACTAGTGCACTCTTGAATTATGACCCTGAACTTTGTGTAACTGAGACTTTTTTTGTTTTGGGTTTTTTGCCTAATATATGTCTGATCACAAAATAAGGTCACATATGGCATCAGATATTGATACACTGTGGCATGTCTGAATCCTGCATGCTACAGTCTACATGCTCACTCTGGATAGTTTTCATGGCCAACCTAGCGTTAAGAACTCGCTGGCCCAAAGCGTTGATGGTCAAGCACTGCATAACGATAGCATATCAGGCTTTCGCACTTTTACACCTGCACTATTTTCCATCAACTGATTTATCAACATTAGGTTTTTATTTGTTTATACAAACCCCTGCCAGAGCAGTACTGTGTTTGCTTTCATGGTGTCGCAGCAAACGTTGGCCTTTTTTTTTTTTTACTTTTGTTCTGTGCTGATTTTGCATTTTGAACATCATGTCACACCAACTTGGAATGACAATAAATGCTGTAGAATCAAGAAATAGACATTAATTTCAATCCCCAGTCCAAAATATATATATGCAACGGCAATCAAAATTTCTTTCCAGAAAACTGTGTTCATTAACACTTACGATGATCCTGATCAAACAAAGGAGAGGTGTAAGGAGGCTGGGCCCATTACCCATGGCACGCTCAGGCTATCGCATGCACACACTGTGGATTGTGGGACCTTGGCTCGGTCACTATACCTTTGCAGCAGCGGGTAGGTCAGCTCTCAAGCTTACCACTTGGGCTGCAGGAAAATTCTTCATCGCGCATGTAACATGCCTTGCGTGCTTCTCTCCTTCCTTTGAGCTGAGCCCTCCACACATCCCACTAGTGGGCAAGAGGAGATGGCCTCGGCACATGGCGCAGCTTTTCTGTCCTAGGAGATCGATGTGATCGGCCTCTGGGGCTTGCCCCGGTGGTGGTTTCTCAGAATAGTACTTTTTTTTTTTTTTTTTTTGTCCCAACCTCTGCGCTACCTCAGAGGCAGTGCACCCACGCCGCTCATTCCGACACCCCGTCCACAGCCATAGCCCGGCTGGCCCCATCGCAGCCCCGACACCGGCAATCCACAGGGAGCAGTCAATGTCAAGTCAAGTCATGAGGCAACCCACCGGAGGAGACACTGCACTGCTGCCGAGTCACTTCGGTGGTGTTCAGTGGCGCCTGTTCTGATCTAACATACGCAGGACACCACCTACTAAGCCCCCTACTGACGATAATAATTGCTTAGTCGTGGAGCCGGCGTGAGTGAGCTCTCCCTCCGGAGGGCGCCACCACGTCCGTCCAACGACAGCCCCCATGGACTCGCCGATACCGGTGACCCCGACGGAAGCAAACCAAGGCCACAGACGCGGAGAGGACATCGAAACTGAGGTCACCATGAGAGCAAGGCATGAAGGGCCACAGAATTTGAGACTTTTTTTTTTTTTAAATGCTGATCAATGGGAATGAGGATGATTAAGATGATGCTACGGATTTCCATTTCGGTCTGAGACTACATGACAGGGCTGTACTCTACGCTTCCTTTCATAATATATCCTGGCGTCAACCAGGCCCGAGAGATACAAGCACCTGCAGTGTTGGTCATGAAATTTGAGCAACACTCTCAGAAACGCATCCATTAAGTGGATGAAACTCGACTGTGTGGTCCCAGTCTTCCCAACTGAGTCCGCAGCAAACTCAACTCTGGGTAGGAGCCGGTCGGGGCAGAAAAAACCCACATGACTCTGATGGGATTCGAACCCACGACCTCCCAGCCGGGAGTCCGCGACGCTAACCACTTCGCCACGGCGGCTGGTCTCAGAATAGTACTTAATCAGGGCAGAGTCTTAAGATAAGTTTGTAAATGGTCTTCATTACCAATTTTTGTAACATCTTTCATAAAGTAAAAATACAGGTAGCTATAGCAGTTACCACGGTTTCACAGAACACCTACAAATGTTTTCTTTACTATGTGCAGTATTGGCACACTTTTTACCCCCTTGTTTCACAGTTTCAGAAATTACCAAACACATGAGATGGAAAAGGTGGTGAGTGGTAGCAACAAAATGGACGGTTCCACTGTCGCTTTGCACAAAAAAAAAATGATTTTAACATTACTTTTGCTGAATTATGTGTCTTGCTGTGAGGGTTGATGAAAATCCAACTTTTCGATAGCATATATTTGATATTTGTAACTGATACATACACATCTAGTTGACGTGTTGGTGGGAAACAAAACTGTCGATGTTAGGAGGACTTGAGAAATAACGGTCACGTAAGCAGGTCTTACATGTAGCACAGGAAGATTAGTCTGTTAGCAATGAAGGTTCTCTGCCTGCATATACCTTCAGACTTTGCGATGGAATTATTGACAGGTGACGGAAATCACTGAGGACATGTAAAATTCCCCCGAGTTCAAATGGAAGGGTGCAGAATGGTTGGTGAATCGAATCATCCACTCGAACTTCAGCACACCATGAATAGTATCCCTCAGGCAAGGTCAGGTAAGGTTGTTTAACAAAAGTGGAACAAATTAGAGCCCTTTGACAGGGAAAAGGATTTTCCCCCTTTTTTTCCCCTTTTTTGTTTTTTTGTTTTTTTGTTGTTGCTGATCTTGTTACAAAATGCTGAGTAGTTGCTATTGTCAAGCTGGCTTGAATGCCTGTGGATGAGGTGGTGGTGGCTTTCTAGAGGATCATTACTGTGTTAGAATTATTTCAGAAATTGCAGTGTCCGCTGGCGCAAGAGGGACTGAAGTGATTGACAGGCTGTTCTTAGGTTAAAAAAAATTTCGCATAGACGCTGGTGTATGGAAGAACATGGCTGTTGAGAGATCCACTTTGGAGGTGAACATACATTGAGAGAGAGACCTATCACCTAGAGTGAATGTGTTAAAGAAAAGAGAGAACAAAACTAACTGAATGTAACACTCAGAGGTGGAAAACGACTGAAGAAGACTTCACTTTGAGAAGAATCCCTTGAAGATGACCACCCCACTCTTGTCCTTAACCTTGTGTCAGAAACCTCTGGGTCTCACCATCACCTACTTTCATATTATTTTTTTTTTATTTATTGACCTAGCTAAACTATAGTTAGTGCTGGATCAGTCGACCATGGGATAAATAGAAATTCATTGAAGTTGACATCTTTTCGATTTCATGGCGAAAGTTCCCAGACTAAATTTTTGCTGGATGTGTCAACATCTGTTTAAGTCGACGTCATTTTCTCCTTTTCACATCCTGTTATGTCGACATCCATATGGACCCAATAAATATACCCATGTTAACAAACTAGCAGGTTGTGAAGATTTGGGCAAGAAATTACAATGGAACACAAACATCAGCTTTAACTCCAAAGCGTGTCATCTTTTATTCGTTAGTTTGGTTGATTGTTGGTTGGTTTTCTTTCTTTGCTTTGCTTTTCATTCAGTCTTTTGTTCCTTCTTTATTTCATTCGTTCCTCTTCTTTCTCTCCATGGCAAGATGAAGATGCACAAGTGTTCCAAAACAAAATGGAGAATTGGAGGGAGTGGCATTTTGCCTTTGTGCCCAGATATGTTGAAAACACGATGAAAGGCTGTTCAAATGTGTTCAATTCCTCTTTTAACCCCCTGGATGTTGACATTCGTGTAAATAAAAAGTCCTTTGACCCGCTTCACACTCGGATCAAGTGACATCATCCATGTGTACCCAGAAGAGAAAATACAAAACTTGGGCTGTGCAGAAAAGAGTCGTCCCTCTTTGAAGTCGAATTGGCAGCAACTGTAGATATGGGTCACTGATAAAATGATAATGAAAGTAAGCTTAGCGTAAAAAAAAGTTAAAAACCAATCTCTCTCTCTCTCTCTCTCTCTCTCTCTCACTCTCAAACACACCACACACACACCACTTTCCTCTTTCGTTTCTTTTCTTACCTTTTTTTCTTTGTTTCTCTTTTTTTTTTTTCCTTCCTTTTTTTCATATTTCTGTTTTTTTTTTTTTAAAAACTTCCATCCAAAACATATTCCTTCTTCCTATCCCCCTTGATTTTTTACTTCCCTGCTATAAGGATGTGTTTTTAAATTCCACAACAAAAGGGCAGGGGGGAAATCTAAGCGCCCAACGTACGGGGATGATTTAACTTCGTGAAGAAGTTGAGCTCCCAGTAAAAGCGAAAAATGTGGGATGGCTTTTACCATCGACGAAAACCTCTCGAACATGAAGCTGTTTGGAGGCAGTAGGTTAAAAATGATATTGTAACCCCTCGCGACAAAACCGGCGCAAAAGGGAGTGGGCTTTCAAAAAAAAAAAAATCCCCAACACTGTCGGAACTCCGCACTATCAGTTTGTCTCGGATCCCAAAAAAAGTGAATTTAAAAATCATTCAAAACCCGTTTTTCAGGTAAAAGAAATATACTTTTGGGTGAGCCCAAGCTGAGTTTTAAAAGGCAAAAGTGGGGCCACCTGTTTTTTTGCCTGCAACCGTTGCAAAAAGAGTCCTCTCTCTCTCTCTCTCCTTCAAAGGGTTTTCCGATTACGTTGTTTATATATTCTCAACTGAAAAAAAACTTGAACAAATTACTTGTATTCTGTGACGAGGGACTTTTTTTTGGCATTAGTTAGGTTTATGATGATCTTTTGGGAAAGGAAACGGTCGGTTCGAAGGGGGGGGGGGGGGGGGGGGGGGGGGGGATTCGGTTAGTCACGTAGCAGGACAGCATGCACTGGCTTTTTTTTCGGGAGAAAAAGCTTCGGGGAGGCGGCGTTTCGGTTGTGTCCCGGTATTCCTGATAAACAAAATCATGTAGGAGTTTTTACATCCCGGGCCCGGTGACATGACTTATCCTATACTTTTGTGAGTTGTGACCAAAAAAAACAGACGGCTAGTTTGTTTCAATCTTACTTTCAATGTAACTAAAACGGGTACGTGTCATTGTGCCCCCGTCCATTGTGTCCCCGTCCCATTGTGTCCCGTCCCATTGTCCCCCCGTCCATTGTGCCCCCGTCCCATTGTGTCCCCGTCCATTGTGCCCCCATCCCATTGTGTCCCCGTCCATTGTGCCCCTGGACTGTTCAAGACGTCTACGATTTAGAGCAAAAGTGTCAGATTTCGGCATTTTTGGAAGTATTTTCAAAACGGCTGCCAACAACAACAACAAGAAAACAACAACAACAAAGAAACAACAACAACAAAGAAACAACAAAGAAACAACAACAACAACAAAGAAACAACAACAACAACAATGGGACGGGGACACAATGGGACGGGGGCACAATGGGACGGGGGGGCACAATGGGACGGGGGCCAGAATGGGACGACACAAATTCGCGCATGTGAGACAAGTCAACAAAACACGCATGTATGCAGAAAACAGTATCAGCAGCAGCTGCTGCTAACTTTCAAGTATTAGGTGTATTGCGATATCGTAACACAACGCAGAACAGAACACTCAAAGGCAAACTTCTCACAAAGTGTGGAATTTCGCATATTCATCAAAATCGTATTACGTAGGCTATTTTTTTTCATCTTACGCCTCAGCGCACACAGGTCAATAATAGTAAAAATGACGGCTGACCTTCCAAACTGAAGATTAAAGATAGTTGGCTACATCAAGTTTTCGGTTGAAAACCGCTCATTCGACGCGTTGAAGAGGGTTCCACTACCTAAGCGTTGCTCTTTCATTTCGCCTTTTTAAGCCAAACGTGACTGGAAACTTCGAAGGCAGGCAAAAATAACTCCCTAGTATTGATTTGACCCAGTTCTTTTTTTCCCCCCTGAGTCAGCAACACAGGTTTTTCGAAACGCAACTTCTTTGCTACGTTCAGACTTGATGCAGCGTAAACCGCACTCCAGAAACCTATTTCCATGATCATTTTGACAAATAAATTGTTCAGTAGCATGTAACATCTGCAGTAGTAAACTATGGACGATCTCTGTGAATGAACAAGATGGCATTCTGTCGAAGTTCAATGCAAACGCAGCTTTGTGAAACGGTCTGAAAATGGCACATTTCGTTTTTGTTTGTTGTTGTTTTTCTGTAAGAAGTTACGGCATTAATCATTTTATACACCGTTCTTGGTAAACATGTACTTTAGAGTGCGAAATTCATGGGGCTGTTTGTACGCACTTTTCGGGTATTTTCGGTTCTTCTCGATGCAAAGAGACGTAAGACGCCCTCACCTGCCCACTTTGACCTGTCCTGCCCCACTTGTGGGTGCAAATAATTTATTTCACTTCACAAGTAGGGATATGCATGCACATCCAATGCGCCATGTTGGTTGCTGATCACATGGGCACAACGTCATCACTACTGGGGTTCTTGTCTATAAATAGTAACCGCAGGAAGGCCATGCGGTTACTATTTATAGACAAGAACCCCAGTAGTGATGACGTTGTGCCCATGTGATCAGCAACCAACATGGCGCATTGGATGTGCATGCATATCCCTACTTGTGAAGTGAAATAAATTATTTGCACCACAACTGGGCAGGACAGGTCAAAGTGGGCAGGTGAGGGTGTCTTACGTCTCTTTGCATCGAGAAGAACCGAAAACACCCGAAAAAGTGCGTACAAACAGCCCCATGAATTTCGCACTCTAAAGTACATGTTTACCCCGTTCTTTATTGTTGGTTTCATTTGAGATTGAGAGAACTGTTTTGTTTTCTCTTCATATTTATTTCTGGAACTGCGAATCTGTGATCAGCATAAAAGTGGAAGGGAAATACGTCATCTGTTTACATTTCTTAGAACAGAAAACACACAGAATATTTTACAGTAAAATCCGAACTCTAAGTTTTTCATATTGTTTTGATAAAACCGTTATTAGCTTTAAAAAAAAAATTTAAAGCTGTAAATGTACACGCATGCAGAATTTTTTTTTTTTTTTAATCTAGATTTAAGGGAGGATTTTGATATTTATAGAAAGGCCCAGACTTGGAAAAAGAGGTGGGGGAGTCCTTGATTGCCATTAGGAAGAATTTAGCCAGTGAGTTTTATATCAAGGCAAAAATAGTGAAAGTTTATTTTGTAGGATTAATTTTAAGAATAAGAGACCTGTCATTGTTGGATCAGTTTACAGACCTCCAGACTCAGATAAAAATGTATGTTTGTCTATTTGCAGAGACATTTCTAACATTGTTTTGGCCAATAGGAAGGCAATATTATGGATTGGTGGAGACTTTAATTTACCAGATATTGATTGGGGTGAAGATGCCATACTTGGTAATCAATACAGTAAAAATATCATACTCAGTTTTTTGATGCCACCAAAGACCTTGGATTAGTACAGTCAGTTGAATCACCAACTCGTGGTAAGGCATTCCTGGATTTTTTTTTTTACCAATTGTCCAGGCGCTTTAGGCAATCAGGAATTAATTGCAGGCCTGGGTGATCATGACATAGTTCTTTTAGAGAGTAATTTTCAACCCTTTCGAAGAAAACCCCTAAACGTACCATCAGACTCTGGAACCAAGCAGATTTACCAAAATTGCGCGGGGATACTCATAATTTCAGTCGTCTTTTTTTGAGGTCCCATAGTGTTAAAGATAATGTCATTTGATCTTTGGAAGTGTATAAAAACTAATTTGGAATTTATTATGGATGACAACATACCTACTAAAATAACTTCAAGCAAGAACCACCAGCCATGGATTACTACTAAAACTAAACGTTTGTTGAGAAGGAAACATCGTTTCTTTAAGAAATTGAAACTACATCCTAATTCAGAAAGATTACTGGTTGGGTATAAACATATTAAGAGAAGGTGTCAGAGAGAATGTAGACTTGCTCACTCCAATTATGTTAATTCGATGATTTCGGAAGGTGATCATCAAAACAAGAAATTATGGTCTTACATAAGGAGTAAGAGACAGGACAACATTGGGATTCCAGACCTGAGAAATAACCAGAATAACCTAATACAGGACCCTGAAGGGAAAGCAAACTTACTAAACAAGCAGTTTTGTTCAGTTTTCTCAAATCCCAAACCTTTAATTAATGTTAGACTAAAGGATGATGATAAACTCCCTGAAATGCAAAACATCAAAGTAAACAAAGCAGGAGTATTTAAGTTACTGACCAATAGACGCCTTGGCTTAAGGCTGTGTCAGACCAATTGACATAGGCCAGAACACCAAGGCTACATCAAAATGTTGTTATGCTCTGCATAGTTATGTGGGGATTGTCTTCAGTCGTGACAAGCTCCTAGCATAACATTATCAGTCTCCCAAATCCCCCGAAGTCGGAGTGTGGCTGCCCATGTGGCAGGGTAATAAAAAACGGTCACACACGTAATGTTCTCATCCCCAGCTGATGCATTTGTGCCATAGTGTTCAAATACTTCGGCTGTTCGGATGATCCCTGGAGTCTTTTAGCCAGGTAGGACAACAACAACAACAACAACTGACCAATATCAATGAAAACAAAGCTACTGGTCCCGATGGCGTTCCTGGCAAGCTCTTAAATTATGTGCCCGTGAATTGAGTGAGGTATACCAATTACTTTACCAAGCTTCACTGGACCAGGGAGTAATACCTGATGAGTGGCGAGATGCGAGCATTGTTCCCTTATTTAAAAAGGGTGACAAAACAAAAGCAGGAATTATAGACCTGTATCTCTTACATCCATATCAGCTAAATACTTGAACACATAATAATAGTAGCATAATGGACCATTTGACAAATATGATTTTTTAAATAACGCCCAGCATGGTTTTAGACAGCGAAGGAGTTGTGAGACTCAACTTATAACAACTCTCAATGATTTTAGTAACTGTCTTAACAACAGACAGCAAATAGATGCAATTTTATTAGATTTTTCTAAAGCCTTTGATAAGGTTGACCATGAGGGCCTGCTGCTTAATTAGAACACATTGGCATTGGCGGTTCTTTGCTAAAATGGGCTAGATCATTCCTCGTTGGGAGAACGCAGAAAGTTGTTGTGGAAGGGTCCCTCATCCCATTGTAAACCAGTCTTGTCGGGTGTACCACAGGGAACTGTTCTGGGGCCCTTGTTTTTCTTAATTTATATAAATGACATAAGTAGAAATCTCTCTCCTGGAACTACTATAAGCTTTTTGCAGATGACAGTTTAGTAAAATAGAACAATTAGAAGCAAGAATGATACACGCATTCTACAAGAAGATCTAAACGCTTTACAAGAGTGGGAAAGAACTTGGAAAATGGAATTTCATCCTCAAAAGTGCCAAGTGTTGCGTATATGTAACAAACGCTCACTAATTAGATCAGATTATTCTATCCCTAATACTATTCTTAAAGAAACTAACGCTGCAAATATTTAGGCGTGATTATAGATAGTCGTCTCAAATGGAAAGAACATTACAATTTAGTATGTAAGAAAGCAAATAACATCTTAGCTTTCTTACACAGGAATATCAATGGACTGCCCCCAAAAGGTTAAAGACGACTGCTACAAAACACTGGTTAGACCAGTACTGGAATATGGTTGCTCAGTTTGGGATCCTTACCATCTAAAGGACATTGATAACCTTGAAAAGAATCAGAAGAGAGCAGCACGGTTCGTACAGGGAACCACATCAGAGAAAAGGGGAATACTAGGAAGAACATGAGGAAATTAGAATGGAAACCCTTAGAAGAGAGAAGAGCTTTTATTAAACTTAACACCTTTTTCAAAGGCAGAGCTAAAGTAATTGATATTCCAATGGAACAACTAGTATTGAATAAAGTAGCACCAGGAGTGGCGGTCAGTGTTATACCATACCTGCATCAAATATTGACAGCCACTTACATTCTTTTTATCCCAGTTCTGTACGGCTGTGGAACTCACTGCCGGGTGCCATCAAGATTGCCACAAATGCAATCTCTTTTAAAAAACAAATTGATACAACAGTTTTGAGAAACTGCATATTGATGTTTTTCTATTTTTTACTTCCCCAGATATTTTACTGTTAACTGGGCCTGAATTTGGCCATTGCTTTTAACTTCTTGAATATCGAGTGCGACCCCTTGTTGCCAAATTTGCTCCAGGGGCCAACAGTCTGAGTCGCACTATTTTATGTATTTTTTTTACTTTTTAACATGCGCCTGGTGACCTACTCGTTTTTGAGTGAACCAGTATTTTAGGAAGAAGAAGAAGATATGATATGTTAGAACGGTGAACAGGCCTTTTAAGGCCTCAAACACCTTCAAATTCAAGTACAGCAAATTATGATCAGCATTTCTTCTCGTCAAGTCTTCGGATCCTGAAGCCAGATCATTTTCAAACTTGTCTAAATGCTATTCATGTCCAAATGATTGGGTTGATAAGACGATCTTTCTCGTTCATTGATAAAGATATGTTTATAAGCTATACAAATCACTCATCCGACACATGTGGAATACGGTAATGTCATCTGGTACCCTTTACTTAAAAGACAATCCTCATCAATAGAAAAGGTTCAAAGAAGAGCGACCAAAATGCTGCCAGAATGCAAAAATATGCCTTATTGGTGAAAGACTTAGATATTTAGGATTAACATCCCTGAAGGCCAGGAGGGTGAGGGGTGACCTGATTCAAACTTACAAGATATTCCACCATGTTGATGACATTGATTTCAACTCACTATTCCAGTTAAGCAAATCTAATATCACAAGAGGCAATACTGACAAATTATTTGTTCAATATTCTTGCACTAACCTGAGGAGAAATTCATTTGCTAATAGAGTAGTTGGCAGATGGAATTCTCTTCCGAGTTACATCAAACTAACTAATAATATCAACAGTTTTAAGAGCCCCCTTGATGTAGATGCAAATTTTAAAGATATAGTATTGATTTTGATGACTGAAATTGTTCTCATCCCAATTTATATAAATTATATGCAACTGTAATCACGCTGCGCTAAACACTGGAAAGTACTGTTCATTTCAATTGATGGAGCACATGAAAGCCCGAGGCTATAATAGCTCCTACCTACCTACCTACCTACCTACCAGAAAATCTTGTAAAAAACATCATCACTGGGAAACCTTGTCAGTCAGCTTAACTACTGCACATAAATACCTCTCAGTAAACCAGAGAGAGAGAGAGAGATCAGTTTTCACATTTCATTTGCACGATCTAAAAGCATCCCATAAATGCATTTTGTAAAACTAAAGGTTATCAATAGCGTAACAAGAAATGAAATTTCAGCCAATCAAAATTGGGAAACGATACGCAAATTTGCCTTGGACTTTCAGATGTGTTCCCTGTGTGCACAGTTAAAAGGGTTTGTAGCTTAATCTGTATGCATTGTGCTGGTTGCTACACTTCTGAACACAAAAAACATTAAACGCATTTGAAATTCTTCGCATGACGAAACTTTAACAAGCCTGTTAAATCTTACCAGAAACTTCTCTGCGTTTGTTTTTATGATGACCCATCACCTTCTAACCCCAAATGCCCAATTATAAAATACTTTTTTTTTTGTTTTATTGTTCTTTTTCTTTCTTTTTTCTTTTCTTTTTTGTTGTTGCATACTCCCTCTTTTGAAAAAAAATCTTGAAATGGGAGTAAATAAGTTTTGTCAAGAGTAAGTGATCAGTAAGATTTTAATGACCATACTCATTTTTCAAGACTGCATGGCTGCAAACATACTGCTTAGGATAATGAATCTGTGAACGTTTCACCAGTCAGATTGAAAAGTTGATACTTGCTATGCTGTTTACGACGTGCAAAGGACAAGAACATTGCATCACCTGTTTGGGACTCCAAAAGTACAAAACTGAAGTGTAAGTACTGGACATCAGAAAACACACACACACGCACGCGCGGACGCACCACACGCATGCACGCACGCACACGACACATAACCGCATGGAGCATGCCTACACCACAGCGCGCGCGCACACACACACACACACACACACACACATACCGGCGTATGTACCACACACTCCCTCTCTCACACACACATGCACGCACGCACACACACACACACACACCCACACACACCCGCGTGAGCGTGCATACCCCCACACACACACGTACACACACACACCACACACACGCTCACACACAACACACACACACACACACCACACCGCGTGTATGTGCACCACACTCATCTCTCACACGCACAAAACAGATGCACGCGACGCACACACACACCCCCAAAAACACCCACACACCACACAACGCACGCTTGTCTGAATCACTTCTGTGGAAGGACGTTAAACTGAAGAACAACAACACACGCACGCATGCACGCACGCACCAGTCCCTTACGGCTTATACAGCACTGTCATAACGTTTTCTCAGACACATTTAAATCCATTTTAATTCTATTGTCCAAACGAATCCGCTACGGTGCAGTGTTTTAACACTGTGTTGAAGGTTAAGTCTCAGACTCCTGAACAGGGGTACTCATTTATGGCTTTTTTCTTTTCGGTATCAGACGCCTCCTATTCAAAGCTGAGAGTGCAATGGGAATACTATGAACTGCCACCCACTCAGTGGATGCATGTCAAAACGTTGTTTCCTGACCACGCTGCAGAAATCTGTATCTTTCGGCTTTGATGCCAGGCGGGGGGAAGGGGGGGGGGGGGGGGAGTGAGCAGTGAAGCCCCGTCTCAGTCCAAATAAAACAATCATCCTCATTCATCATCATCAAAACAAACAAAAAAAAAGTATTAAAAATTAAAAGAAAAGAAGAAAGAAAAAAGTCTAACATTCTGTGGCCCTTCATGCCATGCTCTCATGGCGACTTCCGTTCCGGTGTCCTCCGCCTGTGTGAAGTTTGTGTCAAAGTCAACAGTGTTATTAGGTTCAAGGGGACTGTCACTGACTAGACATGTTGGCTGCTCACTCACGCCGGCTCTGCACAAAGCAATGATTGTCAACAATAGGGCGTTTACACGCCGGTTTCTGGCACATGTGACTGATGATCACTGCATGGTTATTCAGCACTGCTAACTTTAGGTAATCCAGCACTTAAACTAGTGTATTCACTGCTGCGTAGAATCCACACTTAAGGAGATGTGAATGTCTGCAGCAGACTTGGGGAGACCGGCGTATTCTTTACAGATGTGCAGCTAGCTTCCCTTGTCTTCTGGGAAAATACACTTGGTGTTTTCGTGTACATGATTACCAATAATGATTCTGCTCCAAAACCAAATAAGTCTAATGTACCATTTCTCGATTGTAACTGCTTACCATTGGTTCGTTTCATCTTCTTCATGACAAATGAAATTCACGCATTCTGTCTCTTTAATTGTCATAGAAGAACATCGTCCCCAAATATAGCAGAAGATGTGCCTTTGACAAAAATCTATTTTCAAGTCACTTCAACGCTCCCAAACTAGGTACCTGTGAAATGAAGATCAAACGCATGCACGCGCCTGTAATACCTGTTTCCATCAACATTCACAGCTTTAAAAGCATGGGGTGAGAAGATTTATCTTTGGGTAAAAATCAAGGGCTACAGCTACACGCAGACAAAGTCAGGGCAATCTCAGACGCACCTACACTAACCAACGCCAAAGAGCAATGTTCCTTTCCTGGAATGATTGCTGCCTTAGGAAGGTCCGAGAAGCTGGAAGGTGACACTGAACGAGCCATTGAGATATTTGTTTGCCAGCTCTATGAGCCCGGTAGCACTGTGGTGGATGTTGGTGATCTCAGATGGAAGCTTTTCACCAAGAAACAACTAGAGGCTCAAAAGCTACCTCCAACACGAGGAGCCTTACATGAAGCCATTGCCCAGGCACATTATCAGGCCATGGTGTGGCGTCAGGATGACATTCCTCACCCTCAGCTATCGCCAGCAAGAACCGAGGGGTGGATGGCAGATGGGGAGAGGTAGTACCAGCACCAACAAGGGATCCTCCAGCTCCAGCCGCAGTTACTCACCTCATGAAATGTGAGTGCAAGAAGACCAGTTGCACATCTCACTGTTCCTGTCGGTTGCAGGGCCTCAACTGCTCCGAGATGTCTTCGTGTGGAGCCGATGAGGAGGTATGCAGTAATGTCAACCAGGCACTCTTAGGAATTGAAGAGGATGAAGAAGAAGGAGATCCTTCTATCTAACTATGAACACAAACGCTAAATGAACATTGAAGTTCTGTCCTACATGAGCTGACCAGAACCAGCCAGATGGTGGACCGAAAGAACTAAGTAAAACAGGTTTCAGCTATGAGATTATCACTGTATGTACAATTTAAAAGTCAAGAACAAAAAACAAAAACAAACAACAACAAAAAGTGTATCTTGAATACGCGTGAGATATTCCATAAAGAGAAAAAACCGTCTTGGGCCATTATCGCCTTTAGTAATGGCTATTCTAGTAAACATGGGCCATCATCTGTGACCCATAATGAACATACCTTCAAATTTTCAGAAAGATCGGCCAAATACTTTCTGAGATATTCCATAAAGAAAACTGTCATGGGCCGTTAGTAACGGCTATAACGGTAAAACAACACATTGGGCATCATCCGTGACCCATTATGAACATACCTACACATTTTCAGAAAGATCGATCAAGTACTTTCTGAGATATTCCATAAAGAAGAAAACCCGTTATGGGCCGTTATAGCCGTTAGTAACGGCTATAACGGTAAAATAACACATCGGGCATCATCCGTGACCCATAGTGAACATACCTACAAATTTTCAGAAAGATCAGCCGAGCACTTTCTAAGATATTCCATAAAGAAGAAAAACGTTATCGGCCGTTATAGCCATTAGTAACGGCTATAACGGTAAAAGAAAACACTGGGCATGATCCGTGACCCATAATGAACATACCACAAGTTTTCAGAGAGATCGGCCAAGTACTTTCTGAGATATTCCATAAAAAAGAAAAACCGTCATGGGCCGTTATGGCCGTTAGTAACGGCTATAATGGTAAAATAACACACCGGGCATGATCCGTGACCCATAATGAACATACCTACAAACTTTCAGAAAGATCGGCCCAGCAGTTTTGTCTGGAGCGAGTGGAACACATTTTGACCACAGATGGGCAGACAGACAGCACACACACACACACACACACACACACACACACACAGCATTTCTTCGTTCCCATTGTAAAGCACTCCTTGTTCTATAAGAACTGGGAGTACAAAAAGTTTGAGGTGTTGAAAGGAGTGTTTTTTTCTGAATTATTATATTACTTTTAGCAATATATTGGGTGTCTGCTTTCCATACAGAATGTATGGTGGGGTAATATAATCAAATTATTTAGCACAATTTGGGCCGTAATTTGAAATTGAGAGAAAAATATAAAGAAATCACACACAAAAATGGCGACATCATTTTTTGGTAAGTTAAATCCTTCCAGAATACAATCCAACCAGTGGCCAAAAATTAACATTTGAAACCAACAGGAAAACACTGGCCCCCCTACCAAGTGTGAATGACCAGAAAATGTGTGTGTGTGTGTGTGTGTGTGTGTGTGTGTGTACGTGTGTGTGTGTGTGTGTGTGTGTGTGTGTGTGTGTGTGTGTGTGTGTGTGCGTGCGTGGGTGCGTGCGTGCGTGCGTGAGCGCGCGCGTTTGTGGATGGGGGGGGGGGGGGGGGGGGGGGCTGGGATTATTGCCAACCTTTTTTAACGGAAAATACCATGTCCTTGCCCGTTGGATAACAAAAGATGTTTCTTTTTTGTACTTCCAGTTCTTATAGAACAGGGAGTTTTTTTAGAATGGGAACGAAGAAATGCTGTCTGTGTGTCTGTGGTCAAAATGTGTTCCACTCGCTCCAGACAAAACTACTGGGCCGATTTTTCTGAAAATTTGTAGGAATGTTCATTATGGGCCACGGATGATGCCCGATGTTTTAGTTACTAACGGCTGTGACGGCCTGTAATGGCTTTTCTTCTTTATGGAATATCTCAGAAAGTACTTGGCCAATTTATAAGCGGTTTGGATGATCTTGTGACAAATCGGAACCTCTGTCCATATGTAAGTGATGTAATGCTGAAAATGGATTAAACAACCGTTAAAAACCGTTATTCTGCCGTTATTTCTTATATATAGGTGGATTTTAATGAAATTTGGTATATAGAAAGGTTAGCACACACAAATGGCACTTCTATATAGTGTTTCAAAATTTGACCGTTAAAAACCGTTATACTTGACATATTGTCCGATTTGGATGAAATTTGATATGTACACAGGCTTTAGCCCAGTGAGGACTAAAATACCGGGGTTCAAAAGTGTATATCGGTTAAATAACCGTTAAACCGTTATTTTGCCGTTATTTTTTTATATATCGGTGGGTTTTAATTAAATTTTGTATATAGAAAGGTTATCACACACAAATGGCACTTCCATGTAGTGTTTCAAAATCTGACCGTTAAAAACCGTTATTCTTGACATAATCCCGATTTGGATGAAATTTGGTATGTACACAGGCTTTAGTCCAGTGAGGACTAAAATACCAGTTTCAAAAGTGTACATCGGTTAAATAACCGTTAAAACCGTTATTTTGCCTTTATTTCTTATCTCACAAAGCACTTGGCCGATTTATAAGCGGTTTGGAAAACTGGGAGTACGTTTATATGCTTCGCATCTTGTTATTTGTTTGCTTTGTCAACCTCTCGTGGTATGCGTTAAACAAGGGAGAGTATATGTGTGGATGAATATACAGTTGCTATGATGGCAGGTACCTCCAACACACAGGCAGTGTATTGGGTGGCAATCAACATAGGTGTGGTCAAACTTAAACTTGACCAGTCAGCAAAGCCTCTCTTCAATTTGAGAAAAATGGAAGATTTCTGCAGAAGGTACAGTTTATACCATTTCAGATTCCCCTTTCTTTTCCCTCTGTGGGCTCAAGTCACTGCTGATGTAACAATACGAACTGATGAACCTCTATCTCTGATCGGGCTGTAAGTTAGTACCTGCCTTTTTGTACTCCCAGTTCTTATAGAACAGCGAGTACTTTACAATGGGAACGAAGAAATGCTGTCTGTGTGTCTGCCCGTGGTCAACGAAGAAATGCTGTCCGTGAGCCTGTCCGTGGTCAAAATGTGTTCCACTCGCCCCAGACAAAACTTCTGGGCTGATCTTTCTGAAAATGTGTAGCTATGTTCATTATGGGTCACGGATGATGCCCGATGTTTTATTTTACCAGAATAGCCGTTACTAACAGCAAAAACGACCCAAAACGGTTTTTCTTCTTCATGGAATCTCAGTGACGAAATACATTATGACGCATGTTTGATGATCGGGCTGTAAGTATCTGCCTTCTGTAGCTTGATGCAGTCATATTCCGATAGACCGAGGAGATGTTTCACTTGTTGCTCTGGCAACAAATACTGATTGCCAAAGTATTCAGCATTTGTTGCCAGAACATTCACTGATCCCGTCTGTGATGACTGATCCTGCTGAATGTTTTGTCAGCGAGGCATGGATTGCCTGAGTGTTGTTTTCTCTTGATTTAGATGGTAAAATCAGAAAGTCTGTTTGAAAAGAGTGACAGAGTAAAACTGAACCAAACCGAGTTGAAACTGAGACTGTATGCGCCGACACACACACACACACACACACACACACACACACCTCCCCCTTCCCCACTCCTCCTACACTTATGACTACGTCACATGGACAACCAGTCATATTTGTCGTCTGCTTGCATGCTCCCGTTAAGCATAAGATCTGGCAGTTTGTGTGATGGTTCTCGCATGTCGGCGTTCGCTGTACGTGGCAATTCTCTTCTCCCCCCCCCCCCACCCCCATACCTCTTATTCATGACTTATTTGCAGTAACTTCTTTCCTTTCATCACTTTCTTTCACTGGTCTTAAGAATACCACAAAATTATAGGTGTTTTATGTTCAGTACCACGGACAGACTGCCACAACTTCTACTAGCACATGCCTTCTCACCTGGGAGGTGAAAGCTGATTCAAGACCAGTGTAAAATGAATGTGTTTTTTGCACAATATACAAAATTCAATGGTTCCCATTGCTGTCAGAGAAGGATTTATTATTCACACTTCAACTTCCTCTGTTGTATTTTTTTTATCGCCTTTTCCTCATCCCCACTCTCTTCCCAATGCCTTCCTTTCCAAAACCCTGTCAAGCCATCTATTTTCATAACGCCTGATGATTCATTTCCTTGTATTCGTTTTGTTCTTTTTCATCCTATAATTCACCCGTTTTCATTGTTTATGTCCTGCCTGAAAAAAACAAAAACCCGATAGGTTGAGGGCCGGTACTTAAGTGTGTGGCAGCACTGCATTTCAACATTCATTTTCATTGTATCACTATAAGAGAACAGGGTCAGATGTTAGCTCAAATATAACATCTCGGAAATGTGTTTAGGTGGCATCCATTTCAAACACTGATTGATTGGCAGATTAAATAAACTATGCGTGCAAAAATAAGAGCAGCAGAGTTCTATCCCATGTACATTATAGGGTAAAAACATGATACGCTTAGTTTACAGTGAAGCTGGAATTTCTTTGTGCTTTCCCATGTAAAGATAGCAATCTGCTATTGCTAGCCATTTCTGAGTAAACTATATCATGCTTTCTCCAAATGACACAGAAACCAAAAGCCGAGTAGATCACTTGTCCGCAGGAGTAAAGCGTCAATCGCGCAGACCAAACAAGGAATAACTCAAATCTGACAAACTGAATCAGACTGTGTCTGGGGACCAGCGTTTCAGAGCATCACTGTTCCTGTGTGATTCTTCGATGATTCTCAATGCTCATACATGTGTCCACAGAGTTTGATCAACAGGCAATTTTTCTTTAATTTCATTCAGATGCACAACAGCATTCACATATTGAGCAATATTCATCTGTTTAAGTCCGACGAAGTATTCTTACATAATGCACATGCACGGTCAATCACTTAACAATTTGATGCTGCCATTATTCACAACAAAGCGTGTATACATACCCTCTTGAATCTATAACATTTGGATTTACAAAAAAATAAAACAGAATAATCTGGATTTTTCCCCACCTGGAATCACCAACAGTTAAAAAATTTCACCTTTTTACTGCCATAGATAATACAAATTCAACAACAAGTATAACACTTTATGTACATACCGGAGTTACATATTACTTTACGTCATATTTATCACTCATCACCGTACAATGCATTACACAAATTGACATGGGATCGCTTTTGAAGTATAAAAGTTTCTGAATTAAACTGTCGTATGTCGCCTAAAGTTCTGAGCACCTCACGTCGTGGGTCTCCTGGAGCTGCCTTCCATGTCAGAACCTTGCTGTGTATGGTGGGTCTCATAGGACCCATGCCCTCATGAGAGAACAGAACCTTGCTGTGTATGGTGGGTCTCATAGGACCCATGCCCTCATGAGAGAACAGAACCTTGCTGTGTATGGTGGGTCTCATAGGACCCATGCCCTCATGAGAGAACAGAACCTTGCTGTGTATGGTGGGTCTAATAGGACCCATGCCCTCATGAGAGAACAGAACCTTGCTGTGTATGGTGGGTCTCATAGGACCCATGCCCTCATGAGAGAACAGAACCTTGCTGTGTATGGTGGGTCTCATAGGACCCATGCCCTCATGAGAGAACAGAACCTTGCTGTGTGTGGTGGGTCTCATAGGACCCATGCCCTCATGAGAGAACAGAACCTTGCTGTGTATGGTGGGTCTCATAGGACCCATGCCCTGAGAGAACAGAACCTTGCTGTGTATGGTGGGTCTCATAGGACCCATGCCCTCATGAGAGAACAGAACCTTGCTGTGTATGGAGGGTCTCCTGGGACCCATGCCCTCATGAGAGAACAGAACCTTGCTGTGTATGGTGGGTCTCATAGGACCCATGCCCTCATGAGAGAACAGAACCTTGCTGTGTATTGTGGGTCTCATAGGACCCATGCCCTCATGAGAGAACAGAACCTTGCTGTGTATGGTAGGTCTCATAGGACCCATGCCTCTATGAGAGAACAGAACCTTGCTGTGTATGGTGGGTCTCCTGGGACCCATGCCCTCATGAGAGAACAGAACCTTGCTGTGTATGGTGGGTCTCATAGGACCCATGCCCTCATGAGAGAACAGAACGTTGCTGTGTTGAGAGACAGAACCTTGCTGTGTGAGAGAACAGAATCTTGCTGTGTATGGTGGGTCTCATAGGACCCATGCCCTCGTGAGAGAACAGAACCTTGCTGTGTGAGAGAACAGAACCTTGCTGTGTGAGAGAACAGAACCTTGCTGTGTATGGTGGGTCTCCAAGGACCCATACCTTCATGACAGATCAGAACCTTGCTGTGCATGGTGGGTCTCCAAGGACCCATGCCTTCATGAGAGATCAGAACCTTGCTGTGTATGGTGGGTCTCCAAGGACCCATGCCTTCATGAGAGATCAGAACCTTGCTGTGTATGGTGGGTCTCCAAGGACCCATGCCTTCATTAGAGAACAGAACCTTGCTGTGTATGGTGGGTCTCCAAGGACCCATACCTTCATGAGAGATCAGAACCTTGCTGTGTGAGAGAACAGAACTTTGCTGTGTATGGGGGTCTCCATGGACCCATACCTTCATGAGAGATCAGAACCTTGCTGTGTGAGAGAACAGAACCTTGCTGTGTATGGTGGGTCTCCAAGGACCCATGCCTTCATGAGAGAACAGAACCTTGCTGTGTATGGTGGGTCTCCATGGACCCATACCTTCATGAGAGATCAGAACCTTGCTGTGTGAGAGAACAGAACCTTGCTGTGTGAGAAACTAGAACCTTGCTGTGTGAGGTCACAGACCCTTGCCTTGTGAGAGAACAGAACCTTGCTGTGTATGGTGGGTCTCCAGGACCCATACCTTCATGAGAGAACAGAACCTTGCTGTGTATGGTGGGTCTCCATGACCCATGCCTTCATGAGAGAACAGAACTTGCTGTGTGAGAGAACAGAACCTTGCTGTGTATGGTGGGTCTCCATGGACCCATGCCCTCGTGAGAGAACAGAACCTTGCTGTGTATGGTGGGTCTCCATGGACCCATGCCCTCGTGAGAGAACAGAACCTTGCTGTGTATGGTGGGGGACCCATGCCTTCATGAGAGAAAAGAACCTTGGAGTGTATGGTGGGTCTCCAATGACCCATGTCTCCATCAAAGAACAGAACCTTGCTGTGTGAGAGAACAGAACCTAGCTGTGGAAGATGGGTCTCCAAGGACCCATGTCTCCATGAAAGAACAGAACCTAAGTATTAAGTGTTGTCGAATGCCATTGGTCTGCTCTGACCCATGCTTTTCTGAAAGAACAAACCTTCCCAAACGTAATGAGTCTCAAGTAATCTGCTGTGCTTTTCCTTCCTAGAGGGTCAACACTTTGCTCTTTGTCATGGTGGTAAGAAACTTGTGTTGTGTGAGTAGTATTCGGTTTTTCAATATTCGTTGTGCTTTTGTAGGCTAACTAATAGTTATGAAATGACATGAAGTTAGCATATGACAAACGCATGCACAAGCGTACCCACGTGGCCACATACACCCTACACGCACAGCTTCGGCTTTGAACATTATGCCACTTGCGTTGTGTTACTCAAGCCAGCTGTAATGGCGTTACCGACTGCGTTTCAGTATGGTATAAATGGACTCTCTCTCTCTAAGTGTATGTATGTATGTATGTATGTGTGTGTGTGTGTGTGTGTGTGTGTGTGTGTGTGTGTGTGTGTGTGTGTGTGTGTGTGTGTGTGTGTGCGTGCGTGCGTGTGTGTTTGGTGCTGTTGTCATTGAAGATGTAGACGTTTATGTATGAATATAAACAAGTGATCACGTATGTGTACCTGTTTCTGTTACTTTGACAGACAGAACGACACACAAAGTGTGAGAGAAAGAGAGAGAGAGAGAGTGTGTGTATGTGCGTGTGCAGCATGTGTCTATTCATCAAGGTGTATTCTTCTGCATATGCATTCATGTGTGTATGCATGCACGCACATGTTCAAGAGAGAGAGAGAGAGAGAGAGGGGGGAGTCATAGGTCTGCTTGTGATGCTCCTCGGAAGTGTGAGCAAAAAACTGTTATTTAGAGAAGCCTCTGATGAGTAATGTGAGTCTGTGTGCTTACATGTACCTGAAACATTCACTCTATAAAGACGAACAGATCCTCAAGATGTATGGACACTTGCTAGCACACAGCACTCGCATTTACAATCTCAAAACCAGCCAAAAACATGGTGGGAATGGGCCACTTAAGTAAGATCTACTGAACTGGATGAAGGTAAGTGATTGCTTGTTCATTTTCGTTCTCCTAAGTGTTGTGTATCTTGCCTGAAGAAGACCTAAGAGGTCGAAACGCGTCGTGTTTTGTCTTGTGATTCGTTTGTCTACATTTTTTGGCAGGGCCTTATGAATTTTTTCAAAATTCACTTAGGTAAGGTTCAAATTCTGCATCTTTAGAACGCAAAGGTCTGGCCAGACCCACGACATACGGCGCTCAGTTTCTCCTGTAAAAATATTGGTCCGTCCAGACTCAGGACTTACTGGGAGTTTTTTTTCCCCCTACCCCTTTGTTTGGTGGACAAAAACATGCAATCTCTGATACAGGTACCGGAACAAAGCTTATAATACACTGACTTGGTTATGAGCTCAAAATCATGATTATGGGTAATTGAAGACCAACTAAATACATCGAAAGTTAAAGTTTCAGAGACCAAAAAAGTTCTGAATTCATGCAATTGGAATACGCTATTTTTCCTTCTTTTTACTAATTACCCCCCCCCCCCCCCCTCCTCCTCCTCCCCCCCCACCCCCTCCCCAACAAACAACAAAGAAAACCGGGAAAAAAGCTTTGATGTTACAGCCAGTCCAACCATCATAATGCGTAAAGTACATCAAAACTGCAGGTAAACCCCTGGCTTTCCGCAGGTGGATTTTCGCACCAGTAAACATCAAGGACATCCACTGAATTTTAAACTTAACTCATAAATGTTCAGCAGATTTGTTACACACAATCATAGCGTTTAACTTCTCTTCCATTTTCGATGTACTCACCAGCTCCCTCCACCATCTCCCCCTTTCCTGCACCCACCCCCACTCTTTCCTTCCCATATCACTGCTTACCTTCGCACTAATCCTGATTAGATCTCTCTCTAACCATCAAAGACTTCAGCAACAAGAGGCCGAAACTGTGAGGAGAAATGTTTGTAGAACACCAGCGAGGACTGGCTGAGCTGGTATAAATCCAGCATCTGCTCCACCACCTCTGCGAGGTATCGGTCGGCATGAAGGAATGAGAACTGGGCCTCAAGGTGATGTTTCAGCAGCACCAAGTACTTGTCCCTCACTATGTTAATCCACACCCGGTTCTCCAAGTGGTCGTCACGCGGGTCAAACAACACTATTGTGTGGATCAAAGCGTACAACGTGGTGTCATTTTTCACCACAAACTTAATGCCTTCACAGAAGTCTGCATACTCTTTAACACCATGAAGATCTCCGAAAAAGTTGCCCAGCTGAGCCTCACTTATAGATCCAAACTCGTTGACCCAGGATCTGTGCTCGGGGATGAATTCGGAGGCCAGGCGAACATGATACCACTGGAGAGCTGAGGCCTTCAGAGTGGCTATCTGATCAACTTGCGAGAGTTTCTGGAACTCTGGGATGCAGCGGGCATACTGGACGTACTGACGCATCGAGAATTCCAGAGCAAAAATAGCTTTTTCCATGCAGAAGCTGTCCCACTGATTCATGCGCTCCCTGTCTTCAGGGGAGATGATTGTGGTCACAGTCTGAAGGGAGGACGTCAGCTTGGTTAACAACGACCTCTCTTCCACGGTCAAAGGCCAGTACAGCTGCATGTCCCAAGGCAGGTCTTCACGTGCCACATGTTTAAAGCTGGTGCCCAAAGCATTTCTTGGTCGACACCACTTGCCTTTGTTTGGGTAATTAAAAGTGGAGTCCGTGGAAGTGCCCGTGTCGTCTCCCAAGTCTGCCGGGAGCAACGTTGATGAGCTGTACGTGCAGTTTGAGGAGGAAGAAGCCTGCACACTAGTGCTAACAGAGGAAGTCTCCTGGCTGTCATGGCTTTGTGGTTCTTTTTCAGTGCACGGCGCTTTCTCCTTGTCTCGCTTGCTCTGCCTGGCTTTCTTCTCATCGTCATCTGGAAACATAAAAAGAGAAAATGAGCTTTGCGTTTTACTCACAGCAGAACATAAAAAATTCATAGCACTAATAGTTTACAACACTGATTTAAAGGCAGAAAAAAAAAAAGATAAACATCACTGCACTCGTCCAGTCTCACCATCCCATGACTAACAGGTTTGTAGGTGGTGCAACTACCTGTTGGACAATCAATGTCCAAATAGTTGCCGAGCGCTGATCACATTTCAGGAGCGAGAGAGAGAGAGAGAGAGAGAGAGAGAGAGAGAGAGAGAGAGAGCACATTTACATAAAACATGCATTGTATGAACACACACATACATACACACACACACACACACACACACACACACACACACACACACACACACACACACACACAGAGCATGGGTGCACACCTCCCTTCCTCTCCCGGTCTCTTTTCGTCCGACTCTCTCCGCTCTCCTCGTCCACACTTTCACACACATTCCTTCTGCATGGATACAGCGGAGTTTTTCTCCTTGTCTCTTGCCACCCCCCTCACCTCCTCCCCGTCTTCCTGTCCCTTCCCCCTGCCTTGCAAAAGAACAGGTTTAGTTTGCCACAAGAAGTGCAGCTCTTTCGACAGCGAGTCTGTCTTGTGCACATGTGCAAGTCGCACTCACTGGCTGGGCTGCCTTTGTATGGTGTATGATTGGCCAGCCTCAGTGTTCATTCACTTCCATGGAACCATTCACAGTTAGGAAGACTGCATGGCTTCACGCCCTTTTGACTCTGATTGACTGATTGATTGACTTGTTAATTAATTTTGATTTGTTAACAATCAATCATCAATCAATTAATCAATCAAATTGATGATGTGTACATGTTCAGGAAGTCAGTATAAAACCAAAGGGCATGCACAGGAGATAATGTGCATTCAATTGGAGAGCAGAAGCAAACACTAGTGTTGATGACAGCATATTTCAAAAGGTCCCGTAACTAGACACCACAAAAAATTTGAGTGGCAATGAGGCCTTTAAGTATGCATAGATTTGAAAATCATACCACAACAAAAAGGAGCATTAGAAAAAAAAAAAGAAAAAGAATCACAAATTATAACTGTTACCTTTAAGAACCTAGAAAAAAAAACAAAATTGTGGATCACTTTCTACATCTAAGAGAAAAGTAATCTTTGACATATTTCCTGCAAGATATACGATTTGAATTTCAGATATAATGTGGACAGGGGATGTCAAGTTCTGGACAGGGGACATCAAGCTCTGGGACGTCAAGTTCTGGACAGGGGACGTCAAGTTCTGGACAGGGGACGTCAAGCTCTGGACAGGGGACGTCAAGCTCTGGACAGGGGACGTCCAGCTCTGGACAGGGGACATCAAGCTCTGGACAGGGGACGTCAAGCTCTGGACAGGGAACATCAAGCTCTGGACAGGGGACGTCAATCTCTGGACAGGGGACATCAAGCTCTGGACAGGGGACGTCAAGCTCTGGACAGGGGACATCAAGCTCTGGGACGTCAAGTTCTGGACAGGGGACGTCAAGCTCTGGACAGGGGACGTCAAGCTCTGGACAGGGGACGTCAAGCTCTGGACAGGGACGTCAAGTTCTGGACAGGGGACGTCAAGTTCTGGACAGGGGACGGCAAGCTCTGGACGACGTCAAGTTCTGGATAGGGGACGTCAAGCTCTGGACAGGGGACGTCAAGTTCTGGACAGGGGACGTCAAGTTCTGGACAGGGACATCAAGTTCTGGACAGGGGACTCAAGCTCTGGACAGGGGACGCAAGTTCTGGACAGGGGACGGCAAGCTCTGGGACGTCAAGTCTGGATAGGGGACGTCAAGCTCTGGACAGGGACGTCAAGTTTTGGACAGGGGACGTCAAGTTCTGGACAGGGGACATCAAGCTCTGGACAGGGGACATCAAGCTCTGGACAGGGGACGTCAAGTTCTGGACAGGGGACATCAAGCTCTGAGACAGGGGACGTCAAGTTCTGGACAGGGACATCAAGCTCTGGACAGGGGACGTCAAGCTCTGAACAGGGGACGTCAAGTTCTGGAATCAGCTGGACAGGGGACATCAAGTCTGGCCAGGGGACGTCAAGTTCTGGACAGGGGACGTCAAGTCTGGTTATGACAGTCCACCAACCACACAGACCCTTTCCAGCTTCAAGGATGTCATACAGGAAAAACAACAAGTAACATCCTGAACAGGTTAGGTCAACAGAAAGGATTATATCCTGAAAAAGAAACATCGAGGAAAAGTAGTAACATCGTGGTAACTAAACTAGTCAGTGACAAAAACAGCAAAATATGATTAAAAAGAAAAACAACCCCCCCCCCCAAAAAAAAAAGAAAGAAAAGAAAAAGAATTGAATGGCACACACACAAAAAGTCATCTTGGCAAACAGACACTGCAGAATGGGAAAGCTAATGTCCTTTCTGAACAGTGTGTAAAACTGTCACGACCTCTTCACCAAATTATAACAACAACCAAAAAAAAAAGCTTGCATGTTATAAACTGCAATGGGTAAAAAGTGAAAGAGTTTCCAAAACAAAAACAGGAGAATGGTCTACAAAGGCAGGAAAACAAACAAGCCTGAATTCAGTCTTTGGAAAATGAGAAAACTAGCTGCATGTGATCAAGCCAAAATCGCCGACAAAAGGGGTAAGCAAATTCTATGGGCCCTTCATATCTGTTTATGTGCAACAGTGCCAGTTCCTGATGTCGACTGTGGACTATTTGACCTTAGCGTGCTGGTCCTGTGTATGTCTGCACTGGATGACCCCTAAAGGAGCAGAGATGGAAGGAGTGAACCCAAGTCCACTCTGACCTACCTGCACGTTGTTACAGAACAACTGATAACACCAGTCTAACCTTGCTCATTCCCGATGACTCATGTGATCATGGGTGATAAGATGGCCCGCTACACTTGCCGACTTATGAGGTAACTTGGAATGGCAACTGCTGTCCAAATCCTTCAACAGGTCCAACCGTTTTCAGTTAGGACTGGGGGTTTTTGTTATCCATGTTGAATGTTTTCACTCTCTCTCTCTTTTCCAGAACTTATTTCATGATGTTAAATGTGTATTGTTGCTGTAACGATATTTTTAGCTTATTCTTTTTACAGTATAAGCTGGTTTTTCTGTGTTTTCTTCTTGGCAGACCAGGCCAAGGGGATGAGTTTGTTTTGGCAATAGAGTTATGGGAAGCTAGGAGTATTAAAGGTGTCAGAGAGCCACAAAGTGCACCACTTCTCGAATTGGATGTACCACAAAGACAATAAGCTGCAGTTCTCTTTGCCATTTGGGCAGACAAGCTGCAGACAACACTGTCATCCTGGTAAATAAAGCAGAAAAACTTTAACAATATCGACAAAATTGTGCCACTTAAGATAATGTTGACATTTGGCAACATTAGACGAATGTTTCGACATTAAACAAAATGATGCCATACATGCTAACACTGATATATTTAAACATCAGGCTTGTGAAATGTCTGTTGTTTACATTGTGTAAATAGTGCCTGAAGTGAACATCATGTGTAACATGGGTATTCAAAAATGTAAAATACTGGTGAATATAAGAGCAGGCAAACAATTTTGCCATCAGAATGAAAACGACATTGGACACATTTGTTTAGAAAACTGAAAAAAAAAAATGTAGCGTGTACAGGATGATGCAGAAAGAAGTGTTAAAACGCATTTTACATGAAACTTTTCACCAACAGTGTTCATGAAGTACTGAATTTTATACACAGGCATCAACAACACACAACTGAAACACCTCACACAGACATTCTACATTTCCCACTACCTAAAATGAGCTCAGGGTCCATGCCGATGGCGTAGCACTTTTTGAGGCGGCAAGGAGCACAGAAGCGGCGTGTCGCCTTTGTGATGGTGCAGCCCGTGTTGAACACACAGGTGTGCAGCTCCTGTCACAATGACACAGTCAATCACTTCAATAGGGGCAGTGTTGAACACACAGGTGTGCAGCTCCTGTCACAATGACACAGTCAATCATTTCAATAGGGGCAGTGTTGAACACACAGGTGTGCAGCTCCTGTCACAATGACACAGTCAATCACTTCAATAGGGGCAGTGTTGAACACACAGGTGTGCAGCTCCTGTCACAATGACACAGTCAATCACTTCAATAGGGGCAGTGTTGAACACACAGGTGTGCAGCTCCTGTCACAATTACACAGTCAATCACTTCAATAGGGGCAGTGTTGAACACACAGGTGTGCAGCTCCTGTCACAATTACACAGTCAATCACTTCAATAGGGGCAGTGTTGAACACACAGGTGTGCAGCTCCTGTCACAATTACACAGTCAATCACTTTAATTAATTGGGGCAATCTTCAAGTGTGTTTAATGATATTACCTCATGCAGTACAAAGGTACTTACAATGTCCATGCGATATAAACGAATGTTTCGCTGCAGTTTGTGCACATGCATATGAGACACACACACATGTACGCATGCATTGCATGCATCACATGCATTCATGCACGCACGCACGCACACACACATGGTCATGTATGAGTGATGTCGCAGTCATGTATGAGTGCACATGTAACTGCGTTCACACATGCACGAAAGCATTATGTATTACTTCGCATACACACCCTGATGTAATTTCAATTTTTTTTTTCTTTTGGAGGAGGGGGGGGGGGGGGGGGGTCACAGTGTTTTGTGATTTTATCAAATTTTATTTGTTCATGCAGTGGTCTTTCCTGTCCCGCAGCTTCCTGATTTTCTGGAGTTCCCTTTTAGGTTCTTGTTCCTATCGTCCAGCTGCTCTTGCGATCTGGTCAGACGTTGCTCCCTCCAGCTGCTCTGGTGGCGTTGCTCCCACCAGCAGTGCGTCGTCACTAGCCCCGCTAATTCTCTCTAATGGGGACATCGTTTGGTGCAACGTCATTATGGCATGAGCATGTTTACTAGACACTACAAATTTGACATGGGATCCTTTTGATGTTTAAACTGAACACCGTGGGTTGTGACTGTATGAAATCTACACAGACGTTTTCTTGTGTGAGGAGTTTGTCGTTTGAAGCACCCACAGGGGTGCAGTGGTTAGCATCCTGGACTGCTGGCTGGAAAGTCATGGGTTTGATCCTCATCAGCACCATTTAGTTCTGGGATCTTTCTGCCCCCCCCCCCCCCCCCCCCCCCCCCAACAACAACCCTGAGCGGAGTTTACTCTGGACTCCACTGGGAAGACTGGAACCCCGCGGACAAGCGTGCCTCGCTCTGGACTCCACTGGGAAGACTGGAACCCGCGGACAAGCGTGCCTCGCTCTGGACTCCACTGGGAAGACTGGAACCCGCGGACAAGCGTGCCTCGCTCTGGACTCCACTGGGAAGACTGGAACCCCGCGGACAAGCGTGCCTCGCTCAGAGTGTTACTCAGAATTTGTAACCTGAAACACTGCAGGTGTCTGTATCTCTCAGGACATCCTACAGCAGGAGATGAAGGGTACAGCCCTGCCATGTGGTCTCTGATCAGAACGAAATGCCATGGCATCATCTGCATGATCATGAGACTGTAGATTCTGTAGCCCTTCACACACACACACCTCTCCTTGTGACATCCGTTCTGATTTCCTCTCCAAACTATGAATCATTTCCAATTTCTCTGGTATTGGCGAGTTCACGGGGACCGTCATTTGGCAGATGTAGTGACACCATCCTCAGGGGGGCTCTCTCTCCCTCAGTTACAAAAGATCCTTAACCAAGCAATTTTGTTGACAGTATGGGGCTAAATGTGTGTGTCATACGTATTTTGGATCAGAACAGGAACAAATAAACATAACTAAATTGACTTCACACACACACACGCACACACACACACACACACACACACACACACACACACACACACAGAATTTGGGGAAACTTGGCAGCAGTGCAGTGTCTCCTTTCGTGGGTTTCTTCCTGACAACTTGATACTGACTGCTGCTTGTGCCAGTGCTAAGGCTGTGGCAGGAAAAACCAGATTGCGGCCAAAAAAAGATTGCCAGAATACAAAGCATGAGAGAAATGTTACTGAGGTGGCACAGAAAAATGAGGCAGAAAGACAAATACACACACACACACACACACACACACACACCACTGAACCGAAACTTTTTTTGTTATTGTTTTGTGGTCAGATTAACCTTTGGCTGTACTGAACAATTAAAAAAAAGAAATTATAAAACAATTATTGGGAGTTTTCGTCAAACAGAAATATTGCGCGCGCGCGCGCAACACACACACACACATACAAAAACACACTCACCCCACACACATACATACACACACACACACACACACACAAGAGGCACAGGCCACACACGCACCACACATGGTGCGCACACACACACACACACACACACACACACACACACATACACAGGCACACAGTCACACACACATGCAAACACACACACACACGCACGTACACACACACACACACACACACACACACACACAGCCACACACACGCAACCACGCAACACACACACACGCACACACACACACACACACACACACGTACACGCACACGCACACACACACAGATAGGTAAGATAATGTTGCTTATAGCCCAGCCGACCGCAACGGGCCACATCAGGGCTGCACACACACAGAAGTGGGGGAACTTAAAACCAAATGACCATCTAATACAGCAATCATTAGGAGATGCCACTGACTCACATCTTTCCCTTCTTTTACCGCACTCTATTGTCTGTCCTCCCTTCCATCTCCCTCCCTCCCCCTCCCAATTCTCTCTCTCTCTCTCTCTCTGGCCCTTTTTCTTCCCTCCCTCCAGAGACTGCTGTCCATTTCAAGCACAATAAAGATTCACACATCAAAGTATTAAAATACATACACAAAAAAATGTCATAACCACACATATATGCAATATTTACACATGCATGGCTGCACACATACACAAACAGACATACAAACACAGTACACTCACACACATCATAAGGGCAGGGTGCGAAAAAGCTGGACAGCTTATTCTTCAAACCTCAATAAAGATAATTTTGACTTAACTTGACTTCACACACACACACACACACACACACACACACACACACACATATATGTACACGCACACACACATGTACACACACACCCTCATGCACACTCACACACACACACACACTCACATGTACACACATATTCACATGCGCGTTCTTCTGCATGCTCTCAAGCACAAATATGCGCCGACACATGCAGCAGCGTTGCACACACACACACACACATACACACACACACACACACACACACCACACACACACACACACACACACACACACTATGGGCCCACAGAAGTGAATATGAATAAACGTCAAACCTATATAGCCTCATGTACATATGCAATATACTGGAGAACAGTGATAGCTGTAGCATGACACAGGCTGACGTCCTACTTGCATGAGTCAAACAGCTTTAAAGCACAAAAAAGAAACAGAAGAAAAGGGAGGTGGGAGAGGGGGAGGAATGGGTGGGGGAGAGTTAAGAAGGGGAAGAAACCTTGCTCCACATGCAAACTAAATTCTGAAGCATACTGACCAGCCGCCGTGGCGAAGTGGTTAGCGTCGCGGACTCCCGGCTGGGAGGTCGTGGGTTCGAATCCCATCAGAGGCATGTGGGTTTTTTTCCGCCCCGACCGGCTCCTACCCAGAGTTGAGTTTGCTGCGGACTCAGTTGGGAAGACTGGGACCACACAGTCGAGTTTCATCCACTTAATGGATGCGTTTCTGAGAGTGTTGCTCAAATTTCCTGACCAACACTGCAGGTGCCTGTATCTCTCGGGCCTGGTTGACGCCAGGATATATTATGAAAGGAAGCGTAGAGTACAGCCCTGTCATGTAGTCTCAGACCGAAATGGAAATCCGTAGCATCATCTTAATCATCCTCATTCCATTGATCAGCTTTAAAAAAAAAAAAAAGTCTCAAATTCTGTGGCCCTTCATGCCCTGCTCTCATGGTGACCTCAATTTCGATGTCCTCTCCACGTCTGTGGCCTTGGTTTGCTTCCGTTGGGGTCACCGGTATCGGCGAGTCCATGGGGGCTGTCGTTGGACGGACATGGTGGCGCCCTCCGGAGGGAGAGCTCACTCACGCCGGCTCCGCGACTAAGCAATTATTGTTGTCAGTAGGGGGCTTAGTAGGTGGTGTCCTGCGTATGTTAGATCAGAACAGGCGCCACTGAACACCACCGAAGTGACTCGGCAGCAGTGCAGTGTCTCCTCCGGTGGGTTGCCTCTTGACGACTTGATACTGACTGCTCCCTGTGGATTGCCGGTGCCGGGGCTGCGGGGGGCCGGCCAGGCTATGGCTGTGGACGGGGTGTCGGAATGAGCGGCGTGGGTGCACTGCCTCTGAGGTGACGCAGAGGTTGGGACAGCAAAAAAAAAAAAAAAAAAAATTAAAAAAAATCAAAAAAAAAAAATTCTGAAGCATACTGGTTTAATATATATTTAGAATAAAACATTAAACATTCATAGAGTAGAAACCACCAAAAATAATACAATTAAATAAATCAAACATGTCTTCTGAGTGGACGACTCTGCGACTCAATAGCTCTTTGTTCTTCCTGTAACAGGCTGGAGAGACGGACAGCTTTGGATTTTATTCTGGAAATTTCTTTCCTGCACTTTTTGATGCAGAGTTTCACATCAGTGGATTTGTCAAAGAGTGGCTGACAGAGGATTGGGTTCCTGAAAGGGAGGGTCAAAATGTCCCAAGCTATCTGGTGGTGAAGGGGGTGGATACATTTTCAAGCGCAGCTGTCCTCCGTAGTTTTCTGACAAAAAATCTCTCGACATCAAATTGGTCTTGGTATCTGTCGGTGGTATGATGAATAGTGATGAATTTGAGACCTATTGCTAGGACTCATCTTTGGTGACAGTGAGGATGTCAGGGATGCAGTGAACAAAATAGCAGGATAATTCAAGTGTGGAAATAGGATCAGTGTCATGTGTGTGTGTGTGGGGGGGGGAAAGAAATTCACAAAATACAGTAAAATAGAATGGGTTGAAAGGTCTCTGACTGTACATTTGAGATCCTTTAGTTACAGTCAATAAACAACTGGAAGTATTCCACTGCAGATGGATCCTTCAAGCAATACACACACAAGCAAGCCAGATGATTTCTGTTCTGATAGAACCCAAGGACAATGATAACACCATAAAAGCTGAGCCTACTTTGGAAAAGTTGAACTGCTATGTTGGGTGGGATCGCAGTAGGGAAGGACAGGGAGGGAGACACAGACAGACAGACAGACAGACAGACAGACAGAGAGAGAGAGAGAGAGAGAGAGAGAGAGAGAGAGAGAGAAGAGAGAGAGAGAGAGAGAGAGCAAGAGAGAGCAAGCAAAAAGACAGAGAGACAGACAGAGAATGTTGCTTAAAGCTACAACCAAATGGAATTGTCACAAACCAGCATTTCATAATGCAAAACAAACTTCAGAATCTTCTGTTGTTGTTTTTTAAACTGAATGGGAATCAATGTCAAACTGCCTCCTTACCACTCTATCAGTTTTATAAGCATGCTTCATGCCCGTATGAAAACAGAACCTGTTTGATCATTTTATTACTTCTGTTTTCTAATTGTGTTTGTCATTTTCTGAGTTACACCTCTGTCATCTTTCATTCCATGTGGTTGGTATTTTATGTGTTTACTTGATCAGTTCAAAAATGTATTAAAACGTGTGATTAAATGAGAAACAACAACAACAACAACAACAACAAAAACAAAAAACTAAGTCATAATCTATTACATGTTTCTAAAATACTACAGCTTATTTCAAGTTGGAACCAGGAATAGAGTTCCTACTCTGCTATATTTGTAGCATGTGCTTCTTCGCTTACATTCAAAATAAATTTAATAGGAATAATTAGAAAGAGCTAATCATAACTGCCTTTAGTGGACATGTAGCCCCAGCACTACTCTCGTACTCTGTTTGGTTCCCCACTTGAACTAATCTGTGCCATGTAATCCTGGCAGGCTTGCCATTTTGTCCAGGTTTGAGGAAAATGTGATGGTCTTGCTTGAGCGAATTTGCTGATGTAAAAGTCAGGCTTACCCACACCAAGGGTGTATCGTTGCAATCATAAACACAGGCACACTCACACACCTCCAAATATTCCACTTTCTCTGGGAATGGGTTTCATGCATTCGTTTCTTTCAGACACAACAGAAACAAGGAATGAACCTTTCACTCCTCTTAAACACAGGAAATCTCACAATCGGAATACTACCTAAGCCCAGGTTAATTGTTACAAATATGCTTTGTTACCTAGCCAGGTTTACACACACACACACACACACACACACACACACACACACACACACACACACACACACACACACACACAAACACACACACAAACACACACACATACTTGCACATAACACAACAGTTCTGTCTGTTACTTGAACAAGTGACAACAGAGAACAGACTGCTTGTCCTTTCCCAGGCAGCGGGTGATGGCGATGCCTCGAATCGTCTGGCACCTGGTTCTGGGCAAGGTAGCTGTAACTGCTTTCTAGGGACTCTTCCCCGCATGGGGTTTTCTTTCACTATCTGGATTTTGGACTGGGTCCTCTTCAGTCGTTTGTATGCTTTTTCTCTGCGTTTAGAGACTCACTTCCATTGCAGCCCCACTAACAGCCACGTTCTTGCTCAAACCCTTCTCTGCCCATCTCATCCACTATTCTTTCTGTCTTTCTGTTGACATGTATGTTGTAGACTCCACTGTCCCGTTTATAAAGGCATCTCCACAAAGGATTTCCTTATGGCTGAGTGCTTTCCAAGCAGCACCATTTAGGCAAATTCTCTATATAGTTCCACAAATACTCCAGCAACCAACTTCAGCTCCCCTTTACACAAATGGACACTAAAATTTACGCAACCTCTAAACCATCCTAAAACATTATCTTCTTCCACAACCAAATGGTCCATTTACATCCACACCAGCGCGACCTTTACAACAGCACTTTACAACAAGCCAGGATGAAAAAGGCGCTACTCTTCAAGCGAGAAGTCCGCAGGCCTTTCTCTGACCCTGGTTTGTTTAACAACCTCTAGGTCGACCTCATCTGAGGGACACTACAGTGTGGTGCGTCATGGCCCTAGTGGTCAATCTGCCATCTTTGACAAGTTTCATACCAAAAGACCAGAACCTGAAAATCTAATAAGTCCCCTCTGATTTTTCTCACATGTCCATAATTCCACGTAAAATACGATCTCCTTCATGCAGTCCGAGACACTAAACAGGCAGAAACCCTAACGCCTTTTCTGTGAATTTACCAGTTGTCCTTTCATCCTTTCACATTTTTTTACTGCTGTTAAGCTCTTGTTGTAGAACCCCCGAAACCCTCTGAAGGAGTTGTCTTCAAAAAAAAAAAAAAAAACTAAATATATCTCTCTTTTTTTCCACTTCTTTATATGTATAAGTATAATATATATATATATATATATATATATATATATATATATATATATATATATATATATATCTTTAGGCAGACAGACAGTCAGACAAATAGATACATGGATAGATGGACTGCAATAACATGGCAATACTGGATCAACTAAAATAATGTCAAGATATCATTCCGTCCTGCTGGTATGAATAGCTTATACTTTAAAATCACCAAACAACACATGTAGTCTGTGACCCTGTTTTAAAAACAAATAACCGGCTTCACTGCTGCTGGTAAAGGAAAAAAGAAAGCAGAGAACTTGCCTTTTGTTTGAAGCATTGCGTCGGAAGAACGCCTTGCAGGTTTCGCAGGTCAAGGCTCCAAAATTGTGCGACTGCGCCAGGTCCCCACACACCCCACAGATTTTCTGTCCTTTGACACGGCGCTTCCTGCGCAAAGGTCTGCCCTTCTCCCATGCGTCTGTGCTCTCCTCATCGGAACCTTGGAACGTGGACTGTGGCTGAGCGTCAGGTGACTGTGTGTGATCTTCTTTGATGAAGAGCAGGTTGGCCGAGCTGGACGCCGGGGCGACAGTCTTCACGTTGATGTTCTCCTGCTTCACTTCACCGGTTTCCATTGTGTCGCGCTACTTTGGGTGAAACCCCGAATGGATGTTAGTGAGGTCTCTGGGGAATGAAAAGACAAGACAGTAAATCTTTTTCGCAAAATTAATTTGCACAAAAACACACAAACATTAAAACCAGAGAGGGTGGCAGGCTATATTCAGGAGTTAACTTCTCATAAGGTTTTGTAAAAATAACGTGATTATGCATTCTTGCAATGCTGCTAAAAACAACTCACACTCAACTATCAGGAATACTGTATCTGAATATTAATCACACAATGGCATCACCGGTGATTGTGCAACAGGTTTTGACTACTGCTTCTGCCCACAATGTGACCAAGCAGTAATCAAACAATTAAAAAAAAAACTAGCCCTCTCCCTCACTGACTTCCTCTATGCCCCTCTCGCTTCCAAAGGGCACGGCAGCCTTTGCAGATGATAACACAATCAACATCTGCCAAGTATGTCCAAATTTCCAGATTTCTTCAACAAACTGAACATGATAGAACTTGAGAATGGCTGAATCCCCAAAATCAGGCACTACGACAGTGGGCTGACACAAAAACAAGCGCTGAAAACAAAGTAATACACAGTAAAATAGAGAGATAAAAAGGGGCAATGCTTGCTCATGTCAATAGTCAACGTCATTCCACATGGAACGTTAGTATGTCATGTAATTCTATACACAAACATACACCTATACATCCGTGCACATGCATGAGAATCATGGAAGGACTGTCGACAATGTTAATGGTAACTATATCCACATATCATATCGAGGGGGAACAAATGTATATGTCACTCTGACAACCTCTCAATCAGACAGACACCAGAAATATGATGGTTAGCTTAACTCTTCAAATGGAGAGATCAAGCCCCGAAACTACACTGACCCACAATAGCCCATAACACCTGTCATTTTCAGTATAGAAGACTCACCACCAGTGTGTCATAGAGAGGGGAATGTGTATCTCTCCTACTCTGACACTTAATGTGGTCAGTGATTTCAGATGACTATTTTTTCCTTCTGTCTCCCCCACGCACACACACACACACACACACACACACACACACACAACACACACACCAACAAACACTCAACTCTCTCTCTCTCTCTCTTTCTCTGTCCCCAATCTTGCATTTTAGGTTTGAACATTAGTGTTGAGGTCATTTTTTTTACGAATTTTCTTTTGGCATGTAAAAAACACACAGCGAAGAACTAGTTTATCTTTTTGTACACAGCATTTACTGATAATCATGTTAGACTGTATTTCTGAACTGCATGTGTATATGCTGGCTTGCTATACAATTATCATTATCTATGTAAGAATGATATCAACTTACATGATTAATAACAATGATCTATTCTATCAGTATGAGTTCAGTTAGGTCCACACTAAAACAGCACACAAGACTCAACACACGAACACAAACAAGTGATACTATGTTGATAATGTACAGCATGCAAAATTCAGAACTATACACAGAGTACAGCAACCCAGTGAACATTCCAAACAGTTACTCACACGATCACACACACACACACACACACACACACACACACACAACACACACTCACCACTCACTCACACACACACACACACACACACACACACACACACACACACACACACACACACACACACACACACACATACCCATATATCACAAAATAACATACACAAGTTGCATTACAATGGGAAAAATACATGTAAACACACATGAGCCTACATACAAAATTCTTCCCTCCTCCTCCTCTGCCCTCTCACACACACAAATAGCAAATAACAAAACAAAACCAAAAAACCCATGCCAACAAACAAACAAACAAAAATCTTAAATAAATGTTTGCGAACGCCACGAGAAACGTGGACAAATGAAGTCACAAGACAAAACACAACGCATTTCGACATTTTAGTTCTTCTTCAGGCAAGACACAAATAGGACAATGACAATGAACGAGTTTGTCACTTAGCTTGATCTCTTCATCGCAAGGTGGGCGTTGATTCAACGCCTACCTTGTTTGTGTCTTGCCTGAAGAAGACCTATGAGGTCGAAATGTGTTGTGTTTTATCTTGTGACTCATTTGTCCAACGTTTCTCTTGACGGTTTGCTAGTAACATTTATTTAAGATTTGTTTAGATTTCCGCCTGCAGTCATCTCACTTTGCAACTAACACCAAAAAAAACAACAACTATACATTCATCTGCTGCATGACATCTTCAAACAAGAAGAACAGAAAGAAGAAAAGAGATCTGATATTTGAGGAGTTTTTGCAACAACAAGAACAGCAAGAGGAACGAAATCTGATCTATGTGGACTTCTCCAATGGTTGATACTCCACAAAAGGATTTCATCGGGCCATTGGGTGGTCTGCCAGCAGCTCATTTGTAATTTCTGTTGCAATCAGAAATCAAGTTTTCCAAAGGGGGTCACTCATGTGCATTTTTTGTTCTAAAGAATCGAACTTTGGAGTGAATCCGTTCTATCAAAACAATAACCCACAAACAGAAATTGTGCAAACAAGTGCTTTCTGCACCAGATTATAGTTCTTTATAAGTTCAACTTTCCCCACTTCTTTTATTATCTCTTGTTTTTAGTCAATATCACAAATAACAGACAACAAATTAAAAGAAAATCACTCACTCACATCAAAAACTATCCTTAAAACGTACTTCCCCTGGTCCCTTTTCTTCTCTGTCATGCTAGCAATATCACCAAGTTGTGCAGACCAAATTAAAATCATTTTACCTAAAGAGTACGCTTTTCCAGAATGCAGCAGAAATAACAGCCCTATGCTTGGCTGGCTATAAAACATATTTACCTAGATCTTTCCAGAATGCAGTGCTCACATTTTCATCTGCCAATATGAACATTGGTGTCACAAAATGTAGCCATTATGGCAGCTCGTTTTTGTGTGGTGTGTGTGTTTTTTTGCAGTTACATGATATTGATGGCACCTGCTAATCGATGTTTTACAAGATGCAACCATTTTGATGGGGCTGGTTTGCAAGTAACTACAGGGGTTCAGGAAACTATGATAGTGCTAATGGGCAATGTACTCACTCTGATCTAGCTTAGACTGCCAGTTTTTAGTGTGTGTGTGTGTGTGTGTGTGTGTGTGTGTGTGTGTGGTGTGTGTGTGTGTGTGTGTGTGTGATGTGGTGTTGGTGTGATGTGTGTGTGTATGTGTGGTGTGTGTGTGTGGTGCAGATGTGTGTGTGTGTGTGTGTGTGTGTGTGGTGGTGTGTGGTGGTGCGTGGTGCGTGCGTGCGTGGTGGTGGTGCGTGCGTGCGTGCGTGCGTGTGTGTGTGTGTGTGCGCGCACCCACGCATGCATGTGTGTGTGTTTGTGAGTGTTCATGTACTTGTTGTATGTGATGTGTGTGCATGCGGGAGATTGTTCATTTGATCTATTATCATTTACTATCAGTCTGTGCCTGAAATTTATGCCCCACCTCAAAACATTGATATAGATTATATAGTGATTATGTGCAAACTCTGAATTATGGTCTCTGCCTTCATTCAACAGAATGTGGTTCTTCCTCAACTGCACAATCACTTTAATTTGATCTGTTGTCTTTTGTTTCCCAGACTGAGACTGGCATTATGGAAATAATCATGCCAAAGACTAATCAACTTTGAGTGGCGAGTCTGGTCTTGCTTTAGTGTTATTTTGCCTTTTGAGTATTCTTATGGAATTTAAAAAGAACTATTTCATATGTTTTAACTGACTGATTGCCAGTTCTTGTCAGAATGACTAATAGAGAAGAATTTGGCACAAAGGATTTTTTTATGTAATCATAAGGGAAAATGATCCCATGAAACTCAAAAATTTGTTAATTTCTTGTTTCATTGAGAACCAATTGCATGCAGACTTGCTGAGTTATGACTATGACACAGTCTTTGACATGCAAAGCAGAGTTGTCAAGATCCATTATACATGAAGACCAAAAACAAAAAGAAAACAAAAAATCTTACATGCATACGTCTCACTAAAACACGTCTCAGCTAAAAAGACATCTTCTAAATACACATTCACAGCAGCAACTTGGCTATAAAGGCCTAAAAGTGTTTTCAAAAACAAGCCCTCCATCCAAATATTGATACCCCAGTCAGCAGAGCCTTAGGGGTCACTGGACCTCGCTAGACCCCTGATCACAGCAAGGTTGCAACCCCCAGAGGGATCCTGCTGAATATTTATGCAACTAACAATGCATGTTTATTTATCTGTTTGCTAACAATTTATTAAGATCATAAATGACGGAAGTCTGGCTTTCAATTTAATGCATTGCTAAGAGGTATCACTGAGCATTATAAAAATCATGCAACAAAAAAGCATGTGAATTTGGTTTCTGTGATACAAAATTAACACCTGATATTTCTTTATCGACCCGCCATCCAGAATACGCCATATTTCTATTTGTTTATCTGTCAAGGAAAAGAAATAGTCAACCAAAGTGGAAGCAGGAATGATTATAAAAACCAAAGGAAACTGAATCCACACAAAAATTATTTTTTGGGTAAAGGAAATCAAACTGTTTTACTTCTGTATTTGTATTTACAACACATTCAAAAGTAGAATTTTGTTAGTGTTACACACTGTATTTCATTCAACAAAGTAATGTAATGGTTTGGTTTTACATTACTATATTCCCATACATTTTATAATACAACACAAGCTTGAGAATGGACAACCTTTTTTGTTTTATTTTGTTTTGTTAGTACGTTTTTGTTTACTTTGTGTTATCCATATTTGTGTATGTGCCTGCCCACAGCCCTGATGTGGCCCTTTGCGGTCGGCTGGGCTATAAGCAACATTATTTTATGTGCCTGCCCCTTATTTATAACACACACACACACTGACTGACTGAAACCAATTTATTGTCAGATTAACCCGTGGTTGTACTGACATTTAAGAAAACATTATGAATAGGATGTCAACATTTTTCATTTAAACAAAAGGAACAATATTAACACACACACACACACACACAAACATACGTGCGTGCACACACACACACACACACACACACACACACACCACAACACACACACACACACACATCTCCATACAAACATCCCCACACCCTTACACACACACACACACACACACACACACACACACACACACACACATGTGCGTGCGCACACACAAGCACACACACCACACCAACCACACCACCATACCATACCACCTACACACACACACACATGCTCATAAACTAGCACACGTGCACACATGCACTCACTCCCACAATCACACACACACACATACAATCTGTTTACACACACAACACAAACACATGCACACAGAGGATATGCACACAGCGTGCAAATACACATGCACCTATAGTTAGAGAAAAGGTTAAGCTATCAGAAAAATCACGCCATTATTCCTTGGGTTAAAAAGGGAAAATATGAACTTCTGGCAGAAAAAAAGTACCCTTCAACTTTGTTAATTACGCTGGAACTGTCATAATAGATCGAATTCTGATTTTTATGTTCCAGCTGTTGCATCCATATTTGAGAATGTCAGCAAGGCTCGATTCCCACACAGCTGTGAGGAAGACGCAACTTGAGGACTTTGCACCACAGCCAAAGCAACTTCAAGGTGCTCTCCCTTTTACAGAGACTTGCCCTCATAAGAAAAAAAATGAGATGGTCAAAGCCTGCATAAAATGGATGAAAGTCAATGTTCTGGAAGATAGTATTAGAGAGAGAGAGAGAGAGAGAGAGAGAGAGAGAGAGAGAGAGAGAAGTGTGTGTGTACATGTGTGTGTGTGTGCGTGTGTGTGTGTGTGTGTGTGTGTATGTGTGTGTGTACATGTGTGTGTGTGTGTGTGTGTGTGTGTGTGTGTGTGTGTGTGTGTGTGTGTGTGTGTGTGTGTCTGTGTCTGTGTGTGTCTGTGTCTGTGTTTGTGTGTCTGGATGTCTGTGTGTAAGATTGTGACTTAGAACTAGAAACAGAAAGGAGACTGACATAGAGGAGACATATTTGCCAGGCTTAACTCTGAGACCTAGCTGCACAGTGAGGCAACTGCAGGTGGAAATTAACTCTCCAGATGCAAATATGACGTGATCTTCATACATACTGTTGATAAGTAAGCACAAAATAAACTAAAATTTGTTAATCAAACAATGTCAGATACACCTTACTATTGTTACAGTCACACAGGAGAGGGTCAAGGAGAGGGATCATTATTTTGATCCTCCATCAGCACCCAACAGATGTTTTTCTTGGAAAGAGATTTTGTATCCACTGTAACTGATGTGTTTACTTCCCTGATGATAGTTATGAATACAATATTGATGTCCAGCCTCTATCGAATGAGTGGTGCCGTGCTGCTACTTGTACCCCCTCCTAATAATGGTCTGCCGAAAATGCCTTTAACACACTAGCCATTTGAGTTCATGTTTCTGTGAGAGTGCTCAACAGCCTTAATACAGAAAAGCATGAGATAACATGACTGAGAATTTCAAAGCATTACATGACAGGGATAAGAAAACTGCCAACAATCTGAACTCATGAAATAAATCAATAATCAGTTATCATACAATGAAACTTAAACCTTTTGTCCAAGTAACTTGTCTGCACTTTTTTTTTTAACAAACACTGTAACTGAAGAAGAAAAAGAAACACCCGAAGGTGCTGGGGAGGACCCAGAGAAGCACTGTCTGCACTTTTTTTTTAACAAACACTGTAACTGGGTTATTAATCTCTGGAACACTTCTGTATGTTAACCACAAACACTTCACACTCTTAAAAAATCAGTTTAACAAACTGGAAAGAATCCTGCTTCCAAACAAAATTCAGTGTTTCAATTCACACATGATCTAACAAAGTCGGAGTACTCAAGATTACATTAAAAAAAAAAAAAAAAGCTATACAGGGATTTACAGCAAGCAAATGGTGGTAAAGGGCTTGAAATAAGCACTCGTCCGATTGTCTGTGACAACTAAATTTTCTGGTAGGCAGGTGGAACTGTAGACTCCATGCATCTGTTTAAAGCAAGCAACGTTTGACTATGTCAGTGAAAGAGTGAATAAGCAGTCAGCTTGAGTACAGACTGAAGGTACCTTTCTCCTCCCAAACAAGGCGTTATGTGTGATACATACAATTTCAGACAAGGCGTTATGTATGATACATGTATACAATTTCATCAATGTGCCAGCAGAATGCTTACAATAAGCTTGATCAGTTCAAGACCAACTGACTTATCCTTTTATTTTTTACCCTCATAGGCACACGTCATCTGTGTGCAGAAATCAAAACACCATCACTGGTGTGTTTAACTGACTTTGGCTTTGAATAGTTAATCAAATTGGTGTAGTTTACAGCGGGTAACAAAATGTCCCCATTCAAGTTTGGGCTTTCCTGCTCCAAAATCTGAGTACCTTTAGCTGAAAAAAAGACAAACTGGAGACTCTAACTGTGGATAAGATCAGGGAAAGAAAGAAGAATGATGTTGGTCGTACAAAGGAAGAAGAAGAAGACGAAGAAGACATATATGACTAAGACACAAAGAAATGAACATCTCAAATATTATGTTAAAAAAACAAAAAATCATGACTGGCTGTTCTACGATAAAGGGAAATGTATCATTGCGGTGCCAGTGGTGTTCTGAATATGTCATGCTGCTGAGTCTGATCCAAAGTCAACATTTCTTGCTGGCTGTTCGTCTGCTTGACAAAATATGTAAAGTCATGTTGTACTGCATGCTAGCTTAGTTAGTTCCTTCAGCGTCTCTTTACTTTGGGTGGTTAAGTCGAAACATGGGAGGACAAGCAGATTTTTTGTTTCTACTTGTCCCCAGGGTAACTACAAATTGAAGTAGAAATTTCTAGTCCTGTAAAGAGTCAGTAGTGACCCCCCTGAATACCTTCAAAAACAGACTTGATGCCCATTGGTCAGATCACCCTAGGCTTTATAACCCAAAGTGCTATGAGCCAAACAACTAATTTCAACTGACATTGACAATCTTCCCACCATTACGTCAGTCTTCTTCTTCTTCTTCCGAACACTGGATAGGGCTCGATGAGCATTAATATCCAATGAATGGGTGATGGTTTAGAGCTGGTTCCCTATTTAGGGGTTTTAGTGGTGACCCATTGGCTCTAAGAGTTTAAACTTAAACTTATGTTAAAACTATATAATGCTGCCTTGGTGGATTATGGCAGAAGACCTAGGCTTGTAGAACAACCTGGGCCTTGCTTGAATCTCTCCAGTGAAGGAGAGTCAGTGAGGCTGGCAGGAAGGTTGTTCCATTCCCTAATTGTCCGTGGGAAAAAACTGGCATGAAGAACGGGGTGTCTAGTGTGTTCCTGGTGAAGTCTCTTCGCACCCCGGGTTCTAGAATCTGATCTTCTGAAGAATTTAGATCATAGATGGCTCTATATCTACAACACAGTACAAGGGTGTTCACGATGCGATAGAGCAGTCAGTTGTATGTCACATCAATAGAGCGATGAAACGATCTATGAAAGTTCTTTCAACATCGAAAATTACAAGTACAAGTACAAGTGTTATGGGAGGGGCACTGCGAACTGAAATATTTACCATATGACTTCATTCATTTTGATTACGATGCATTATGCGAAACAACGAAAAAGCTACGCACATGTATATTTGCACAACACCGTTTTCCTGGCATCTTGCTATAATCTGTGCTAGCCAGTTTCAGCGTGTGCAACCTACGCAACGCATACACACTCACACAAACACCACACCCCACACACACACACACGCACACAAACACACAAACAAAATTACATGCAGTGATTTGGAAATTTCCGATAAACTTTGCCAGATAAGACTGAACGACACATAAACTGACAAAACAATGAAACAATCTCAAGACCACAGAAAACCTATGTGTTCTTCAACTGATCACATTCTGAATTACCTGTTGTCAGTGTCTTTCAGTATGCCAACAGCCTTGACATACAGCTGCCAACCGCACTTTGCGGGCGGAAGTTTGTGGAACTGGTCAACTGGCCACAAACCACAATTAGGAATTTGTTCTCAAACGCTAAGCATTGCATGCTTTTCAAAAATGTAGTAAATTGATACATAAATAAACTGAATCTACCTCGCACTGCGCAACCCTCCAACCCTCTCTCCCTTCCCCTGGTCATTTCACTTGTTTCTAACGATCGATATAGCCTACATCCTGTACCTCACAGTCTGTAAATAAACGGTGAAGGCGCAGGTTGAGTTTAACGCCCCTCACAGAATGGGTTTTAGGGACAAGGTTTTTTTTTTTTTTTTTTTTTTTTTTTGCTGTCCCACTCTCTGCGCCACCTCAGAGGCAGTGCACCCATGCCCTTCATTCCGACACCCCGTCCACAGCCACAGCCCGGTCGGCCCCGCCGCAGCCCCGGCACCGGCAATCCACAGGAAGCAGTCAATGTCAAGTCGTCAAGAGGCAACCCACTGGAGGAGACACTGCACTGCTGTTTAGGGACAAGTTTAAGTACCGCAGCAAGCTACAGAATCTGGCAGGCTTGGACGAGTTCTGTGTCTGAGTTCGGTTGGGGCATCGCTTCCCTCAAGCATAAGTTTGGATCAAGCATGTTCTTTCGTTTTCTTCTTCTTCTTCCAGATGGGGATGTTTAACCTGCCCCGTGCTCGCAGTCTTCAAGTAGACTATTATGGCACACAGGTTGCATGCATTGTGTGTTTTCGTGTAGCCGGTAGGCCTACTCACCCGTCTTAGGACATGAGCATCGGGATCTTTAGAGTCCGTGTATGATCTTTAGTGCATGTGACACAGACTAGACCTCGGTTTATAGTCCCATCCGAACGACTATATGGGGGATGGAGTCAGAACCAATGTTAACTCCGAGGGAAAAATCCCCCTAAACCGAAATTCGAACCCGCAACCTCAGGATCACGAGTCCGGCGCTCTACCAACTGAGTTTTTTTCATACGTTGTCAGCCGTCCCCAACGTCTGGGTGTTGGTCACATCTTGCCTTGTTGTCCTCTCTCCAAGGCAGTATCCAGGACTATCGCGGCGGTCCTCTTCATTCTGAGCGCCCACAGTCCTGTGCCAGGTGAAGATAACTCAGGAAACAGACAGGACAGCCGTCGCCTATATAGGCACTGCAAAGATCCCCCGTCCACTCTGCACCCGTGAAAGACATTCCCACCACCACCACCCGCCACCAGAAGGAGAGCCCTCTTGGTCGTGCAGGCGATGGTGACTTCGCACAGTGGCAGCATTGTCGTCTACCTGCTCCACAGCCTCAAGACTGAACCGTCCCCCAGTGACACAGTCACGGCCCATAATCACTGCTGGTGACTGTCTGCCATTTAGGCGCCACCTCCCAGCAAGAATGATAATAAACAGAGGACATTTATGCATGTATTGTTAATTAAGCCGCGACACTCCATGCTTCGGGTGTCTATAATTAGAAAATGTGCCTCCACCAACAGGGAAAGAAGTGAAGCTTCCACGTGCAGACAGAGAAAATCTACCTTTGCTGTTCAGTTCAAGGGTGAATTGAACGTCCTATCGGCCAGAACTTTTCACAACGTCAGGGCTCCTAGAGGCTGGGAATACGAACAGATCCATGGGGATGAACCAGGTACCAGGCGCTGGTGAAGCTGCTGTATGCTGCTGACGTGGCAAGGAAGATAGATCCGGGGAAAATATAAACATTTCTGCCTTTTTACAATCTACTGTCAGAGGACTAATGCAACATTAACTCGTTCAACCCTACGCCCAAGAAATGAAAAGTGCCAGACCCTGCGCCCAAATAATGCATGGGAACATACCTGGTGTACTCACACTGGTAATACTTCCAAACTATCAAGTTTGACACAGCTGAAAATAAAAGCTTTATCTGTAACATGCTAAACTTTTGAAGTCTTTAGACTAAAACTGAGTCTACAATTTGCATTCAAACAAAGTTATGCAAAAACTACAATCATGTTTGAATTTGTCAAAGCATCGTATGTCCAAAGACACATATGGTGATATGGAATCTTAATGTACTGATGAACAATTATTTTTGTTATGGCGTTGCTAGATTTTTCACATCTTGTTAAAATAGTTTACCAGATATTTATAGTTGAAGTGAAGTACCCAGTCTTTTCATGTATTAATAATATAATGTTTTTGTTCATCAAAGTATTAAAGTCTGGAAGCACACCATCATAAGGTATTACATGGAATTGTTATAACTTACCATATAATCACTTAGCAATATCCTTGTTATGTTTTGTCTCCTCTTGGCAAAATAGTTTTGAGATAGTAGAATGTAAGCAAAGTATCTGTTCGTTTGAGCAGATCAGCCCAAACTAACCAGGTAGGAGAGACATCCTAGGCTGTAAACTCGGAAGGGTAGAAATGATAATACGAAGTATGAAGTCACAGCTAATCGGAAGGGTTAGTTTTGTAATTAGCGATACAACTTTTTTTTAAACCAAAACGGACCTAGAACTGGGCCACTCAACTTGCATTGGGAATTCGTCTGTGTGGCATGTGTGGAGTTTCCCACCTCAGCAATATTTTGGCCAGGCAATGATACGTGCCATTGCACAAAGTGTTTGAAAGAGTACATCTGTGTGATTTGGACTCAGACGGGTGAAATGGAGAGGTGCACGTGTACACATAACATTCTGAGATCAAATTTGAAAAGTTATTGATAATGCACCGTCAAAAAAAAAAAAGTAGACAAACGAATCACAAGAAAAAACACGACCCGTTTCAACCTTAGGTCTTCTTCAGACAAGATACACAACATTCAGGACAACGCCAATTTGGCCCGCCTCTACATAAGGAAGAAGAAAATGAACGAGCGATCACTTATCTTCATCCAGTTCAGCGCAAGATAGGCGTTGAATCAATGGCAAGCTAGCTAGACCTCCAAAGGGATTGGAGACAGGCCGATGACCATGCAACTCTCTCTTTCATTTGGAAAGAAGCATTTGACAATTATTATCAGCACCTATGCGCCAACCATGACGAACCCAGAGGACGTGAACGACAGATTCTACAAGGATCTTCACTCTGTCATTGCAACTGTTCAGAAAGCAGGCAAGTTCACCATCTTGGTGATTTCAACGCTAGAGTCGGTTCTGACAGTGATCCCTGGGAAGATGTCATCTGCAAACACAGAATAGGCCATTGCAACAGCAAAGGTCTCCTGCTACTCTAGACATGTGATGAGCATGAAGTGCTGATCACCAATACAGTCTTCCGCCTCCCGACTTGTATCAGGACATCGTGGATGCATCCTCGATCCAAGTATATGGGCAAGCTTGGAACTTTCATATTTAGGGATGTCTTCTTGTTTGTTCCTGTGTTGGCATTTCCGTCAGGCGATTTCTTATCGCAAGTGACTTTCGTTTGGGGTTATGGTCGTGCAGTTAGAGAAAGAGTTACCCTACTGGTTCCCCGTCTCATTCAAGATTTCTTTTCATATCAATCAAACCGAGGGTACCTGCATTTGTTAATATTCGTCCCTGTGTTAGCTTGATTATATTCAAGTCAAAAAGGCTGAGCCAGTCTTGAATTAAAGTTAGATGTGTTTGTTCCTTTCTCCAGTTGTTGTTGCTGTGCAAAATGTGTCAGGTATAGGGTATATGGGCATGTTTGGAGCACCCTGTTTGGGAGATATCATCTTGTTTGTTCAGTGTGCCCTGTGTTGGCATTTCTGCTGGCTGATTTGGTGTCGGTAAGCAGCATTCGTTTGGGGTGTGAGCGTGCAATTATCTCATCATGGGAGCGAGGGTTACCGTACTTGTTTGTTATCTACTGTTTACTCTTTCGTACCTCATTCAAGATTTCCTTTCATGTAAGTCAAACCTGTATTTGTTATACATTTGTTGTGTAAGCTTCGAACATCTTTCTCGGGATTGTCTTCGTATTTGCTCCATGCGCCATTTGTTAACGTTTCTGCCAAGCAATGGACTGTCGTAAGAAGCATTTATGCTGAGTTATGGGTGGGTAATTATTTCGAGTTACCCTTCTTGTCGGTTATTTACTGATTAGCATTCCCTGCCTCATGCACGATATCCTTTCATGCCAATCAAACCGAGGGTACCTGTAGTTGGTATTGTTTGTCCCTCTGTTTGCTTGGCGATATTCAAGACCAAAATGGCTGTGCCAGTCTTGAATGAATGTTAGTTTGTATTTGTTCATTTCTCCATACGCCGAAAAAAGTATGTTGATGGTGGGTTTTGACCAGCGGGTTGTGTTGAGAGGTAGAAACAGGGAAAAGGAAAAAGAAAAGGAAATTGATCATGAAGTTTTGAATGGAAATGTAAATAGTTGTCGTTGGTTCGGTCCTGGTATTAGGATTGAGTTGGTACTTATTAATGACAGGGGGTTCGTACGGAAATGCTTTCGGGAAGCATAGACAGGGTGTGGTGGCACCGGGTGCTGTAGAGGTTATGATTGTGCCACGTCATGGAAGTTATTGGAAAGGATAAGTGTTGTGTAGTTGTACGAAGAGGTACTAGTGTCAAGCAGCGCGGTTTTTGTGTAGTGTGGTTACCCTGATTTAGTAATATAGGTTAAGATTTGTTACTACATTGCGGGAGATTTGCAGGAGTGTTCTTATGCCTTGGGTGATTGGCGCGGAGACATAGCCGTCCTGTCCCGTTGGTCTTCTTTGGAATCGAGACATGGTAATGTTGTGGAAATTACAGTATGACTGAGAATGTGTGTGTGGGAAGGTGTATTATGAAGTAGCTCTTTTGTACACCGTAGTGCAAAGAGGAGTGTAATTTAGTGGTGTAGACGAAGTGAGATAGTGATAGATGTAAATCGCTTACAGAGCTAGTAGACTCTGGGTGCGTGAAGAAAAATCCTGTGAAGGGGTGAACTAGGGGGGTACCTTAGTTAGGACGCATTGTGTATATCTACGGTTGAAGGGTAACACCTATGTCAAGTGCAGGTGAGGGCGCATTCCCACCATCCTGGGGCCCGGTACACCAGGCGGTGCAGGGCCGTTTTTTGTTGTTTGTTTTGTTTTGTCGGGGAGCTGTGGACAGTCGGTTGCGGGTATTCCTGTCCCTGACTGACCGGCGTTCGTGGTAGGTGCCTGCGTTTACCCCTCCTACACTCCCCATCCTGCTGTGCCCCGGACTGCTGTCCCAGTCCTCCCCCCTTCCGATGCTACATCCCCTTTCCTCTTCTCCCCATCCGGCCGGGTCTTCTCGGCCTGGCCATTAATGTAGCCGCTGCTGTTGTCGCCGTTGCTGTGGGCGCCTTTGCTGTTGTCGCCGCCGCTGCTGATCTCTGTCTCGCCGACTCCTCACCCTGTGGTCGTCGCCATGGAGGCGTGTCGTCGCCGCCGTGGCGGTGACGCCTTTGTGTTGGCGGTGGCTGTGAATTCCACTGATGTTGTGGAAGCCCTGTGTGTCACTGTCATCTACGTTATCCACCTCTTCGGCAGGCAGATTTGTGTGGTCACCGTCGCGAGACAGTCAACGTCGTCTGGCCCGTTTTTCTTTTGTGTTGATTTTTTTTGGGGGGTGGTGGTGGTGATAAAACACCTTAAGACATTGTGTGTGTTGTATACATGTTTATTCAAAAGGGTGTGACTGAAGGGGTTGGATATGCGCAGTGAACTGTATGTGAAATTAATATGAAGTTTGTACAGTTTTTTTGTTATCGTTTTGGGGGAGGAAGGTTTTTGGTCAAGAAAAGAATTGACTTGTATAATGCTATGTGTATTATACTGCTGGCCTAAGATATTGCACATTATAGCTAGATAAGGGGTAAAGTAACCTATATTGTGGCCGTTTTGGACGGAGGAGCTGTGCGCTTTTCAGATTTGAGTCTGGGACTTTTCACTCATAGAAAATTCAAGTTATTGACCGTTTTGTCGGGATTCAATTTTTGATTCGTTGTCAGTTCTTGTTGGGGTGTGTTGCCTGTTTAGAGGGTTAGTTGGGAGGATGGGGTGTTTTTTTAACGTTAGGGTCAGCGTCCCGTGACAGCTTCATATACCAGACACGTTTACACAGCGACGGCAACTGGAGAAAGGAACCAACACAAACTAACGTATATTCCAGACTGGTGCAGCCTTTTCCATTCAGAGTAGTCGAGAAAACACAGAAACGAACAGTACAACAAATACAGGAAAACTCGGTTAGGTTGGTATGAAAGAAAATCTTGAAAGCGGCGTGGAACAGTATAACAACAAATAACGGACAAGTAGGGTAACTCTATAGCGAAATAATTACACGCCCATAACTCTGAACAAATGGTGCTTACGACACCACATCGCAAAGCAAAAATGTCAACACGGGGCACACAGAACAAACACAAAATACATCCCTAGAAAGGATGTTCCACCAGCCGCCGTGGCGAAGTGGTTAGCGTCGCGGACTCCCGGCTGGGAGGTCGTGGGTTCGAATCCCATCAGAGTCATGTGGGTTTTTCTGCCACGGCCGGCTCCTACCCAGAGTTGAGTTTGCTGCGGACTCAGTTGGGAAGACTGGGACCACACAGTCGAGTTTCATCCACTTAATGGACGTGTTTCTGAAAGTGTTGCTAAAATTTCCTGACCAACACTGCAGGTGCCTGCATTTCTCGGGCCTGGTTGACGCCGGGATATATTATGAAAGGAAGCGTAGAGTACAGCCCTGTCATGTAGTCTCAGACCGAAATGGAAATCCGTAGCATCATCTTAATCATCCTCATTCTCATCGATCAGCATGAAAAAAGATGTCTCAAATTCTGTGGCCCTTCATGCCCTGCTCTCATGGTGACCTCAGTTTCGATGTCCTGTCCACATCTGTGGCCTTGGTTTGGTTCCGTCGGGGTCACCAGTATCGGCGAGTCCATGGGGGCTGTCTTTGGACGGACGTGGTGGCGCCCTCCGGAGGGAGAGCTCACTCACGCCGGCTCCGCGACTAAGCAATTATTGTCGTCAGTAGGGGCTTAGTAGGTGGTGTCCTGCGTATGTTAGATCAGAACAGGCGCTACTGAACACCACCGAAGTGACTCGGTAGCAGTGCAGTGTCTCCTCCGGAGGGTTGCCTCTTGACGACTTGACATTGACTGCTCCCTGTGGATTGCCGGTGCCGGGGCTGCGGCGGGACCGACCGGGCTGTGGCTGTGGACGGGGTGTCAGAATGAGCGGTGTGGGTACACTGCCTCTGAGGTAGCGCAGAGGTTGGGACAGAAAAAAGAAAAAAAAAAAGAAAAAAAAGAAGAAAAAAAAAGGATGTTCCAGCTTGCCCACATACCCCATAGCCGACACATGTACACAGCAAGAGCGTCTAGAGAAATGATCCAACACAAAGTAACATTCATTCAAGATTGGCACAGCCATTTTTTTATGGTCTCGAATATAGCCAAACAAACACCAGACGGTTTCTTCTTTACGGCCACCTCTGGAACATGGTAAAAACTCTTTCAGGTTTGGACGGATTTTGAACAATTTGTTATTCGTCTGCGAAGTTCCTTTCCTCTTGCCAGAGGTCTACGGACAAGTAGGGTAACTCTTGCTCCTATGATGGAATAATTACACGCCCATAATTCAGCGTGAAGGCTTCTTACGACAGTAAATTGTCTAGTAGAAATGTTAACACAGGGCACAAAAGAACAACTAAGAAGACATCCCCGGAAAGGAAGTTCCAACCTTGCTCATATTACCCACAGCATCTGGAGAAATGAACAAGCATAAACTTTTATTTGTTCAAAACTGGCAAAGACTTTTAGGTATTAAATACGGAGAGGAAAAAAAAAAAACCCACCGAGAGAAAGGAACAAGCACGAACTAACCTGTATCCAAGACTGGCTCGAAAAGAAATTGTGAATAAGACGGAGAATAGTAAACAACTAACGAGTACGGTAACTCTTTCTCAAATCACATGCTCAAACTCCGAGCGAATGCTACTTTCAATAAGAAATCGCCTAGCGGAAATACCAACACAGGGCACACGAAACAAATAAGGAGACATCCTCCCCAAAGGAAAGTTCCAAGCTTGCCCATACGCGCTGTACCTGATGCACATTTACACAACAACAGTAACGGGAGAAATGGGCAAACACGAAGTAACATATATTCGAGACTGGCACAGCCTTTTTGAATACAGTGGAGCAAACACAAGGACAAACAGTAACAAATACAGGGAACCTCGGTTTGATTGGTATGAAAGGAAATTGAGCGAGGCAGGAAACTGTAAATAGTAAATAACTAACAGGTAGGGTAACTCTCGCTCCTATGATGGAATAATTACACGCCCATTGCTCCACATGAATGCTGCTGTCAACACCAAATCGCCTAACAGAAATACCAACACAGAGCACATAAAACAAACAGAAGGCATTTTACAAAAAGAATGTTCCAAGCCTGCCCACATACACTGTACCCAACACATTTAGACAGGAACAGGAACTAGAAAAGCGAACAAACACGAACTATGATTTGTTCAAGACTGGCACAGCCTTTATGATTTTGAATATAATCGAAGAACCACAGACAGGAACAGGAAAAAAAAAAGAAACCTCGCTCTGATTGTATGAAAGGTAATCTTGAATGATGCTGAATGAGGCAGTGAACAGGAAAGCGTAAATGACAAACCAGTTGTGTAACTCTTGCTCAAATGGTGAAAGAAATACAGCCCGTACCTCCAAACGAATGGTGCTTACGAAACAAAATCACTTGGCAGGAATGCTAATACAGGACACATCAAGCAAACAAGAAGAAATCTCTCCCACCCAGAAAATAAAGTTCCAAGCTGGTCCATATATCCTACATCAGGCACACTTACTCTGGAACAGCAACTGGATGAATGAACGAAGGAAAACTAACATTCATTCAAAATTGGCACAGCCATATTGATCTTGAATATAAACAAACACAGGGACAAATACAGATAACCTCAACTAGATTGATATGAAAGGCAATCTGGAACGAGACAGGGAATACTGATCAGTAAAAATCGAACAAGTAGAGTAGCTCTTACTCCCGTAATGAAATAATTTCACGCGCATAATTCCAAATAAATGCTGCTTACGACAAAATCCCCTAGCAGAAATGCCAACACATGGTACACAGAACAAACAAGAAGACATCCCCCCCAAAAGGAATGCTCAGCGCATGCCCACATGCAGCGACAGCAACTTAAGAAATGTAACAAAAAAAAGCAGAGTAACATTTATTCAAGACTGGTACAACCGTGTTAAGTAAACACAGATACAAACAATAACACATATAGAGAGTCTTGACTTGATCAGCTCGAAAGGAAATCTTAAATTAGGCAGGGAATCATTCATCATCATTATGCCCATCGCTCCCGGTGGAGCATAGGCCATCGACGACCCTTCGCCATCGCTCTCTATTGTGGGCTGTTCTGGTCATTCCAGTCCAGTTGGTCCCTTGTGGCTTCAGCTCTGCCTCAGTGTCTCGCCTCCAGCTGTTGAGAGGCCGGCCTCTCTTCCTCTTTCCCTGCGGGTTCCAGGTCAGGGCTTGGCGTGTGGTGCTGGACGCTGACTTCCTGAGGATGTGTCAGGGAATAAGAAGCAGAAAAAAGACAAGTAGGGTAATAGTCGCTCCTGTGATGAAATAATCACACACTCATACCTCCAAATGAATGCTGCTTGCAACATCAATTCGCCTGGCAGAAATGGAAACACATGGCGCACAGAACAAGAAGACATCCGCAGAAAGAATGTCGTCCGTGTACCCTATTCTTGATACATTTACACAGCAACAGCATCTAGGAAATGAACAAAAACATACTAATATTTTCCAGATGGGCACAGACTTTTTGATCATAAATTAGAAAACTAGACAGGGAGATATAGCAGCAAATACTTGGGTTCGATTGGAGTCCAAGGGAATTGTAAATGAGTCACGCAATAGTAAACAATGAATAATGAGCAAGTAGGATAAATCTTGCTCCCATGACGGAACAACTCCACGCCCATGAATGCTGATATGTGAGAGCAAATCGACTAGCAGAAATGCCAGCACGAGACACACTGAACAAATAGGAGACAAGAATGTTCCAAGCTTACCCATATATCCTGCACCTGATATATCTATACTGCAGCAGCAACTAGGAAAAAATGAACAAACAAAAACTATAATTGATTAAAAACTGGCACAGCCTTTATAACCTTGTATATAGTCAACGGGAACATTTTTTTGAAAGTTGAATATAGTCAAACACACACAGGGACGAATAGTAACAAATAAAGGTAACCTCGGTTAATTGATATGAGCGGAAATCTTCACTGAACAGTAAACAGTTCCTGACGAGCCAACAGGGTAGCTCCTGCTCCCATTATGTAATAATTACCCGCAGACAACTCCAAACGAATGCTGTTATACAACACCAATCGCCCAGCAGAAATAACACAGGGCACAGAGAACAAACAGGAAGACATCTCGAGAAGAAAATATAAATGTCCAAAACTTGCCAGTATCCCCTATACCTGTTGCCTTTATACACCAACAGCGACAGGAGAAATGAGAAAACACAAACTAACATTTCTTCAAGATGAGCTCAGTCTTTTTGATCTTAGATATATAGTCAAGCAAACAAAGGGATGAAGAGTAACATAGAGAAGGAAACCGCGGTTTGATCGGTCTGAAAGTAAGTTTCGAATGAAGCAGGGAAGAGTAAGTAATGGACATCTGGGGCAACTCTTGTTGCCATGGAGCAGGGAGGAGTAAGTGATGGACAGCTGGGGTAACTCTTGTTGCCATGGAGCAGGGAAGAGTAAATAATGGACAGCTGGGGCAACTCTTGTTGCCATGGAGGGAAGAGTAAGTGATGGACAGCTGGGGCAACTCTTGTTGCCATGGAGCAGGGAGGAGAAAGTGACGGACAGCTGGGGCAACTCTTGTTGCCATGGAGCAGGGAAGAGTAAATAATGGACAGCTGGGGCAACTCTTGTTGCCATGGAGGGAAGAGTAAATAATGGACAGCTGGGGCAACTCTTGTTGCCATGGAGCAGGGAAGAGTAAATAATGGACAGCTGGGGCAACTCTTGTTGCCATGGAGCAGGGAAGAGAAAGTAATGGACAGCTGGGGCAACTCTTGTTGCCATGGAGCAGGGAAGAGAAAATAATGGACAGCTGGGGCAACTCTTGTTGCCATGGAGCAGGGAAGAGTAAATAATGGACAGCTGGGGCAACTCTTGTTGCCATGGAGCAGGGAAGAGAAAATAATGGACAGCTGGGGCAACTCTTGTTGCCATGGAGGGAAGAGTAAATGATGGACAGCTGGGGCAACTCTTGTTGCCATGGAGCAGGGAAGAGTAAATGATGGACAGCTGGGGCAACACTTGTTGCCATGGAGGGAAGAGAAAATGATTGACAGCTGGGGCAACTCTTGTTGCCATGGAGCAGGGAAGAGTAAATAATAGACAGCTGGGGCAACTCTTGTTGCCATGGAGGGAAGAGTAAATAATGGACAGCTGGGGCAACTCTTGTTGCCATGGATCAGGGAAGAGTAAATGATGGACAGCTGGGGCAACTCTTGCTGCCATGGAGCAGGGAAGAGAAAATATTGGACAGTTGGGGCAACTCTTGTTGCCATGGAGCAGGGAAGAGTAAATAATGGACAGCTGGGGCAACTCTTGTTGCCATGGAGCAGGGAAGAGTAAATGATGGACAGCTGGGGCAACTCTTGCTGCCATGGAGCAGGGAAGAGTAAATGATGGACAGCTGGGGTAACTCTTGCTGCCATGGAGCAGGGAAGAGTAAATGATAGACAGCTGGGGCAACTCTTGTTGCCATGGAGGGAAGAGTAAATAATGGACAGCTGGGGCAACTCTTGTTGCCATGGAGCAGGGAAGAGTAAATGATAGACAGCTGGGGCAACTCTTGTTGCCATGGAGCAGGGAAGAGTAAATGATAGACAGCTGGGGCAACTCTTGCTTCCATGGTGAAATGATCACGGACAGACACACGATTTCTGCTACGACACCCAATTGCCTACCAGAAATACCAGAATACAGGACAAACAAGAAGACAACTAAAAATAAAAATAAAAATATAAAACAACCAAACAAAACAAAACCAGTATTCTAAGCTTGCACATTTATCGTGTACCTGACACAATTACAGAGCAACAGAACCTGGAGAAATGAACAAACGTAAACTAATGTTTATTTAGGACCGCTACTGTTTACGATTCCTTGCCTTATTCAAGATTACCTTCCATATCGATCAAGTCGAGGTTACCTGTGTTTGTTTCTGTTCGTCCCTGTGTTTGTTTGACTATGGCTGTGGCAGTCCTTAAATAAATATTAGTTTGTGTTTGTTCATTTCTCCAGTTTCTGTTGGTAACCTCGGTTTCATTGGTATGAAAGAAAATCTTGAATGAGGCAGGGAATGGTTAACTTTATATAACAAGTAGGGTAACTCTAGCTCCTGTGATGAAATAATTACATGCCCATTGCTCCAAATGAACGCAGCGGTTGACACCAAATCGCTCAGCGGAAATGCCAACACACAGAGCAAACAAGAAGACAGACAAATAAAAATGTTCGAAGCTTGTCTATATACCCTACATCACACAGATTTACTCAGTAACAGCAATTGGAGAAATGAACAAACACAAACTAACATTTATTCAAGACTGGCATAGCCTTTTTTTTTTATTTTGAAGATAGTCAAACAAACACAGGATCGAAGAGTAACAAATACGGGTAACTTCGACTTGATTGGTATCAACGAACATCTTAATTGAGGTTAATAATACACCATAAACGAGGAACAAGGAACAAATAAGAACACATTCCCCCACAAAGGATGTTCCATGCATGGAGAAATGCACACACACACACACACACACACACACTCTATTGTTTCTTAAAGACTGGCACAGCAATGTTGATCTTTAATACAGTGTAACAAACAAGGTAACCTCTATTTGATCAGTACTAAAGGAAATTTCGAAATAGCTAGTAAATAACAAACAGCAAAAAGGAACAAGTAAGGGTATCTCTTGTTCCCATTAATACTTGTTTGCTCATATATCCAAATGAATGCTACTTTCTACGTCAAATCGTCTAGCAGAATGCCAACACAGGACACACAAAACAAACAAGAAGATATGTCTTTAAAAGGCTGTGAAAAGCTTGCCTTTATACCTTAGAGCTGACAAATTTCCATAGCAACAACAACAGAAACCAATATTTCTTCAAAACTGGCACAGCATTTTTGATCTTGAATATAGTCAAAGAAACACATGGACGAACAGTAACAAATACAGATAACCTCAAGTTCATTGGTATT
>CM031617.1:28561176-28563676 GCA_018398815.1 Conus ventricosus | reverse complement strand
CCACCTTACACACGACAGAGACTGCGGTCGTTCAGCATCACGCCACTTCCTTCGCAGCGGCCACCATGATGACATCCAGAACGACTATAACCAGAAGGTTGACACTATGGAGGAGAAGTTCTCCTTCTTGCAAGACAAGCACGAACAACGTCTCCAGGACCTGGAAGGCACTGTGAAGGCCTTGTTAGGCAGCAATCCTTCTGTAGCTCCTGTGGACCAGTCTCTGAATTTGAAGAACGGACCCGCTAAACAAGGGTCGTTACTGGACGACGGGGTTTTAACACGTCTTCATGAAGAGCTCGGCAAACTCAGGACAGCCCTCAGTCAGAAGACTCAAGAGCTTTTCGACGTTCAGCTCAAAGTGAACAAGACGGAAAAGATGTTTGAGAGGACTCAACACGACATGCTGACTTTGAACGAAAACCTGATGAACGCAGAGACCAAGATAGCGGTGTTGGAACGAGAGAGGGCGGTGCTGAAAAACCAGCTCAAGGATCGCAGCTACAAAATGGACGTGTCCTCTGATCGTCTGGCGGAGTGTGAAGCCAAGTCGAAGGAGCAAGAGGAGCAGCTGCTGAAACTTGTTCGCTCGGAGAACACCCTGTCTGAAAGTCTGATGACCTGTGAGGTCAAGCGGAACAGTTCTAAAGCGGAGGTGAAGACTCTGGAGACAGAAAAGCAACAAATGAAGTCACGACACAAGAGAGTCAGGCAGGTGCTGAGGATTCGGGAACGGGAGCTGATTGACTGTTATGGAGGTAAGCGTTACAATTCATGTCTGCCTGTTGCCTGTCATGTTCGGACAGAACGACTCTTCATTCTTCTTTCAAACATGCTTCAGAAATTGAACAACGTGTCCAGTACCGTGAAATAGCTGATGATTCAATGAGCGTTTGTTCTGTAGCCATACAAAACAACCACAGGCAGTATTCATTCATTCGTGGCTTGTCTAGACCATAAAGATACTTCTCCATGGCATCTCTCATTCCTCGTGATATTTGACCGTAACAGGTCTTTTTTTTCATTTTATGGCAAAGGCTGTGATGAATGATGGATGGTTGAATGATGATGAAGCGTGGATAGGGGGCAGTGGTATATGAACTAGCGAACTGTCCTTCTAGGTGTATGTGTTCTGCAAAAGACAGACATTGAGATGGAAGACAGTCGCTACACAAACCGGAAACAATAGAATCTAAGCGCTGCAGGGACCAGTGCTGCGCTTTGTTTCATTCATGACATACTTTCTACTTGGAGTTATGTATAGAGCAAGAATCAATACAGTTTTTCATTTTTCTTGAACTATTTCACCTAATTTGACGACACACTCGATGCAAGCACTTGTTGCCAGTTTCCAGTGTAACGGTTCTTCAGGTGCAGTCGCAATGTTTGCAGACATACAGATTGCAAGGTAAAGTAGCCTACTTTCCAGTTTGACGGATACAGAGGATGAAAGAACAAGTAGCATACTTTCCAATCTGACAGTTATACATGGTTGCAAGGACAAGTGCCATGCTCTCCAGTCTTCCCGATTGATGCAAAAACAAGTAGCCTACTTTCTCCTTTGACAGATACAGAGGGTGCAAGAACAAGTAGCCTACTTTCTCCTTTGACAGATACAGAGGGTGCAAGAACAAGTAGCCTACTTTCTCCTTTGACAGATACAGAGGAGTGCAAGAACAAGTAGCCTACTTTCTCCTTTGACAGATACAGAGGGTGCAAGAACAAGTAGCCTATTTCTCCTTTACTACATTGTGAAGAACAAGTGCACTTTCTTTGACATACAGAGGGTGCAAGAACAGGTAGCCTACTTTCTCCTTTGACAGATACAGAGGGTGCAAGAACAAGTAGCCTACTTTCTCCTTTGACAGATACAGAGGTGCAAGAACAAGTAGCCTACTTTCTCCTTTGACAGATACAGAGGGTGCAAGAACAAGTAGCCTACTTTCTCCTTTGACAGATACAGGGGGTGCAAGAACAAGTAGCCTACTTTCTCCTTTGACAGATACAGAGGGTGCAAGAACAGGTAGCCTACTTTCTCCTTTGACAGATACAGAGGGTGCAAGAACAGGTAGCCTACTTTCTCCTTTGACAGATACAGAGGGTGCAAGAACAGGTAGCCTACTTTCTCCTTTGACAGATACAGAGGGTGCAAGAACAAGTAGCCTACTTTCTCCTTTGACAGATACAGAGGACACAAGAACAATTAACCTAATTTCTCATTGGACAGAGACACAGGATACAAGGACAAATAGCCCGCTTATGCAAGATACAAGAACAAATAGCCTACTTTCTCCTTTAACTGATATACAGGATACAAGAACAAGTAGGCCACTTATGCAAGATACAAGGACAAGTAGCCTATTTTCTCCTTTGAAAAGATATATAGGGAAGGCGAGAACAAGAAGCCTACTTTCCACTTTGACAGATATAGAGATACAAGGACAAGTAGCCTGCTTTCCCCTTTGACAGATATAGAGATACAAGGATAAGTAGCCTACTT
>CM031617.1:28543676-28553676 GCA_018398815.1 Conus ventricosus | reverse complement strand
TCTCGCTTTTTTTTGATGTTTTCACTTTTCTTTTCTTTTTTTTTCTTTTTTTTTCATAGAAAAATATTCAACGTTGTGCTCTACAAAATATCGAGGGTTTCCGACAAGTATGGAATATCTTGATTTTTGTTGTTGATATTTTCACTTTTTGGCATAGAAATATTGAACCCTGTACATACTATGCTAGGATGGCTTTGATTCTATCATTCGAATATTATTTTGTCACGTAACTGCAAAAACTGAAATGGTATATCAACAATGGATCAGATGTACCAGAGCGGGCATATTACACGACAGCACAATTATAGTTTCCGTGAACCTCCTTTTGTTGGTTGCAAACAAGCCCAGGCCGGAATGGTTTCATCATGCGAACATCTCGGATCAGTGGGTTCTGTGCACGACATGACAGAGCAAACAAGACGTCCAGAATGTTTATGTCTTGTGAAACCTGACGTCGGCAGGTAACGGTCGGCACACCTGTCTCCCTTCCTGCCCAGGATCACGGCTGCTGCTTGACACGCCGATGACGGGGTTGCAGGTCAGCTGACGGTAATCCTAAACAATAGACCCAGCTGGCTGCCTTCTATCCAGCCGGCCGCACGTCTGTATGTGGGCGTCCTACGCTACCAGCAACACCGTATCCTCACAGCAATTCCAAACAGTTTTTTTTTGTTTGTTTGTTTGTTTTTGTTTATTTATTTATTATTTTTTATTTTTTTGCGTGTGTTTTCGGCACTTTTATAGATCAATCATAACTAGGCCTATGTGTATTGTAATGGATGCACTGAGAATGGAATCCACCACAAAGAAGGGAAATCTTTAAAGAAAATACGATTTCTGTAATGAAACGATAGTGATGCACCCATCCCCACCTAATGAAGGAAGGAATGCATACCAAAGTGTTGTCTGCTTTACGCGCGTTCAGTGTCCGGGTCAGAGGCATAGACATATACTGACTTCCATAAAAAACGCGAAAATTTGAAAGGCTATTTTTCGGGTGAAAAGGGGTGAATATACAATATTGAACCATTGTGGCAAGTTGTTTGGGTTCAAGACTCACGTGCAGTGAAAAAGTTGTGTGAGCAACACATCATTCCCGGCATTGGAGGGTCAACAAAACTGGCAAACTGGTTGCTGAATGTGAGGCACGTGCACACCATGCAGAGCAAAGTTAACCAGCGACAAGTACGCAGGCATGCAGCCTTTATAAAGCCGCGCTACAAGGTTCAGGTAACGACTTGCCGTCTGAGCGCTACAGAGATGCCAAGACTACGAGCAGAGGAACGCAATCGTGCCCTAGGCCATCTGGAGGCTGGTGTGGATGCCAGGCAGGTCGCCAACATCTTTAACGTCCACATCTCAACCATCTATCGTCTGCAGCACCGCATGCGAGTCACTGGTACCACTGATGATCGTCCCCGGCCAGGCCGTCCTTGGGTCACCACACAAAGAGAGGATCGCCATCTTGTTCGAACCCATCTGTGGGACAGGCGGCAAACAGCCGTCACACTGTTTGACAGGTGCCTGGGAATCTCCAGCAACGAATCAGCCTCAACACTATGCGGCGACATCTTCAGGAGAACGGGCTGGCATGTAGGCGTCCTCACAGAGGTCCGGTACTGACACCAAGACACCGGCAGGACAGGCTGCAGTGGGCACAAGCCTGAATCAACTGGCACAGGCAGCAGTAGGGACGCATACTGTTCTCAGATGAGAGCCGTTTTTGTATTGACATGGCTGACGGTCGTGTCAGAATATGGCGTCAACCTAGTGAACGCTATGCTGACTCCTGTGTGGTAGAGCGGAACCCTGGGGAGGCCCGAACGTTATGATATGGGGTGCAATTGGCATTAACCACGCCATAGGACCAGTCATCTTTCAGAACATTGGTCCTGGTCGCGGACAGGGTGTCAATGCACAGCGCTACATCAACCAGGTGCTCAGACCCCATGTCAAACCTTTTTTTGCGCAACACCCAAACTGGACATTCCAACAGGACAATGCAAGACCACACACCGCCAGGGCCACCCAGCAATTTCTTCAGCATAACAACGTCAATGTGCTGCCCTGGCCAGCCCTCAGTCCCGATTTAAACGCAATAGAACATTTTTGGGATGAACTTGGCAGACGGTTGGACCTCCTGCGTCCACGACCAGCAACAGCGGCTCAACTTCACCAGGCCATCGTCCATGTGTGGGCTGGTGTGCCAAGGGGACGCATCAACCACCTGGTCCACTCAATGAGCCGCAGGTGTCAAGCAGTTGTCAACGCAAATGGTGGCCACAAACGGTATTAGGACTTCAAGCTGGTTTGTCACGTGACCTTGGATTTTCCACACAAAAGACATATTGCTGAGACATTTTCACACATTACCGGTGTAATGAATCAAATCACGTTGAATTCTCGCTTCCACTCTGTACAATTGTGACCAATAAAATTCGCCCCTAACCTTCAGCTTGTTTTGCTTTCGCGTTTTTTATGGAAGTCAGTATACATACGTTTGAAAGTCGATGGTCAGTGCCTCTGTCCGCACTATCCTTGGCCACTGAGAGAGAGAGAGAGAGAAGAGAGAGAGAGAGAGAGAGAGAAGCCGCATGCCGCTTTCAGCGCATGAGAATGTTGATGAAGGCTCGCGCTCAAGCTGGTGTTGGGTGTGATGGCCAGCACGTGCCATGCACGTGACTGTGGGAAAGAATGAGTAGGCTGCATCCGCAAGGTAGTGTGCACTGCTGTCAGCTTCACGGTCAGCCGTTAGCCTACACACGTCTGTCCGTCGCCCACTGCAAAAACCGCGGCGCTTCCTGCTGATTTTGTGTGGGAATACGAAGAAGATGTTTTGCTGTGTGTTGTTTTCGTCATTTTGATCAGCTGCTTGACGTTTGAAACAGAGAAATCAAAGATGGTGGGCCCTCATTGCCTTGCTGAAGAAAAGAACACCACGAATTCGGCTAGGCGTCTTAACAGGAAATCAGATAAATGATATCCTGGTTCTCTGTAATATCACTCAGTATTATCATTTACAACAACAACAACAACAACAACAACAACCAAAGCAGCGGGGTGCGTGGGGAGGAGGGGGGAGGGGGAGAAGCTGTCTGAGTGCTAAATTCAGTAGAACTGGAAAAGGACACTTGCCTAATTTAAGCATTTCCGCCAGATGGCCATATATACTTTCCGATGTTTCCATGGGTATATTCTGGGTTCATCACGACTGAAAAGGAGTCAATAGACTATCAGATCGAAGAAATGGTATAAAAGCTGAGAACAATGTAGCAGTAGTAGTGGGTGGTGGTGGGAGGTGATGGTGGTAATAGTAGTAATAATATAGTAGTAGCAGTAGTAGTAGTGGTAGTAGTAGCAGCAGCAGCATTCGAGGTAATAGCTGTAGTGGTAGAAATTATTGTTGCTGTAGACAGTTGTAATACAGGGCGAACATTTTCGTTTACTTATTTTTGTTTGTTTATTCATTGTCGTTCGTCGGTTCCTTAGTGGTATATAGTAAAACGTACATTCATAGATGTAAAGTGCATAATAAAAGCAAAAAGAAGCACTTGTCAGTAAATGTTACCAAGCATACACTTTTCAGTTCAATCATTATCCATTACGTTTTGTACATGATTGATTCGAGCAATATCCATAACTTTTTGTACATGATTGATTCGAGCAATATTCAATAAATCAAAAGCAATCAAAAGGAACAACCAGTTACAGCCAGACTGCCGTACAACATGCATTGAAGTTACAAAGTCGAATCGTAATGCTACCACACAAGCTCCAACAGGTCCTGCCACGATCACGTGCCACAGGCAGAAGAGGGCGTGGCGCACGTGCGCCTTTGGTACACACCACACTGACATAGGTCACCTGGCCCCTTATGTGGTATATACTGACCTTTATAGAGTGTGAGCACTGACCTTTCCAGGTAGCCGGTCTGTTCAGGTACAGCTGTTGCTTTTTCATGACGGCGGTCGGGAAAGTTGGGGTACACACACAGGTCACACACCACAATTAGAATTTTGCACCAAAACACTAGATAATCCATGTAAGCGTTTTCAGGCCAACGATAAATTCAAGCCAGCATTGAATATTAAACTGATAATTAATCAAGAGAACAACTCTCCACCAATTATTTCCTTTATTTATATTTATATTTTATTTTATTTTATTGTTTTTTTTTTTTTATTATTTATTTTTTTTTTTTTTTTTTGGGGGGGGTCTTCACCTATGAAATCACAAACAATCTTCAAATACATGACCTTCCCTTTAGTTGACACATATTTCAGACCTTTGCACTCACCCGTGACCCTATCTTTGCGCCAGCCTCAAGAGCCCAAATTAATCCCCTTCCTTTGATTTTGATCTGTCTGCTTGACACCACCTGGCTCGTGCCTTGATGGTCATATGAAAGAAAATGAGGAGAATGATTTTTTTCAGACACAATAAACATTCTCAAAACAATCCAGTTGCGCCTGTCTCGTCTGTAAATACTCGATTCCTTAAAGCAAGGTTTTGGCGCATTGGTTTTTGGTGTACAGCCACGTTTTCAAGGGTAGGCCTTAACTACAACAGCACAAAAAAAAAAAAAAAAGCCTCAAATCAGTTTGCTTCACGGAGAGCAGAGACAGGGGGGGGGGGGGGGGGGGAGCTTCATGGTCTGATAAACAGCATCCTGTTGTGGGATATCAACAATCGGAAAAATCCGTATAAATCAGAATGAAGGCTTTCATTCTTCCCATTTTCTTTCGTTCTTTTTTTTTTTAATAAGAAAAAGTACGACGCAGCAGATGAATGGTTTTTGTTTGATTGTCGGCATGTTTTATTCGCGCTGTGTGAGGAAGGAGGGGGGAAGAATGGAGAAATGTGTTACGTGCACGTGCGTGTGTGTTTTGCATTCATACAGGCCTACCTCTTCGTAAGTGCAGCTCGTATGCGGGGTGTGTTCGGTGAGCGTGCGTTGATGAGTAACTGATTAGGAAATGTTCGTTTGTCTGTATACTTGTGTCAAAATGCGTGAATTCTTGCATGCATTATCGCAAACGTGCGCGCGCGAGCGCCAGAGAGAGAGAGAGAGAGAGAGAGAGAGAGAGAATTCCTTTTAAGATTTTATGATAAAGTCACGATTCAACGATATCTGCAACCTGGTGGTAATGTTTGTGATGTTCTGCTCCTCTCGCCATGGTGCGAGTCCTGCTGATCACATCTCACTGTGGCCTTTTACAATCTTAAGTCTTCAGCGACGGTCGTACAGAGAAGTGGTATGTCGGGCAGTCACATACTTTAACGGGATGTTATGATAAACGCATGCGTCGTATTGGGTCAAGTTCCTCTTATCCCACTAGGGAGAATCCGTGTGAAGCTACCTCAGTTATGATTTCCTCTTGACAGTCAACATCAGCGGAGTCTGATTAATGGATACAATAATCACACGAACACGAGTTACAAGTGCAGACGCCTCTACCCGTATCCTGTCCTACCCCATCGTTATTGATATTCGCAAAGTGTGGCTTACAACATTCTAATCAAATTTACCCATAATTGTTCATTTTACGTTGGTTCTGTGAATGCATTTTATATCTTTTTACAGTTGTCGTTGGGAGAAGCTTCTAACAAATCAGTTACATTAGTGTATTAATCATTACATTGCATGGTTTAAAACTGTGATCATGAAAATTATCCAACATGTCACGTGTGCCACTATATTAACACTTCTAAGAAAATTATTATTACATTTCAAATATGCATTAAGTATTTAACTAGTATGACATGAAAGTCTTGAATCAGTGATATTCGAGTCGAGGATTCAATAACCCTGTTAACATAACAGCCAGTACCGCCGTATCTGCGTCGTTTGGATTTTAGACTTTGCCCTGGGAAACACCAAGAAGTGGTGAACGGCCGCAAAATGTGCGCCGTTCTGTTCTGTTCTCCACACCAGTAGCTGACAGTTTCAATCAGCACTTCCTGTATGGTGCCAGAAATCAGCATTGTGACAAGCGCCAGAACGCGAAGGCCGTCAAGTTGTGAAATGGCTGGTGTAACCTTTACATTGCAGACACTTCGTGCACATGAACCCATCGACTTTTGAAAGTCAACCCGTGTCGTTGCAACCTTGCACCGCAAGAAATGTCGACCATGATTTATCGTTTAGGGGGAAAAAAACAATAAAAGGAAAAACAACCTCACAAGATACGCAGTCAAATTAGCTGTGTGGGCGGTAGGTCTGAACAATAACAGGTATAATCTTACCACTACAAAAAAAAAGAGTAAAATAGAAATAAAAAAGAAAGAGAGATAGAGAGATATGTTATGCTCTAGGGGGCATACGTGCTGGTGCCGCTTTTGTGGAGAAAGGCGAAAATCACAAAGGTGTAGATCATGTAAAGCAAATGCTAATGTTGACTAATTGTGAATTAAATAGTCTCGTGGCAAATGTAAGATCGCTTGCTAAATTGAATATTTTCAGTGTATTATTGTTTATGAAATGGATCGCCAGACAAAGTACGGATTTTAATCGCAGTTATTGGGTAATGTTTGGGTTTTCGGCAAGTGTTTGCCGTTTATTGCAATTTTGGTATTCATTCGAACGATTAGGTTCTGAAGATGTGTGTGTAAAGCAGAGAATTACAAAGTGTTCCTGAAATTCTTTAGGTTAGCGTAGTTATTGATATAACAATGTCCCTGTAGAATTATTCCTTGTTAGCTTGGGAATTGAAATATACGGCTTACTGGGATTGGACCAATGAGATAAACAAAACACACAGGGGGGGGGGGGGGGGAGAGAGAGAGAGAGAGAGAGAGAGAGAGAGAGAGAGAGAGAGAGAGAGAGAGAGAGAGAGAAGGGGTGGGCTTATGAAGGTATTATGATATATATAATAATAATATATAAAAACAACTAAAGACAATACAAGAGCAAAAGAGGAGAAAATGTTAAGATCTGAGTATATGTGTTTAAGACCACATTTAAAAGGTTGCGAAGAAGTGGACTGTCTCAGAACGAGCGAGGGTTTGTTCCAGACGGATGGATCTCGTAAGGAGAAAGAGCATTAACCGTAAGTTGTTGTTTTAACGAAGGAATCACGAGAACACACGTGTCGGCAGAAGAGAACGATGGTGGCGAGGGAGTGTACGAGAGACGATCTGAGAGATACTGAGGCCCTGAGGTAGCTGGAGACTGATTCACAAAGGACTCTCGCACTTCAGTCTTTTGTGGAGTAGGCAACCAGTGAATAGAGTGAACGAGAGCAGACTTGTGGTCTGATCTGGCCGTTTTAAAACATGACAAACAGCTTGCTTCTCTATCAGTTGGAGGCTGTCAAGAAGAAATTTTAGTTAACCCGAGAGAAGTGAATAGCGATGATTCAAATGTGGAGAGTATAAAAGAATACGTCAAGAGTTTAAATCGAGAATTTCGTAAGAAGATAACGAACAGAGGTAATTCTTCAAAGTTATAAATATTAAAGTGCCAGAGGTCAGAGGCATGCGCTGAAAGGAAGAAGTCTTGTTTTAACAGGAACGCCATGACTGCCTGCAGAAATGGAAAGTATGGTGCCGCTATCATTGAGTAATACAGAGGAACGAAGAGGTGCGGTATTGAAGAACTTGCTTGGTAAAACTACTGTCCTTTCACTTTCATCCTTGACTTGTGGCTTCTTCTGTGTCATCCATGTGTCAATACTGCGGACACAGGCTTAGGGGGACAAAATCAAATTTAGAAGTCGAGGTAAGCTTCAGAAAATACACAGTTGATTGTTGCCTGACAATTTTTGATGGGCGACGGAATGTTGAAAGACATTACTGGTGAGAAGGTGAGTATGGAAAAGACAGAGGACAAGGCCGCAAACAGAATCTTAAGAAACACTGAATTTCAGAGGGGTTGGAGTGGAGGAGAGACTTCCAACAGAAACTGGGTCCCCTTGTTTTCTCTTCTCACTTCTCATGGGGTTTTCTTTTTTTCCTTCTCTCTTCTCATTGGATTTTTTTCTCCGTACCGATGAACAGTTCACCAGTTTCCAGCTGTGTTGATGGTGTGCCTAGGCCTGGGAAAGTGTTTCCCTGACTCTGCTGCAATGTCGGCAACCTACCGTTTTTACTGTCTTCCCAATCTTCTTCCTTCAGTGACTCCATGGAGCATTGTATTAGCAACGTCTTTGGTTCTTGGTTACATGGTCATGTCAAGACAATCTTCCGTTCTTGATTGAAAAAGGGTCATGTCAAGACAATCTTCCGTTCTTGATTGATTTCTAGCAGATCTTCATACGGTCCGATCTACTGTTTTGACGCTTTGACACATTTGTTCATAGGTAACATGAGCGGTATATCTAGTCTTTAGTACTTCGCGGTAACACGACGTTTTCGTGACTCGGAAATCTTCTTTCCAGATTCGCTGTGAGAATCTATGTCTCGCATGCGTACATGAGGACAACTGACGTTTGTTTCAAGAAGGTGATTTTGTCCTTCACACAGTTTCATTCTGGACAGTGCCGCTGTTGTATTTGTTGCTCAGGAGAGGATTTCTAGTTTGGGTCCCCCATTGCACGTGATGGGTCCCAGGGAAGTGAACGGGCGAACGGTTCCTGCCGTCTGTCCACAGACGGTTATGTTAGTCGTAATCATGTTGCTGGCCATTGACTGTTCTTCGTGGCGCTGGTTTCCATACAATATGTTCATGACGTTTAAATCCAGTCCTCTAACTGGCTTGGCGAGTTCTTGTTCTCTGCCTTCCGAACCGTCGATGTCGTCTGAGAAGCAAAGGGTTGTGATGGTTCTTCTTCTAGTGCTGGCTGTGCTGATATGCTTTTCAAGCGCATTAGTGACGATGCTGTTAGGAGTGAGATCACTTTCGCCCAGCTAGATTTCTCCTTTGTGGCACACAGCGTTTCCTGCTAGACCCTGTCAAACGCTTCTTTGAAGTCTATGAAGTCGTGGTAGAACCTCTTTTGGTTCTTCTTTTTGCGAAGCGGAGTTGCACAGGTCAAACATCTGTCCGATGGTACTTCTGTCTTTGCGGAATCCAGCCTGTTCATTTGCATTCATGATGTCTGCTTGCGGATGTACTCTACTCAGGATGATTTTAAACATTACTTTGCTGTCGAACTTTATAAAAATCGATAGTTCTAGCAGTGTTTGAGATTACTTTTCTAAGCAAGGGTGGCATAAGTCTGTCAGTCCATGGCGTGGGCCACGCGCCAGTGTGTGTTGTGTGTGGTGTGTGTGTGTGTGTTGTGTGTGTGTGGGTGTGTGTTGTGTGTGTGTGTGTGGGCGGTGGTGTTGTGTGTGTTGTTTGTGTGCGCGCGGCGCGTGCGCGCGTGTTGGTGTTGTGTATGTTTGTGTGGTGTGCGTGGTGCGTCGTGTGGTGGTGGTGGTGTGTCGTGTGTGTGTGTGTGTGTGTGTGTGTGTGTGTGTGTGTGTGTGTGTGTGGTGTGTGGTGTGTGTGTGTGTGTGTGCGTGCGTGCGTGGTGCTGTGCTGTGTGCGTGGCGTGCGTGCGTGGTGTGTGGTGTGTTGTGTGTGTGTGTGTTGTGTGGCTGTTGTGTGTTCGATCTGGTGTTGTGCTGCTGCTGCTTTGCACACCACGTGTGTGTGTGTGTGATGGTAGTGTTCAGTGGTCCGATTGTGGTTAAGTCTGCAGTGTGTTGTTGCCTGCGCCTTGCCTCTTGCGTTATGGCTGCAAGCGCGAGCGCGGCAACACCCGCAACTGTTGTCGGTACTGAAGCTTCAGCTTGTATTTGTCTGAGTATGGTATAGATATCAGTGAGCGGCCATCTCAGTCACCTTGTTTCCGAAACAGATATTGTTGCAGGCTTTGTCATCTGCAAGTGAGCCTTTCCACAGCGTTTCTGTTGTACTCTCAAAGTTCTTGCGCGATTCAGCGGCTCTGCTCTTCCTCTCTGTTGATTGGTCGCTTACGAAGGCATTGTTATCCGAGTTTTGTTTGTGATGCAGCATTGTTGGCATGCGCGAGACATTTCCTGGTGCTATCTGAGCACTGTGTGTTCGGCTTTT
>CM031617.1:28531176-28538676 GCA_018398815.1 Conus ventricosus | reverse complement strand
CGAGTCACAACAAGTACACTCTTTTTGACATATTTACGCCGTCACTACCACACACAGTCAAAGCTGGCTACCTCAGTGTCAGAGTGGGCCTCTACAGCTTCAATGAGGTGTTCGCTGTCAGAACTTTGGCATGTTCGAGATAAAATGCTAAGGAGATATTTGTGGTCGGTGCTACAAAGCAGTTCAGGAAGGGCCTAGCCAGGAATGACCCCTTCGTGTGAACTGCAGTTACAGTCAACCTTCCCTCACACAGGACTGCCCAAAGTGACCACTGCAAAAACCTGTTCCAAAAGTCAAAACCAAAAAGAAAATTCCCTTTTGCGTAACAAAGAAACTGCCTGTTGGTTGGCATCAGGTTTTCAATATATCATACTGAACAGTTGTAAAAAGGTTTCGTCAGGCTCTGTCTCTTGTCAGCAACATCCAAGACTGGCCAGCAGTCTAAACCTTTTGCTGCTGGACTTTCTGAAAAACGTTTCATGAAAATCTTACATGTTTTAGAAAATCTGTTTGAATGAGTTGTGCATGTGTGATTTTAAAAAGATCTTTTCGAGAACTAACTTCAACGAGATTAAAGCCTGAATGTGGCCCTTTGCGGTTGGCTGGGTTGTAGGCAACATTCTCTAGTGTTCCTCTGCAGCTGAGATTTAACTTTAACGAGATGACAGCCCTGATATAGGCTGTGAACAACATTCTCTCTCTCTCTCTCTCTCTCTCTCTCTCTCTCTCTCTCTCTCTCTCTCTCTCTCTCTCTTCTCTCTCTGTGCTGGGCGGTATGCAACATTCTCTCTCTCTCTCTCTCCTCTCCTCTCTCTTCTCTCTCTCTCTCTCTTCTTTCTGTCTCTCTCTCTGTCTCTGTCTCCATCTGCTTGTTTGTCTGTCTGTCTCTGGATCTCTGTCTCTGTCTCTGTATCTTTGTCTCTGTCTCTGGCTCCCTCCCTCCGTCCGTCTCTCTCTCTCTCTCTCTCTCTCTCTCTCTCTCTCTCTCTCTCTCTCTCTCTCTCACTTCTCTCTCTCTGTCTGTCTTTCTCTCTCTGTCTGTCTGTCTGTCTGTCTGTCCTCTCTCTCTCTCTCTCTCTCTCTCTCTCTCTCTCTGAAAAAAAAACTGACAAAAAGCAAGCATTGTGCCCAGCCTACTGGAACATCTGTGTAAAGGGCAGGTCGGCAGTATGCATGGCCATTAAGCCTGGGCATATGAGTGCCCCGCACTGAGACACTCGGCCCCAAACCGCAGGTGTAGGTATCAGCGTAGACGACACAAGAAGAAGGGACTGTGATTAATGTCGACGCTGACGTTCAATGACTCGCCAGGAGGGCGTCATCGGGGGCTTTTCACGCCGACAGAGAGAGTAAACAATGCTTCATGGGGGACGTGCTGAAGCATGACATCGTTTTCTTTTTCCTTGTTCATTTAACACCCCCCCCCCCACCACCACCACCACTGCTCCCCCCCCTCCCCGCTTCCCCCCCCCCCCCCCCCCCCCTCTCCTGACTGAACTGTCACAGCTGACAATGTGGACTGTAGGTCAGGGTGCAAGAATAACGAAACAGTAGTAGCTATAGTTGTGTTCAGTGTATTCAGCCTGGTCACATCTAGACCGTGAAGATTATTGTTTCACATTTGCTTATTAACAACTGTACATTTATAGTGCTGTTTCGTTTATCTTTTACACAGCAACGGATTCTTCTTCGTTTTTGTGTTCTTTCCCTTTTTCCTCTTCTTCCTTCCTTCCTTCCTTCCTTCCTTCCTTCCTTCCTTCCTTTCTTTCCTTCTTTTTCTCTGTCTGTCTGTTGTTTTGTTTTGTTTTGTTTATATGTTTGTTCAAAGTGAGTGTGCCAGTACACCACACATTAGAACATAAACAAACCCAGACACATTGTATCAAACGCCAAAACACTAAAATCAGAAAAAAAAATGTCTGTTTGTAAGAGAACATACAGACTATGCATGGTGTGTAGGAGACTGGTTGTTCAAAAAAAAAAAATTAAGAAAAAGAAAGAAAAAAAAGGGAAACAAAGCTAGTTGTGGAAATTGCTTTTGTTCTTTTCCGCTTTTTTTTTTTTTTTTTTGGAAGGGGGGGAGGGGGGGGGGGGGCAGATGAAGAGGACAATGTGAAGCACCAAAACATGAAGAGGTGGATTTCGGCCTTAGGAGAGAAAAAAAGTCACCGCCTTAGGTGCTCCATTGAGCCGACAACTGATGCCACAACAACAAAAAAAGAAACAGTAACTATTCTTCCCTTAACTGGGTGGGTGAAAACAAACACAGGACACGTTTTCTCATGGGAAAACAGTATAAAGTAAAAGTGGTGTGCATTTCTCTTCATGGACAAATACCTACCTGTAAAAAAGGCTAATACACCTTTCTTCAAGATCAACACCGTCCTGTAAAAAGCCGCCAAATATACATCTCTTTAAGGCAAACATCGCCCTGCAAAAAGAGAGTAATACATCTTTCCTCACGCCAAACATCTTCGTGCAAAAATGTAATACACCTTCCGTCAAGACAAACGCCAACCTGCTAAAAGAGTCATATACATCTCCTCAAGACAAACACCTACCTGCTAAAAGAGTCATACACATCTCCTCAAGACAAACACCAACCTGCTAAAAGAGTCATACACATCTCCTCAAGACAAACGCCAACCTGCTAAAACAGTCATACACATCTCCTCAAGACAAACACCAACCTGATAAAACAGTCATACACATCTCCTCAAGACAAACGCCAACCTGCTAAAACAGTCATACACATTTCCTCAAGACAAACACCAACCTGCTCAAAGAGTCATACACATCTCCTCAAGACAAACGCCAACCTGCTAAAACAGTCATACACATCTCTTCAAGACAAACACTGTTGTGGTAAAAGTGTAGTACACCTTCCCTCTAGACAAACACCGCCCTGCTATAGTAATACATGACAATAGAAATCACAATTATGACATGAAGAAGAAAGGGGAGATGATGATGATGATGATGATGATGATGATGATGATGATGAATGATGGTAAAAATGATAATGAGAAGATGTAAGGGGAAAAAAAATGATCAGTCAGAAGGTAATAGTACTTTTGAAACATAAGAAGACGAAAAGAAACACACAAAAAACAACAACAAACAAACAGACGGGCAAACAAAACAAGGAAATAAAAAAATATATATGTAAAGGAGAAAGTACATGGAATTGAAAGAAAAATGGGTGCGTAGATAAGTGAGTAAAGATTAGATTGATAGAGAAAATAAAGACAGTAACCAGTGGAGGGAAGAGAGAATAGCTGTAACATATACATGAGATAAATAATGAGTTGTATGGTAGCGTGCCTTTTCCCAATCGAACGCACTGTTGTGCCCGTACCCTCAGTGAACACAGCCCAGGCTGCCGAAGGTGGTGCAGGATTACTCCCGGCTGGATGGCTCGGCAGTTGAGGACAGAACTTCTTGGGTCCCACCCGCACCTTCGGGTGTGTTTTTCTTGTCTGCCTTTTAGGTGACTCTGAGGAAAGGTCCAGTGACGGTGAGGAAAGACCCACTGACCGCGGGGAAAGCCCTGTTGACAGTGGGACAGACTGCAACCCAGGAGCCTGTTCAGAGAGCACGTATGACCTTGAGGCGAAAGCTGTGATTGTGTCTGGAGTGTCACCTGTCAAGGAACGGCAACGAGCAGGGTAGCAGGACGTGCGCAGCAGTTCACTTGGCGGTAGCGTCTTTCACCCGTAGGTCTCTACAGTCGCAAAACGGGGGTGCTTCCATGCATATCCTGTTGTGTCGCATCCGATGGTCACACAGTGGCATCAGACAGGAAGCAGTTATGTCCCTTGACGTCTTGTTGGCATGCCTGTGCATGCCCGCACTCTATGTGAATACAGCGCAGGCTTCCAAGGGTGGTGCAAGATTGCTCGCAGCTGGCTGGTTCGGCAGTTGAGGACAGATCTTCTTTGGGTCCCACTGGCACCTTCGGGCGTACGTTATTCTTGTCTGCCTTTTGGCCGACTCTAGGAAAAGTTCCAATGACGGTGAGGAAAGACCCACTGGCCGCAGGGAAAGTCCTGCTGACAGCAGGAAAGACTGCGACACGGAGACCTCTTCAGAGGGCACGTAAACCTTGTTGAAAAGTTTGGCTGTGTTTGGAGTTGTATTTTGGTTTCACCTGTCAATGAAACGGCAACGAGTTGGACTGCGGGAGTGCATAGCGTTCCCCGGGTGAGGGCCCTTTCGCCGGGGGGCTTCGCAGTCGTCTTGCTGGTAAAAACCCCATGGGGGTTTTTTCTAGGGGAAGTTCGGTTTGTCGCATCCGAGGGTCAAAAATTGGCATCTGCCGGGGAGCATTTTTTGTCCCTTGAAAAACTTCACGGAATCCCGGTCATGCTTTTCTTTAGTGAACGCGGCAGTTTCCAAAGGATGGTGCACGATTTTTCCCGTTGGTTGGTCGGAAGTTGAGGCAGTTCTTTTTTTGGTCTCACGGGATTTTTGGGTTTAGTTTTTTTTCCCGGGTAAAACAAGGGGGCCCGATTAAAGATGCAGCAAAACGTGACAAATACATTCGGAAAGATTCTGAGACATGGAAACAGGTGCAAAAAACCCGAATCACTTCCTCAGTAGAACTTTAGCTGCCCCCCCCATACTTTAAAATGAAAATTCACAGGGGGGAACAAATTCACACATTGATTTTGGTCTGATCAGTAAATAGCCTTTTACAATTTGCAATTCATTAAAAAAAAAATGTAAGGACAATACTCCTGGATGGGGACGCCCTCCAGGCTTTTTGCGATGCTCGAAAGACCTCCGTCATCAACGATGAACTTGTGAACTCCAGTGGGCATCGCCAACTGCAAAGACAGGCTTTGCTGACCTGGAACCCCCGAGAAAAGGTTTTACGTTTTTCTGGCGGGGAAGAGCGCTGAAGACCCAGAGAATTGGCGTTGGATTTGCGCCCGGGAACCCCTTTGTGGGTGATAGAACCCTGCCAACAAGGAACTGAAAGACTGCTATCATCCCCCTCAACCCACCACTGGTCCCGTCAACCTATCGGTCTATGCGCCAACACTCACGCCACAAGGAAAAAAAGACGAGTTCTACGCACTCGACCCTTATCCAGGCCCCCCAAAGCGAGAAACTGTTACTGCGGTGACTTCAATCCAGGGGGGGCGCTGCCATGACTCCTGGCCCTCCTGCTCGGAAAGTTGGTGTGGGAAAGATGAATGAAATGGGCAGCGACCCTGGGGTGCCTTACCACGACCTCAGCATCAAAATCCTTTTTCCAGACAAACCTCAGCAAAGTGTCTGGAGACACCCTCGCTCCAAGCCGGCCCAATAGACCTGATTATTCAGGCGGTCGCCTGAGGCTGTCCTTTTTACTCGCCCCTTTCCCAGCGCCGATGCGCAAACCCGTCAACGCTTTTGCTGAAGTTTTCAAGCCCACCTAAGAAGAAATCGCCCCAACCCTGAAGGCAAACCTCGCATCGAGGAACAAGACACCATCCTGAAAGGCGGGGAATTTACCCAAGCCATCTCCGAGGTGTTCGACTCAGACCCTCCCGGTTGGGCCCGCCCATGAGAGAGGGACTCATCAGAGAGACGTACACAGCACTGCCCAAAAAAATTTTCGGAAAAAAAGCGACCAAGAACAACGACGGTTGAGGCCCCAAATCCCCCCTCCTCCCCCAGAAGAACGCCGCAGCGCCCCCCTGGAATAAAGCATCCCCCGCCGAGAACCCGCAGGTGTACAATGGCAAAGACAAAGCGAGAAATAGCAAGGCGTGGCTAAAAGAAACCCGGGTCCCGCTAGTCAAGCACCAATTTCCTAAACTGGAAACTCAAGGGCATGTACGCGGCATCAAAAAAAGCAAAGGGCCCCACCAAGAAACTAACCCACTGAAGTCTCCCCGGGCGGGGCCATCCAGGACAGGACAACAGATGGAGCGTGGGTGGAACATTATTCCGAATTTTCTCCAGCAGAACCCCGTCACCGCGAGCCCTTTTATGCGATTGAAACCGCCCCCCAGGGGAACTGGTGAGGGGAAAACCCCCTTGGGAGAACAGAGAAAGCAATTTAGGAGCCTTCCCCAGGAAAAGCACCAGGGAAGGATGGGAAACCCCAAAATCATAAGGGTGGCGGCAGTGCACTGCTTGAACACCTGCACAACCCCTTTTTTCATGCTGGGAGAAGGGCGTACCTCAAGAATGAGGATGCCTAATGTCACTTTTTACAAAACAAAGGCACAAAAATGACTCAATAACTACAGAGGAAAATCTCCCTGACTTGTAGGCAAATATTTGCAAATCGTCCTGACACTGCAGAAAACTCGCGACAGAGTGTACCCAAATCCAGTGCGGGTTCCGCTCGGGGGTAACCTCGACATGGGCTTCTCCCCCGACGCGCAAGGAAATGTTAAGAGCACAAAGCCCCTCTTTCTGCCTTTATTACCCGACCAAGGCATTTGTCTTTTCAGCAGAGATGGGCTCTTTAACGTCCACGAAGGGGCCCCCAAGACTTTTGAGTGTAATCCTTTTTTTCCACGACGACATGAAAGGCCAGTGCAGTACACGGGTCGACTCAGATGCCTTCAACTACGCAGGGGCAAAAAAGGGCTGTGTCCCGCCCCCCCTCTTTTTTCTCTCTTCGCTGTCCTCTGAACCGCCTTTGGAAAAATCAAATAGGGTGTTCACCTTTACACCCGATCGATGCCCCCACGTTTAAACCTGGTCGGCTGAAGGCAAAGAGCAAAATTTCGGGTAGTGCCATCAAGGGCGCTGTTTTCGTGCGCGCTCCCGGCCACCCCCAAAACCCAAGCGAGTTACAGAGTTTAAGGCCGTTTTGCAAAGGCTTGTGATGAGTTGGCCTGACAATAAGCTTAAAAAGGAAAGAACGGAGGCCCGGAGCTGAACAACCCCGCATACCATCAACAACCAGAAATTTGAGGCCGAGCCAGTTCACGTACCTCGGTTCCACCATCACCGACAACCTCTCCTGGGTACAGGAACAACAGAAGGGGGAAGGCCTCTACCCCGCCGACTATCTCAGAAGTTGGGAAAAACGCTTTAAAATTGAACACCCGATTGCGTGACTAGCCTGTGTCTAAGCACTCTCCGTACCCACGAATCCCGGGGCCCTTTGCCTCACAAGAAAGAGGGTGAGTCCTTTCCCCTGCGTGTTCCGGCGCATACTTGGGATCACATGGATGATCGCGTGACAAACAACGATGTGCTTTACGTGCAAAGATTCCCAGCATGACCACCTTCCCGTCACGTCGCCTCGGGGGGCTTGGTCATTCGTCGAATGGCGACGGCAGGATCCCAAAAACCTTCTGTACGCAGAGCTTGCCTCGGAAAAACAACTGGAAGACCACAACCCCCCTTTTAAGGATGTTTGCAACGCACCGAAGGCTCCGACATCGACACCAACACCTGGGGAAAAGCTTTCTCGGGCGACCACTGGAGACACACTGTGAAAACTGGGGGGAAGCTGGCGAAGAGAAGCTCCGGGAAATTGTCGACGCA
>CM031617.1:28505851-28515851 GCA_018398815.1 Conus ventricosus | reverse complement strand
AAGGGAAAAAAGAAAAGAAAAGCAACCATGTCCATTTGATAAGAGCAGACTGAAGAGAGAGAGAGAGAGAGAGAGTGCAATGCGTTAATGCAGGAAGAAAGAAAGGAGAACAGATCGATGTTGATAGTCACTGTTCTACCCTAACCGGGGGTTCGACCTAAATACCTGGCAGCGTCACTTCGCCAAGCAGAACCACAGACCAACGCCAACAGTCTCACCTGACCAGGCGCCATCAGACCAACACCAGTGCCGGCAGTTGTGTCGTGTTGTGAAAGTGACAGTGAAAAAGAAAAGGAAAAGAAAAGAAAAGACAGTGATTCGTGAATAGTTAAGATCACCTGGCCAGGTAAAGTAGAAATCTGTTTATCCCCGGGGTTAGTTAATGATGTTTTAGATAAATGATTTTGTGAAGTTCAGAAAGAGAGAATGTTTTATTTCATTTGATTCCAGATGCATTGATGTTTCGTTCTATGAACATGTGTAGTAAAGTTATAGACTTTACTAGGGGTTTGATGTGACGAATGCATGATATATGAATGAGATCGTAAGCAAGCTGTGAGTGTGTTTGGGCTGTGCGCTAGTCCTTCCTCCACTGACATTACACCGAGGTTGACAATTTATTGGCGAGCTTGCCAGGATATTCTGGCCCATTTATTATAATTGTTCAACTTCTCAGAGAGGAAGCTGGGTGGATTCAAGTATTGTAATCCTAAGACAAGGGGTTGTCTTACTGTATGTTCCCAAGATAGTTAAATACTAGGCTTGGCATTGCTTCCAAGATAGTTAATACTAGGCTTGGCATTTCAGCCCCAGAGTACTCATTTCGCACAGATTGCCTATAATTCGCTCTCATAGTTGGGTCAGGCGCTGGGCGTCTTATAAAACTAACTACGTTGTCCCAAGCTAATATTATCATTCATAGGATTGTGCTATTACGTCACTCGTGTCGGTAACCACCAGTTTGGCTGTCGTAGTTATAAAATCTTGTTCAAAAAAAAAAAAGAAGATATAATGGCGGAAGAAAAGAACACCCCTATTGAACAACTTGTGAGTGTCGCTCGTGATCTAGGTTACTCGGGAGATGAGTTGCGTGCATTTGTTGAAAACCAACAAAAGATGGAAAGAGATGAACGCGCAGAAAGACGCCGTGTCGCATTGGAAATAGCAGAGCAGGAAAAGGCCAAAGGAGCGCAGGAAACAGAAAGAATGAGGGAAGCGCAGGAAACAGAAAGAATAAGGGCAACGCAGGAAACAGAAAATTTAAAGATTCAATTAGAGTTAGAGAAGGTGAGAATACAAAGGGAGACCACCGATGATGGTAGTTCACTTTCCCAGTGACTCTGTGCGCAGCTATGCCCCCCGACCCAAGTTGCCAAAATTCTCGGAAGGAACCGATTCGATTGATGCATACATCAGTCGTTTCGAAACGTTTGCGACCAGTCAAGGTTGGCCTTCAGAAGAGTGGGCAGTCATTTTGTCGGCGTTACTGACGGGTAAGGCATTGCAGATTTTCACTGCGTTACCAGCAGAAACAACAGTCTGATTTTGGTGCTGTGAAGGAGTCGTTAATGAAGGGATTTGACCTCACAGAGGAAGGATTCAGAAAGAAATTTCGTTCAGCTAGATTGCAAGCAGGGAAACGTACACTCAGTTTGGTGCACGTCTAGATCACTATTTTGAGAAATGGTTAGAGTTGAGTGGTACGAAAAAGAGTTCGTTGAATTGAAAGAGCTAGTTATGAAAAAACAGATTTTGTCAGGTTGCGGCCCTGAGTTAACCATACATTTGAAAGAGAGGGGCCAGAGACAGCAGGGGAGTTGTTGAAGTTCGCAGAGGTGTATAGAGAGGCACGTTTGGGCACTAAGGTGCAGGAGAAACAGGTGCTAGGCACAGGTGAGAAGAGTGCAAGGAGACTAGGAGAGTTTTCTGCAAAGTCTGCAAACCCAGTGGTGGGGCAGAAGGAAGGGCAAAGGGACATTAGGTGTTTCATTTGTCACAAGAAGGGACATGTGGCGAGGATTGTCGCATGAGGTTCCAGAAGGCAGCAGCCTTGCAAGAGGTGGATAAGGGTCGTCAAGGGAAACGACCTGCAGTGGAACCAAAAGGGATTCATCTGAAAGGGTGGAGTGCAGCCTATGGCTAGCACTGGACAGCAGTCAGTGTCAGGGATGGAGGCACTAGCTGAGTGGTTCGTTACCAGTGGAAGAAGGGTGGATTGGCCAGCAGAGGGTGAAAGTGTTTACGAGACACTGGTTGTTCATGCGGGGCAGTACGAACAACGCTGGTCGATAAAGGGGATTTGACAGGGCAAATCCAGACCTGTACTCTAATCGATGGCACTGTGAGGGAGTTTCCAGTTGCTAAGATAGAGTACGTACCCTTACTTCTCAGGCGAGTTGTCTGCGTTGGTGATGGAGAAACCCCTTCACGATTTGATCATTGGAAATATTCCAGGGGCAAGGGATCCAGGGGATCCTGAGTTGTTGACTGCTACAGGGGCAGCAGTTCAGACACGGAGCAAGAAGGAGGAAAAGGTTGTTAAACCGTTAGTTGTTCCAGGAAGGAAGTCGGGCATAGATGTGTCGCCTGATGAGTTTTGGGCAGCGCAGGAACAAGACCCTTCGCTCGTGAAGTCTTGGGAGTTGGCAAGAGGTGGAGAGAAACAGGAGGTTAGAGGAGGTGAGACAGAATTTCTTGTGAAAGGCGGGCTGTTGTACCGAGTGTTCACCAAGGGGAAGACAGGTAAGGTGACCACTCAGTTAGAGGTACCAGCAGGTTATCGTGACACTGTCATGTCAGTGGGTCACGAGTCGCTCATGACGGGTCATCTCGGCACCAGCAAAACAGCTGACCGAATCTTTGATGATTTTCATTGGCCAGGGGCAATGGCAGACATAAAGCGGTTCTGCATGTCATGTGATGTGTGTCAAAGGTCAGCCACAAGAGGGGTGAAGAGGAAGGCGCCTCTTAAACATCCCCCTTTAATTGACACACCGTTCAGGAGAGTGGCTATTGATCTGATTGACCCAATCTCGCCCTGTTCCAAAGGTGGGGCACAGGTACGAGACATGTAAGTTTGCAAGGGAAGGTTTGCAGGAGGCTAGGGTCATTCAGAAGAAGCAATATGACAGGAAGGTGAGGAAGCAATCCCTCAAGGCGGGAGATCAAGTCCTGGTACTGCTTCCCACGGGTCACAACAAGCTGCTGATGCATTGGAAAGGACCATTCACCATCACTGAAAAGGTCGGTCGGGATTACCGAATTGATGTGAGTGGGAAACTAAACTTTTCCATGCGAATTTTCTCCGCAAATATATTCAGCGTGAGACTCAGCACATAGGCGCAGCAGCAATCATTGATGAGGTGAAGGAGACCCAGCAGAAGAAGGGGAGATTTTGGTGCCTGAGTTTCCAGGAGAAGAGTCATACAGGGATGTGTCACTATATGAAGGGCTAGACAGTAGGATTCCTAGGTTTTGTTGTCGGAGGCGACACAAAGCAGCCGGAAAGAGGAAAGGTGGAGAAGATGATGATTCAGAGAGACCAAAGACCAAACAGAAGTCAGGAGTCTGCTAGGTTTTATTGGTTCTATAGGGAGTTTGTTTCCAAATTTCGCAGCAATCACGAGTCCTCTCAGTGATTTGGTCAAGGCAGGGAAACCGCAGTGGTCGAATGGTCAGACGCTGCAGAGCAAGCACTGCAGACAGTGTTGGAAAGACTAGGTTCCCGTCCCATCTTTAAGCTACCAGATATGTCCAAACCATTTTTGTTGCGGACAGATGCATCAGTGGTGGGATAGGTGCAGTATTGCTGCAGGAGCATGAAGGGGTCGAGTTTTCCTGTGAGATATGCTAGCAGGAAGTTGACAAAGTGTGAAGAAGGGTACGCAACAGTAGAGAAGGATGTTTAGCTGTTGTGTGGGCCGTGCAGAAATTCCACAAATACTTGTATGGGGAAAGAGTTCGTGATAGGACAGATCACCAACCACTCAAATTCCTGCAGGAGGCACAGTTGAAAAACAGCAGGGTTCTGCGTTGGGCAATGGCACTGCAGCCCTACAGGTACCGAGTGCAGTACATTCCGGTCGACAGAATGTCGGAGCTGACTATCTAAGCCGTGTAGTCTAGCAAGCTGCAACTCAGAGGAAGTCAGTCATATCCGCGGTGGCATTGTTGATAATATGTGTTGATTCCAGTTATGTTGATTGGATATGGTTCATTCCCAGTTGCTATGTTTCATATTTTTTTTGGTGAGACTTGTTCATATTTTCTTTGTGAGACTTGTCATGTGGATGTAGTTATGCTTGGAGCATACAGTCGCTTGTGTAGTGATGCATTATTTGCAATAAGTGAGGATGGAGATTCCTCAGTGAAGTGTCTGGATCGCGATCATATTATATTGTGCTTTTCATAAGAATTGTGAAAAGGAGAGATGGCAAATCCGCAGGTAGGGAATTGCATAAGTGCGCACAGAGGTCGTTATAGAATGATTGAAATAACGCAAGAGCGCACGTCAATGATAACTCATTGGAGTGGTATTCACTAATTGTATATTTTATAACTTATAAACCGTTGGTTGTAAAGTATTTTCCAAACTTTGCGCGTGTAGCTGTGTGTCAGCAAATTCGGTTGTTGTCCTTTTTGTACCGTTGTTTTGAGACAAAAGCGGAGCATGGTCTTTTGCAAGGGGGAAATTGTCACGGACAAAAAAATGAAACAACCTAACTTGGGGAAACAACCTAACTTGGGGAGTCGCCAGCCAAATTGTTCGACCTAAGTCCAAACTCAAACATTCTAGGCGTCAGAAAGACGGGCCCATAGGTCGGTCCGGCCAATTAAGCTTAGTGGAGAGGTTTCACCGAGACGGTCCGACCCACCCAGAATGACTAAGCGGCTTTGACCGACGCCTCGATGTCTGCCCAGACGGACCTCAGTAAACCCGGGCCGCCTTATCCGGCCAATTTGTGGAACCAACGTCATTGTTAGTTTAGACATCGTGGCGCCCACCCAGACTCAGCTAGCCACTTTAGATGACCAGTGTCCACACGGCACCAGTTAAGTAGGAAAGGGGAGAAGGGAGTGTGTGGTGGGGGTGAATCTAGCTAATCAATTAAATGACCAATTGACACCACAGAGAGTAAGGCGTGTAGACGGGACTGTCATGATTTGAACGTCCAATGGAATTAGAGGGAGACAACTTCGGGGATCAAGGGTAAAAATACTGACCAATGGTACTGCCTTTGGAAAACGGGGTTAGAGCATAAAGGAATATGTGTGAGTGAGAGAGGGGGGAGAAAAAGACGAACAGACAGAGAGAGAGGGGGAGAAGTCTGGGGGAGTAGGCTCTCGCCTACAGGAAGGCAGGGAGATGAGAACGAACAGAGACAGAGAGATGAGGAGGTTTTAGGTGTAGTCTCTGCACGAGGGAAAAGGCAGAGAGATGAAGAGAGGAGAGGAAACGAGGGGAAGAACGAACAAGAGAGACAGAGAGAGGGAGAGGTTCTAGGTCTGCTTGAGAGAAAAGCAAGAGAGATGAGGGGAGGAGAGAAGAGAACCCAAGTGAGAGATTAGCATGAGATAGTCTGCAGAGGAAGGACTGAGGAGAGATGTGGAGAGAGAGAGAGAGTTGCTAATTTATGAAGAAGAAAAGAAGAAAAGAAAAAAAGAAAAGAAAAGCAACCATGTCCATTTGATAAGAGCAGACTAGAAGAGAGAGAGAGAGAGAGAGTGCAATGCGTTAATGCAGGAAGAAAGAAAGGAGAAAAGATCGATGTTGATAGTCACTGTTCTAAACCCCAACCGGGGGTTCGACCTCATACCTGGGAGCGTCACTTCGCCAAGCAGAACCACAGACCAACGCCAACAGTCTCACCTGACCAGGCGCCATCAGACCAACCACCAGTGCCGGCAGTTGTGTCGTGTTGTAAAGTGACAGTGAAAAGAAAGGAAAAGAAAAGAAAAGACAGTGATTCGTGAATAGTTAAGATCACCTGGCCAGGTAAAGTAGAAATCTGTTTTTTACCCGGGTTAGTTAATGATGTTTTAGATAAATGATTTTGTGAAGTTCAGGAAAGAGAGAATGTTTTATTTTCATTTGATTCCAGATGCATTGATGTTTTCGTTCTATGAACATGTGTGATAAAGTTATAGACTTTACTAGTGGTTTGATGTGACGATGCATGATATATGAATGAGATCGTAAGCAAGCTGTGAGTGTGTTTGGGCTGTGCGCTAGTCCTTCCTCCACTGACATTACACCGAGGTTGACAGTGTGTGTGTGTGTTGTGTGTGTGTGTGTGTGTGTGTGTGTGTGTGTGTTGTGTGTGTGTGTGTTGTGTGTGTGTGTGTGTGTGTGCGTGTGTGTGTGTGCGTGTGTGTGTGTGTGTGTGTGTGTGTGTGTGTGTGTAGCAAAGAGTGAGTGTTTCTTTCTTTTTCTGTCTTTTTTTCTAATCCCCACCGCTGCCCGCTTACACAGCCTCCTTCTCCTCCTCGTTGTTGTTTTTTGTTGTTGTTGTTGTTGTTTGTTGTTGTTGTCTGCGTTGATAATTTGTGTTTGAGTATTTGTTGTTATTTTAGTTGCTGCTGCTGTTGTTTCTCTTGTTGTCTATGTTCATACCTTTATGACTGCTTATCTCTGCTTGCTTTTCATTACGCCTCTCTCTTTCCTCCCCTCCTCTCTCTCTCTCTCTCCTCTCTCTTCCTCTCTCTCTCTCTCTCTCTCTCTCTCTCTCTCTCTCTGTCTTTCTCTCTCTCTCTCTGTCTCTCTCTCTCTGTCTCTCTGTCTCTCTCTCTCTCTCTCTCTCTTCTCTCTCTCTCTCTCACACACACACACACACACACACAAAACACACACACACACACACTCTCTCTCTCTCTCTCTCTCTCTCTCTCTCTCTCTCTCTCTCTCTCTCTCTCTCAACACACATGTCAGGCCTGATGTCACACTCAGACCACAGTCTGTGTTGGTGGAAACAATATGGTGTAAGAGGTGAGGGAAGGGATGAGGGTAGCGTCATGAAGCAAGCCAAACACAAGCCTAAGCCAGCTCCCCTTTCCTCCCCTCACCACCCTCTCTCCCTCCAGCCTCTGTCTTTGATTAATTAAAGTTCGTGCCAGCGTGGCTTTGTCTGAAGAGAACTCTAGGGAAGAAATAAGGTAAGGAGGGTAGGCAGCGTTGGTGGTGAGGCTGTTGTGTACGTAGGGGTGAGTGGGGGGGGGGGGGGGAAGACGTTGCTTTTTTGTTTTTGTCTGCGTTGACACCTTTATGATTGAGTAGTTGCTATTGTTGTGTTGTTGCTGCTACTGTTGTTATCTGCATTGATATCTTTATGAACTGTATATCTATGCAACGTGTTTATTACGCCTTTGCATACTAATGTGTACCATGTGTGAATCGTTGTACTTTGTAATCCTGAGCCCATATAATCTTTTTTTTCTCTTTTTTATTTTTTTAAAAATCTATTGCTTAATTTAGCTTAGCAAGGACAGATCGGAAGAATTAGCTCTGCCTAAAATCTTAACGCTTGATTGAATGAAGTTTTCTGAGCTCTTCCTTCTCTCTACTCTCTCTCTCTCTCTCTCCTCTCTTCTCTCTCTCTCTCTCTCTCTCTCTCTCTCCTCTCTCTCTCCTCTCTCTCTCTCTCCTGTCCTTCACTGATGATATCAGTACCTGCCTTCTTGTGTGGTTGTTATTGTGTGTTTATTTGATGTGTTGTTGTTTATTGTATAATCATGTTTCTGATGCATACGTTGTCATTTAGCACTAGCTTTGTAGAACAGTAACGGCAAGTACGAAAATGGTAACTAAGCCAATACTTTTACCGTTATGACATAATTGACAACACACCATCCACTCCTACACACCTTCCTGTACAGAAGTACAAACCATCCTCCCTCTCTTATCTCTCTCCCTTTGTCTCACAAACCACAGTCAAGTGTACCAATCTACATCAACTCTCAGTCTCTCCCCTCACCCCTCTCCTTACCCCCCTCGCCTCACACTCCCTCCCTGCCAACTGTTGGGTTGTTGTGAAGAAAGCCACCCACATCACGCTCCCTCCTCTCTCTCTCTCCCCCCCCCCCCCTTCTCCCTTGCTTATCTGACAGCGCCACAACGGAACGGAAAGGTTCCCACTCAATACAAAGACACTGGGTCCCTCTCTCCCTTCTCCTCTCACCCCCACCTCCTTCCCCTCCTCTCCCACATAGCTACCCAGCTCAGCAATCAGCAAGGAGACAGTGTACTTGGGAGAAACTGTCAACCTCCCTCATTCTCTGCCATCCCCCCCACATTCACCGCCCACACGCTGACTTTCGTGTGCTCCGCTCGTGAATGATGCAACTATGTTAAACAGCACTTTTGTCAATTAGCATGAAGGTGAACTAAAAGCAACCCCATCTGCTAAGAAAGAGCCTTCTCCAATCTTCTAAACCCAGCCCTCCCACTGTAAATGATGAGGGAATGACCAATCCCCTCCCCTCCCCCTTTTCTTTGTCTTAAGTGACACAAAGCCAACCGGAACCAGAAAATGGACAAGGTATCTTAGCCTATAAAACGGGGAAACTCATTGTGAACAAGCATTGTTCTACCAGAGTCCATCAAACTGATCAGCTGTAAGTGAATCAAGATTTACAACAGGAGTAAACCAGAGAGAGGGAGTGTGTGTGTGTGTGTGTGTGTGTGTGTGTGTGTGGCGGAGGGGGGGGGGGGGGGGCGAGGGGTAGGGAGCACGGAAGTGAGAGTTTGTGTGTATGTGTTTATCTCACCTACTCTGAACTGGTCTAAGAATCATTGGTCACCCAGAAGAACTAAAGTTGAAATGGAGCTTTGTCCATGTAAGCATTTTGAGGCCTACTATAGTTTTGAGCCAGCATTTAATGTTAAACTGATGATTGATCAAAAAGAGCAATTCCCCACCAATTATTTCCCTTGTTTTTGTGGCTTTTCACTGATGAAATCACAAACAATCTTGAAATATATGACCTCCCGTTTAGTTGACATCACATTTCAGGCTTTTGCATTCACCCGTGATCTTATCTTCGTGCCAGCTTGACAGGCCCAAACAGTCCCATTCCTTTGTCTGCTTGAAACCACCTGGTGTGTACCTTGATGGCCGTATGAAAGAAAATAAAGAGAATCCACTTTCAGGCACAATGAAAATCCTCCAAACAATCTAACTGCACTAGTCTAGAAATACTGACTCCTTACACAAGATCTTGGCGCATTAATTTTTGGTGTGCAGCCGCAGAAAGTGTTTTGATTTGCACAGAGGAAGAACAGTAACCCTTTGGAGTTTATAGTGCAGCAAGAACAGTAACCCTTTGGAGTTTATAGTGCAGCAAGAACAGTAACCCTTTGGAGTTTATAGTGCAGCAAGAACAGTAACCCTTTGGAGTTTATAGTGCACAAGAACAGTAACCCTTTGGAGTTTATAGTGCACAAGAACAGTAACCCTTTGGAGTTTATAGTGCAGCCTCTCTTCAGTTTTCATGCTTCAGCAGACCCTATTGGAGTTTTAGTGCAGCAAGGGAAAGTACCTTTATTTAATATTACCCTACCATCCTTTCTTTTGATTTATAGTGCCCCCAGCAAACATCCCTATCCAGTTTATTGCAGCAAGATACATAACCCTCTTTCTTATCAGCAACGTCCCTTTGATTTCTAGTGCCTCATCTCTCTCTTGTGTTTCTCTGCAAAACTCCCTTCTGGTTGATGTCGCGTCTGTCTCCTTTCTTTATCTCTCTCTCGCAGTCCTGTGAGTTTTCTGTCAGCAACTACCTTTGTTTATTAGTCACAGAACGTAACCCTCTTTGCTTTTGTGCTCACTTCCCTTTGGTTTCTCTGCTCAACTCCCTTTGGTTTATTGCAGCTGATCGTCTTTGGTTTCAGTCAGCAAACTAACCTCTTGGTCTTTATCCTCGACTCTCTTTATTTATAGCTTTGCAACAGTACTCCTTTTCTGCTTCTATTGCACAAATACAGTAACCCTTGGTTAAGAGCGCA
>CM031617.1:28500851-28503351 GCA_018398815.1 Conus ventricosus | reverse complement strand
CCTGGCTTGATTGCCGTGCTCACCACCGTGAAATATCTCATGGCGCGTGTCAGCGGGACAAGACCCATTGCACAGACTAGAGACCGTCCCAGTGACTTGATTGTCCTGATCGTCTGAACCCTCTGCCCCTTGGTTTCCAGCTGCGAAAACTGGCGGAGAAGGCCGGCGTGAGAGGGAGGTTTGGCTGGGGGGGGGGGGTGGGGGGGGGCAGGGCGGCTAAGCAGCTTCGGGAAAAAAAAGGCAATGCGCTCCATACGATTCCCGCTCAAACCCCTCCTAGTCTTGTTCTCTCCGCCCCTCAACTCCTCCCCCATTTCTTCTCATCCCCCACCCCTCATCTGCCACCCCAACTCCACCCCTTTTTTTAATCAGTGGTGGTGACCTGCCCTGTTTGTTTCAGATCATTTGTACACGCATTACGTGTGTGTGTGTGTGTGTGGTGTGTGTTGCGTGTGGTGTGTGTGTGTGTGTGTGTGTGTGTGTGTGTGTGTGTGTGTGTGTGCGTGCGTGGTGCGTGCGTGCGTTGTGTGTGTGTGTGTGTGTGTGTGTGTGTGTGTGTGTGTGTGTGTGTACACGCGCGCACACAGATGTACATGTGTGTGCCATGATGTGTGTGTGTGTGTGTGTGTTGTGTTGTGTGTGTGTGTGTTGTTGTCGTGTGTTCTGTGTCTGTCTGTGGGCGCGGGCGCGTCACTCGAATGTGTGTGTGTGTGGGTGTGTGTGTGTGTGTGTGTGTGTGTGTGTGTGGGGGGGGGGGGGGGGGGGGGGTAGGGAGCACGGATGTGAGAGTTTGTGTGTATGTGTTAGCAATCATGTTGGATGTGTTTGTCGATGAGGAGAAGCGTACGTGTCCATTGAAAAGCTGGCCGCTGCGGAGATGTGAGAGAGGGAAGAGAAGGAGGATGGTGGACGTTGGAAGATGCGAGGAGGAGATGATTTGGGATCGGTCGTGACGGGGATATGTGTGTGTGTGTGTGTGTGTGTGTGTGTGTGTGTGTGTGTGTGTGTGTGTGTGTGTGTGTGTGTGTGTGTGCGCGCGCGCACGCGGGCGCACGCGGGCGCGTGCGTGTACGCACGCACGAGCGCGCAGACGCACCGTTTGTATATCTTGGCCTGCGCAGTGGCGGCATTGCTTTTGTGTGTATATATGAGGGAGACGGGTAAACCTACATGTTTTCAAGATCCAGGAAAAGAGGGGAGAACTGTAGAAGAGGGGGCGGGAGAGCTGAGAGGAAAGGGGAGTGGGAACGAATTGTGTGGGGAAAGGCGTCTAAAAGGGACAGCATTAGAGAGAGAGGCCAAATGTTTTGTTGTACACCCGTCAAACCTATGCGCGAAGGCGGGAGGGCCGGTAAGAAGCAGAAAATGAGTTCAGAATGGCCAGAAAGCCCCGCCCCAGCATCAGATCAGGCAAACCCGTACTGCACTGGCAGATGATACAGCCCAATAAAAGACCATTAAAAGACCATTTATCTAGTGTAAATCAGTCAGTTTGCGGTCCAGTGTTACAAGTTTAAACGGCTGGTTCAGTAACCACAAAAAACAAAAACAAAAAAATACTTAGAATCAAAAAAATGTACCAATAGTTATAATAACGGCCATGATCATAATAACGAAAATAATCATAGCGATTGTAATGATATAGGAAATGGTAAAGGTTCTTAGTTGACATTGTAGAAATATTGCTTGTGCGTAATGACAATTTTAACGATAGTAGTTCGGATGTATAAAGATTCTGTAATTATAATGTAATTATAATGAGAATAACAGTGATTAATGATGGAAGTAGTAGTAGCAGAAGTAGTAGTAGTAGTAGTAGAAGTAGTACTGCTGCTGCTACTACTACTACTACTACTACTACTAGAAATGATAGTGCTAATAAGAATTATAACGAAGGTTTGTGATGTATACGACAACTTGCACTATTGATAGAATAGAATTAGTGTCGGGGATGGGTTAGTGTAGAGGGACTGGTCCAGGTCGATGATGGCCGGTGTTAGCCAGGTGTTCAGAAATGCACGTGCGAGATGTTTCACTCACATAGACCATAGCGGACAGCACACACGATGGACCATAGCGGACAGCACACACGATAGACCATAGCGGACAGCACACACGATAGACACAGCGGACAGCACACACGATGGCATGCTCTTGACGGGAGAATGTACGTTTAAGTTGGAATGAGACTTTTGGACCAGGTAGGATGGTGTCTGCCTGGGTGAGAGGTACAGATTGTGCGGTCGGATTTTGAGCAGGAAGCATAGCGGGTGATTTAGTGTGGAGGTTTGTCTAGTTTGGAGCACATAGATAGGTCTTTGAGGTTTTCGTCGCACCTGAAAATTATCATAGGGTTAATCTTAGGGACAATTTGTACATATTCATTCATTCATTCATTCGTTCAATTCGTTCGCTTGTTCGTTCGTTCATTCGTTCATTCATTCATTTATTCGTTCGTTCATTCGTCCATCCATTCATTCATTCATTGACTTATTCGTTC
>CM031617.1:28495762-28500751 GCA_018398815.1 Conus ventricosus | reverse complement strand
ATTCATCCATTCATCCATCAATTCATGTATTCATTCACTCACTCATTCATTCATTCATTTATTCATTCGTCCATCCATTCATTCATCCATCCATCCATCCATCCATCCATCCATCCATCATATCCATCCATTCATTCATCCATCCATCCATCCATCCACCCATCCATCCATTCACACATTCCTTTGTGTGTTTTCAGCCAAGACTCAGACATTCTGTGGCTTTGAGAGGTCCAATATATGTGGCTTCACCCAAGCGAGGGACAGATCCGACTTCTTCGACTGGGACTGGGGCAAGGGCAAGACACCGTCCTACGGCACCGGCCCCTCCCGTGACCGCACCTGCGGCACCTCTGAGGGTCAGAGTCTTTGGCATGTCTGCATGTGGCTGTTGGTCTTTGTGACGTTGGTTTTGGGCTGGTGGTGGTTCTCTGTCTGTCTGTCTCTGTTCTCTCTCTCTCTCTCTCTCTCTCTCTCTCTCTCTCTCTCTCTCTCTCTCTCTCTCTCTCTCTCTCTCTCTCTCTCTCTCTCTCTCGTGAGTGTGTATTTGGTGTGGGTGGTCGTTTCGTGTAGCTTTGTACGTTGAAGTGGATTTAAGTGTTGGTGTTGATGGTGATTTGGATGAGTTCAAGCCAAGCAGCGCTAACCCAGGAAGGTACACATGGAGGCACAATCAAGTACTCAAGGAGATCGCATTTGCGGTTAACAGTGCCGGAGGAAGCAGTACTCCACTAAAAGCTCCAGCAACGAAATTCTACACGACAGGAGGCCATGAATCATGGTCTGGAATAGCTGTGATATCAAGAGCATGGAAGCAGAGTTTACTGGATGGAGAGATGATGGAATGCACAGCTAAACCTTCCAGAAGGGAGACCATCCGGCGATCACCAGGAAGAGTGGCATGAGACCGGATATTGTCCTATTCTCAGGTTCATCAAAACAAATGATTCTGATGAACTCACTGTGCTATATGAAAGCAGAATGGAGCAAGCTCACATCCACAAGACTGAGAAGTAAGCCAGTATAGCCAGCAGCTTGAAGGAATCCAGTTTCCAGGCCTAGGTTCTCGCCATAGAGGTTGGAGCAAGGGGATTTGTAGGCTCATCAGCCTATGATCTCATGCAATGGCTCAGGATTTCAGGTAAGAAGAGGACCAGAACCATGATGGCAATGGCAGAGGCATCTTGAAAGAGTTCCAGCTGGATCTAGTCGAGGAGGCTTAAATTTCCCAACTTAAAATAAGCGTCCGTTAGCAGTGGGGTAAGGCATCCGTCTTGATTTTGATGTTGGTGTTAATATTGGTTTAGGTATTGATGTTGATATCTTGGTTTCGGTTTTGGTGTTGATATCAGTTTGGTGTTGGTGTGATGTGTTGGTTTGGGTTTGGGTGCAATATGTTAGTTTGTATGTAAGCGCCAATATCTGTGTTGATTTGACTCTTGGTGTTGATGTTGTTTTGGTTTCTGATGTTAGCACGATTTGAGGTTGGTGATGGTAATGAATTGCTAGTCTTGGTATTTGTTTAATGTTGGTTTTAGTGTTGGTATTACTCGATTGATTTTGTGTGTTGGTTTTATATTTTGTGACTCGGGTGATGCTATTACTCGATTGATTTTGTGTGTTGGTTATATGTCTCTTGTGACTTAGGTAATGCCATGTTGGTTGAGGGTGTTGGTGTGGATGATTTGTGGAAATATATTGGACTCGAATTAGGCATTGGTTTGTTGGTTTGATTTTTTTTATCTTGGTTTATGTTTTGGTTTCGGTATTGATGTCGGTTTGAATGTTAATGTTGTAATTGGTTTAGTATGCTGGTTCTGACGCTGGGGTTTACATGTTGGTCGGCTGTTAGAGCTGGAATTGACCTCTGTCCATGTGATGATTACAGTCTTTCAATGGTGGAGTTAGACTTTTGGTTGTTGGTGTTGATGTTTGAGTGCAGGTGTTGATGCTGGTTTGCAGTTGTAGTTTGACAATGGCTTGACTGTGATTTTTCTTTTTTTTGTTTTTTGGTTGTTCTGGTTTGGGCTTTGGTGTTAACATGTCGGTGATGTCGGGTGTCGGTTTGGGCTTTGGTGTTACATGTCGTGATGGTGCGGTGTCGGTTTGGGCTTTGGTGTTAACATGTTGGTGATGGTGCGGGTGTCGGTTTTAATGTAGATTTTGGTGTCGTTGTTGATGTTGGCTTGTATGTTGATATTGATATTGATTTAAGTGTTTGTGTTGAGTTTAATTCTGGTGCTGATTTCGATGTTAGTTTAAGGGCTGCCGATACCATGTAATAAGTTGGTTTGGATTTTGGAGTTGATGCTGGTTTGGGTGTCGTTTTTCGTTTGAATGTTGATTCTGTTATAATGATTTGGGTGTTGATGTTGTTGTCAGTTTGGATTAAGGCGTTGATTTTAGTTTGGGTGCTGGTGTTGGTAACAATTTATGTGATAGTATTGATGTATTGATGTTTTGGTTTTCTGTGTCTATGTTGATTCATGTTGATGTAGATTTTGGCGTTGTTGGTTTGAATGTTAATAGATTTGTGAGCGTGCGTGCGTGCGTGCGTGCGTGCGTGTGCATGTGTGTGTTTGATTGATGTTAAAGTTGGTTTGAGTATTGGTGTTGACATTCTGGTTTTAGAGCAGAAGTTGATATATTGGTTTGGGTATCGATGGTCAAATTAGGTTAGTTTCAGTGTTGTGTTTTTACTAGTTTGTTTGCTGGTGTTGGTGGTGGGATTCTGATTGGTTTATGTGTAAGAATCTATGTTGGATTAAGTGTTGGTGTTGCTATGTTTTGGGTGGAGTGATCTATTGGTCCTAATGTTTTGTTCATGCTGGCTTTGAATGTGGATAATGAGTCGATTTGGGTGCTGCTGTCGATGCTGTTTGTTGTTGTTATTGTTGTTGTTGTTTCATTAGTGTTAATGCTGGATTGGACACACAGATTTTGTTAAGTTTGGAAGCTTCGTTTGTAGGTCGGTTTAGATGGTGGTGATGAAGGTGATTATTGCCGTAGGTGATCTGTAGGTTGATGTATTGGCTTGGTGTTAAGATATTGATTGGGTGTTGGAAACCAGTGTATCAACGACAGGACCCAAGCCAGTATATTTTTTTAAAAACACAACCCAAATCTCAACTGCAAGATCCGCGACAACATATCAACAGCAAAACCCAATCCAGCATACCACAACAAGACCAGTATAACCAATAACTATTGTTGTTACGTTGGCAGTTGTGGTTCTTTTGTTCCAAATATTATTAGGCAGTTGCCATGAGCGTATTGTCTTACAACGTTTTGCGTCATGATGACATCTTCTGCTGTATTGCTTCTGCGCTGTGTGGTGTTGTGCTGAGCAAGATTTTTGCATTGGATAGAGTTTGGTCGAATTGTACAGCAGAACATTTTGTACAGAATGTGTATTGTGTATTTGTTGCTGCATTTTTTTTTTTTTTTTTTGCATTATAAGTTGTTACTGTTGGGTTTGGTTTTGACCTTTTGTTCTTTTTTCTTCTTTTTTCTTTCTTGTCAATGCACTCAACCTCACCAAGAAAAGTGACCATAGTGTCATAGAACCTGATCATTACGACACCCACCCCCACCCTCACCCACCCAAATTCTTACTACTTCCCCCACGTCCCTTTCCTTCCCCCATTCTCCTCCTCATGTGGAAGAATACAGATGAACGTCTTGTTAGTTCTTAAGGATGTCTTTCTCACAAACTCACCGAAGTCTGCCTTTTTTTTTTTTTGTTCTGGCATTGCAGGACATTTCCTGTACATCGAGGCATCGGCCAAACGACGAGGGAGAAATGCCATCATCTATTCACCGCTGTATCGGGGTATGAATCGACAGTGTGTGGAGTTCTATTACCATATGTTCGGACATCACGTCGGTACCCTCAATGTCTATGCCAAGGTGAGTAGTCATTGTACGGACATTGTCAGCGTCGTTGTTATTGACAGCCCCGTCCTCCACCTTTTGGACATTGCTGTTGTTGTTTTTTGTACTAAGATGCTGCTAGTGGTTTTACATGGTTTTATTGATGAAATACTACTGTATCGTCATCACTATCAACATCGTCATCGTCATCATCATCATCATCATCATCATCATCATCATCATCATCATCATCATCATCATCATTATCATCATCATTATTAGATCATCATCATTACCATTGTAGTCGTCGTCGTCGTCGTTGTCACCATCATCATCATTATCCGGAATAGCTCAGTTGGTAGAGCGCCGGACTCGTAATCTTGGTGATCCTGGGGTTGCGGGTTCGAACCTCCGCCAGGGCGTTTCGGCACAGGGGGATTTTTCCCTCGGAGTTAACATTGGTTCTGACTCCATTTCCCATACAGTCCTTCGAATGAGACTATAAACCGAGGTTCCGTGTGTGAACGCACGCATAACATCTTGCACACACGTAAAATCCCATCACCAGCTTTCGGAAGAGAAGGCCAGTTTGGCCGTTGGTATGGATGACACGTTACACATAGCATGCACCCTGCGTGAGAAATGGAAAGAATGAAGGAAGTAAGGAAAATGAGTGAACGATATTGACTGGATGACACGGGAAACGACTGAATGAAGCGCCAGCTGGCAGCTCTTCAGTCGGCACTACCCAGGTAGGCAGCCCCTTGTGTAAACGAGTGTTGATTGTAAAGCGCTTAGAGCTTGGTCTCTAGCCGAGAATAGGCGCCATATAAGTATTCATTATTATTATTATTATTATTATTATTATTATTATTATTATTATTATTATTATTATTATTATTATTATTATTATCATTATTAGATCACCATCATTACCATTGTTGTCGTCGGTCGTCGTCGTCGTTGTCACCATCATCATCATCATCATCATCATCATCATCATCATCATCATCATCATCACCATCATCATCATCATCATATCATCATCACACATCATCATCATCATCATCATCATCATCATCATCACCATCATCATCATCATCATCATCATCACCATCA
>CM031617.1:28480762-28493262 GCA_018398815.1 Conus ventricosus | reverse complement strand
CTCACAAGGTCGTTTGTCTTCCGGTCTTGCCAAGAGATCCCGAGCAAGCGCCTGAAGCATTTAGTTTCAAACGTCTGGATTCTCTTGGTGGTCTCTGCTGTCATGGTCCAGCTTTCGCAGCCATACAGCAGGATGGACAGCACCAGGGACTTGTACAGCTTCATCTTTGTAGGAAAGCTGATCTTCCTGCTCTTCCAGATCTTGTTTAGCTTTGCCATTGCTGCTGTTGCGATCGCTAGTCTGGTCTTGATTTCTGTTGTAGAGCGACCGTCTTTGGTGAGAGTGGCGCCAAGGTATTTGAAAGCGCCCACTTCTTCAAGCTGTTGTCCGTTCATGTAGATTTCAGCATGGGTGTTGGTTGTGCTGTTGACCAGGACTTTGCTTTTTTCTGTGCTCACTTCCATTCCATATGCACCTGCCCTTTCTTCCAGTCTCTTTGTCAGGTCTTGTAGTTCTTCGTTGCTGCCTCCCATCAGGTCGATGTCATCTGCGAACCTCAGATTATTCACCTGCCGGATACTGATTGAGAAACATCTGCAACATCAGAGAGACCTGTTCCACAACTTCATTGACTTTAGGAAAGCGTTTGACAGGGTGTGGCACAAGGGTCTGTGGCAGGTGCTCAGAAAGTTTGGCATAGAGGAGGGTCTCGTCCAAACCATCCAGGCGCTGTATAACACCGCCAGCAGCGCAGTCCTCCTCAACAACCAGATTGGGGACTACTTCAAGACCACAGTTGGAGTCCGTCAAGGCTGCCTGCTATCTCCCGTACTGTTCAATCTTTTCCTGGAAAACATCATGCGTGAAACCCTCGATGACTTCCACTCCACTGTCTCCATCGGAGGAAGAACCATCAATAATCTGAGGTTCGCAGATGATGATCTACGATTGATAATAATGATTAAAAAGGACGCGTTTGCATAGCATCGTATTCAGAATCAGAGAAAATTACGCATGGTACTGTACAATCACAAAGAAAAACAAAGACACAATCTTTCGTTCATGCACACGTACGTAAACATGACTCAAAAGTAGTCATATAAAAATACAGCAAGAAATAAACATTCATATATGTATGGTGGGCAGCAAAACACCACAGTAGTTATAGTTCAAAATTGCCTCATGCCAACATGCACACATAAATCTGCACATTAAAGATGGCCTGAAAATCAAATCATGGCAGAACAAAAAAGATTACTTGGTTACATAATATTTCAATTTACTAAGGAAGTGTTGAATGCTTTTGTTATGGATTGCATCTTCTACGTGACCTACATCAATCTTGCGACAGTGAGCTATTGAGAGTTAATCCTATGGTACATAAAGATTCGGGAACCTAAAGATCTCATTTTTTTAAGGAGGTCAAGATAAAAGTGTGTATCCACACATGATTTAAACTGCCTGGTTGGAATACAAGTAGACAAAATATCGCGACTTAGATGAGGAAAAAGGCCAGAGAAAAGGGTGTGGCATAAAACGGAAATTTTGCTTTAACTCATGTCATTACTGAGAAGCCAGTGGAGAATTGTAAGGGCACAACAAATAAGTACAACAGGGCACAAGACATGTAACAGAGGAGACAGTGATGTTGGCGTGTTGCACGGCAGTAAAGGGTGGTATTTCTAAAACGCTATTTCTATGCAACTTTGAGCCTCTGCGATCACATTTAATTTCATAGCCAAACATAGGGTGTACGCAACATGTCGTAATTCATTTTTGACATGACAACCATACGGCACGGGTTATTTAAAGGCCATAAATACAAACTCGAAAGTAAGGCATCTTGTGCGCGTTCTGCCCCAATTCTTTAACCCAACAGTGATCACCCCAGACAGGGCGACAGTGGACTGCTTCGTGTTGTTACAAACATCGAAAGTGGCTACTAGTTCGTGTTTCAACACTTCTGAAATACGTGCGCTTCTTTTTTTCTTTTTCTATATTTTTCTTTTCTCTCTCTCTCTTTTAATTTTTTTTACAGTATATATATATATATATATATATATATATATATATATATATATATATATATATATATATATATTATATATATATATATACCAGTTTAAAATAGGATTTTAAAATGGTGGCGTGCCCAAATTGTATATCCTGATGAGAGCGTTTTAGCTTGAGATAAGTTTGTAGGTTTTTAATTCTTCCATTTTAAAATCCTATTTTAAACTGGTATGTCGCTCCCTACATGGTCGAGCACTTTTAACACTCTGAGTGGCTTTTTAACTCTGATTTTATATATATATATATATATATATATAATATATATATATTATATATATATATATATATATATATATAATATATATATATATATATATATATATATCATTGACGTAGGTGTCGGTGTACCGAATGATTTAATACCCAGGTAAACTCTGTTTTAAGGGTTGTTATTGTATACGAATTTATTTATTTCTAGAAAAATGTGTGTTGTGGTATATGTGCCAGCCAGAATGCAATAAACCGACTGAAGTCTGAGTCTCTCGCTTTCCTGCGCCGTAAACATCCATCCTCTCTTCCCCCTTTTCTTCAGATGTTCCTTGCTCTGTCGTTTGCAGATCGCTTTTGAAGGCATCACCGAGAACGGTTACTTGGGTGACATCTCCATCGATGACGTCAGCGTGACGGACGGAGACTGCGAGCAGGGCGACGTGGTGGCGGTGAAGGTGCACATCAAACCCTCGTTCTTCGTGGACGAGGACAAGGACCGCGTTCCCCCCTTGAGCAGGCGACGCCGACCCAACAGGATGGGCAACAGGAGTCGGAAGAGGACTGGCAGCTAAAGATTTGTAAACTGAAGACTGACATCTGAAGACTGGTAGTTAAAGACCGACATCTGAAGACTGGTAGCTAAAGACTGACATCTGAAGACTGGTAGCTAAAGACTGACATCTGAAGACTGGTAGTTAAAGACTGACATCTGAAGACTGGTACAGTGGTAGTTAAAGACTGACATCTGAAGACTGGTACAGTGGTAGTTAAAGACTGACATCTGAAGACTGGTAGTTAAAGACTGACATCTGAAGACTGGTAGCTGAAGACTGACATCGGAAGACTGGTAGCTAAAGACTGACTACTAAAGACTGACACCTGTAGATAGGTAACTAAGACTGACAAAGACAGTCACCTAAAGACTGACTACGGAAGACTGGCAACTGAGGACTGACAGTTGAAGACTGTCAGCTAAAGACTGACTACTAAGGCTGGCGGCTAGAGACTGACAACTGAAGACTGAAGAAGTTGAAAATTGGCAGCTGAAGAGTGAGCATTGAAGACTGGCAATGGTAAAAATGGCAACTGAAGATTGGCAACTGAAAGCCGACAATTGAAAACAGGCAACTGAATACTGGCAGCTAAGAAACTGGCAACTGAAGACCAGTAACTAAATATGTAGCTACAAACAGGCACTAAAACTCGGTAACTAAACTTGCTACTGAAAACTGCACTGAAGACTGTGAACTGAAAACTGCCGCTGAAATGGCATCTGATGACCATAACTAAATCTGCGGCTTAAAAAAAAGGCACTGAAATCAATTAATATGCAGCTGAAAACTGGCAAGCGTAGGCTGTAACTAAACAGGCGCTGAAAACTGGCAATAAAATTCACTAACTAAATATGCAATGAAAACTGGCAAGCGTAGGCTGCTTACTACAGGCGCCGAAAAATGGCAACTGAAAACCTGTAACTAAATACACAGCTGAAAAATGGCCAGAAGACCGTAACTAGATATACAGCTACAATGTGGCCAGTGAAGACCGGTAACTAGATATACAGCTGAAAAGTGGCCAGGAAGACCGGTAACTATATACAGCTGAAAAATGGCCAGGAAGACCGTAACTAGATATACAGCTACAATGTGGCCAGTGAAGACCGGTAACTAGAATACAGCTGAAAAATGGCAGGAAGACCGGTAACTAGATATACTGCTACAATGTGGCAGTGAAGCCCGGTAACTAGACATACAGCTGAAAAGTGCCAGAGAAGACCGTAACTAGATATAGAGCACAATGTGGCCAGTGAAGACGATAATAGATATACAGCTGAAAAATGGCCAGTGAAGACCGGTAACTAGATATACAGCTACAATGTGGCCAGGAAGATCGGTAACTAGATATACAGCTAAAAAGTGGCCAGGAAGATCGGTAATAATATACAGCTGAAAAATGGCCAGGAAGACCGTAACTAGATATACAGCTGAAAAGTGCCAGGAAGAGCGGTAACTAGATATACAGCTGAAAAATGGCCAGAAGACCAGTAACTAGATATACAGCTGAAAAATGGCAGGAAGACCGGTAACTAGATATACAGCTGAAAAATGCCAGTGAAGAACGGTAACTAGATATACAGCGAAAGTGGCCAGGAAGAGCGGTAACTAGATATACAGCTGAAAAGTGGCCAGAAGATCGTAACTAGATATACAGCGAAAAATGGCCAGGAAGACCGTAACTAGATATACAGCTGAAAGTGGCCAGGAAGATGGGTAACTAGATATACAGCTGAAAAGTGGCCAGTGAAGACCGGTAACTAGATATACAGCTGAAAAATGGCCAGGAAGACCGGTAACTAATATACAGCTGAAAAAGGGCCAGGAAGACCGGTAACTATATATACAGCTGAAAAGTGGCCAGAAGATCGGTAACTAGATATAAGCTGAAAAGTGGCCAGAGAAGACCGGTAACTAGATATACAGCTGAAAAGTGGCCAGGAAGAACGGTAACTAGATATACAGCTGAAAAATGGCCAGTGAAGCCCGGGTAACTAGATATACTGCTACAATGTGGCCAGTGAAGACCGGTAACTAGATATACAGCTGAAAAGTGGCCAGGAAGATCGGTAACTAGATATACAGCTGAAAAGTGGCCAGTGAAGACCGTAACTAGATATACAGCTACAATGTGGCCGGGAAGATCGCTAACTAGATAAAACAGCTAAAAAGTGGCCAGGAAGACCACTAACTAGATATACAGCTGAAAAATGGCAGTGAAGACTGGTAACTAGATATACAGCTGAAAAATGGCAGTGAATACCGGTAACTAGATATACAGCTGAAAAGTGGCAGGAAGAACGTAACTAGATATAACAGCTGAAAAGTGGACAGGAAGACCGGTAACTAATATACAGCTGAAAAATGGCCAGGAAGACCGGTAACTAGATATACAGCTGAAAAGTGGACAGGAAGACCGGTAGCTAGATATACAGCTGAAAAATGGCCAGAAGACCGGTAACTAGATATAGAGCTGAAAGTGGCCAGGAAGATCATTAACTAGATATACAGCTGAAAAGTGGACAGGAAGACCGTAACTAGATATACAGCTGAAAAATGGCCAGGAAGTCCGGAAACTAGATATACAGCTAAAATTGCCAGGAAGACCGGTAACTAGATATACAGCTGAAAAGTGGCCAGGAAGATCGGTAACTAGATATACAGCTGAAAAATGGCCAGGAAGACCGGCAACTAGATATACAGCTGAAAAGGGGCCAGGAAGATCGGTAACTAGATATACAGCTGAAAAAGGGCCAGAGAAGACCGATAACTAGATATACAGCGGGAAAAATGGCCAGGAAGACCGGTAACTAGATATACAGCTGAAAAGTGGCAGGAAGAACGGTAACTAGATATACAGCTGAAAAATGGCCAGGAAGACCGGTAACTAGATATACAGCTGAAAAGTGGCCAGTGAAGACCGGTAACTAGATATACAGCTGAAAAGTGGCCAGTGAAGAACGGTAACTAGATATACAGCTAAAAAATGGCCAGGAAGACCGGTAACTAGATATACAGCTGAAAAGTGGCCATGAAGATCGGTAACTAGATATACAGCTGAAAAATGGCCAGGAAGATCGGTAACTAGATATACAGCTGAAAAATGGCCAGGAAGACCGGTAACTAGATATACAGCTGAAAAAGGGCCAGGAAGAGCGGTAACTAGATAGTTGAAAAGTGGCCAGTGAAGACCGATAACTAGATATACAGCTACAAAGTGGCCAGTGAAGACATATTTTTAGGATGTGACTGACAACCGATGACTAGAAAGTAACAGGTACATGCTTAAAAAAAATCAAAAAGGGCTGTCTCCACCGGAACAGTATTTGGTTCTTGCTAAGATGAACGAGTTTGAACTCTTTGGTTGGTGTACAATTAGACGATTTTAAACCCTTGTATGTGAATACGGGGTTTATTTGATCGTTTCTTTGTTTTATTTGGAATCGTTTTATTAATCAAATAAGAATAACATGATAATGAGATGAATAAAATCAATAAATAGATAAGCAGATAGCTAGATAGATTGACAGATAGATAAATAGACAGGTACACACAAAAGAGAGAGAGAGAGAGAGAGATAGAGAGAGAGGGGAGAGAAGAGAGAGAGAGAGAGAGAGAGAGAGGAGAGAGAGAGAGAGAGAGAACGTCAGAAAAATAAGGCAACCGTTGAGGGGTGGGGGTGGGGGGAGGGCTGTGGGAGAGAAAAAACAAACCGTTTTCGCCCAATCCAAAGTGGAAGCATTGACGTGTAGTGGTTCTACTCAGCATTGATTCTGGACATTGCCCTTCATGGCTTTATGCAGCTTGATGATGAACTTTGAATTCAGTTGTCTTTGAAAAAGACGGCTCTGGCTGACGTAATCGTACCTTGGATTGACAGATATGAAACTCAGCTTGTACTATAATTAAGTTGACTATGTTGTGCGTGTACATGTGCTTATCCACACCAAAAGCTGCCACATTAGACTATGTGAATTATTAATATTTCAAACAGTTTGACTTTTTCAATAAAAAGTTTTTCTGTGAAGATTAAAAAATCTTCGTAATATATTCTCAATATTACAAAAAGTGTTCAATAGGTTTCTTTCATCATTATAAAACACGTTGTGCTGTGTTGGTATACCCAATAGCATTTAAAACAATGTTCATTTCGACGATTCTAAGAATCATTCATGTCTGTTAACCGTTGCAGCTGAACATTTTTTAAGTTGTGAATAAAAAAAAAAGCCTCTTCAAATAAGTATTAACATCTGATTTATCAGAATGTTTTAAAAAACCAGTTTCGTTTCAAGTTGTCTTGTGTTAAAATCTCCACACAAAAAAAGTTTAGCACTGACAACGTTCAATGCCACCGATCGACATATCCAAGTGGGAGTTAGTTGTTATCTAAAATGAGAAAAACGGTGTTCTTAGTGATTTGTTTTATTGAGGATACCCAACAACTGACTATTGCAAAATCAATATGTTAATTCTACTCGGCTAATAATGATATATGACAAAATTTTTTTCTTTCCTTTAAGCGTTTTTTTTTTTCCATTACAGATGATGATTCAGAAAGCACTTTACTGGTATCTTTAGATGCAACACAAGGATTTTTTTACGGGCTTTGAATGCATGTGGCCTGAATTGGTGTATACTTTTATGTTTTGAAAAATTTGAAAAATTATCGATAAAGCTCCGCCGAAAAACGTTGACAAACGAAACACAAGACAAAACACGACGCGTTTCGACCTCTTAGGTCTTCTTCAGGCAAGATACACAACACTCAGGACAACGAATATGAAGGAGCAATCACTTATCTTCATCCAGTGCGGCGCAAAATGGGCGTTGAATGAAAACGAGGCTGTCAGGAAGGAGACAATTTTGAGTCGAGGTACTAATGATGACAATAATAATTTGGTATAAATAATCATAATGATAATGATGATGATCAAGATATTGAAAAAATTAAGAGAGGTATATTTTGACACACTTGTTGGGTCCTAGCATTCCGATTTTCAAGGAAAGAGATAATTTTCTTTTGTAATATGTTTCCATTTAAGGTTTGTAGTGTAAAATGTTATCAATGAAAGTTTTCAAGACAATACCATGATTTACTTAATCGGGTATTTTTGGTGCACCAGGTATGCATTTTAAATTGAAACTTTTAACTTCTGCATAGCTTCCCAATATACATAAGTTGAAAACACCTCTGTGAAAGTATTTGTATGAAATGATCAGATGGGTCCAAGAAGCAATGTCAAAGGATCCTGCGTTTTCATAAAGCAAAGGATTTAGAAACAGCTATTCTAACCTTTGGATTGATGGCTCTTTGTGAATATGATTTCATTTATCTTCTGATGGCGTGTTATTATATTAACAGTTTTGACATTTACCCACTCGTGAGTAAACCAGACGCTATATTCTGAATTTGGGAGAATTCATTGTATTTTGTCATGACAACGACACAGCTATGATAAAAATCCCTCAACTGTGAAGTATATATATTGACTGGGCAAAGGTGTTTTATCATTAACAATAGTAAAAAGCAGAGTGTCGGCAGCGAATAGCAAGTTTTTCTGTTTTGCTTCACCGTATGTAACATTCCTTTTCTCTCTTGCCTTCTTTATCATGCAATTGATAAATACTGTGAAATATGGTCTCCCTGTTTACACCCTCTTCCATCTCAAACTGTGAAGTAGCATTACTGTTTATTATAAATGACGTTTTATCTCTTTTTTTTTATTTAAATGAAAAGTTCCAGCCCTGTGACAAATGTTGCTTCCAGACCGGTATGCGGTTAGAAATGTGAACAAAAATGTCCAACTTAACAAATCAAATGACTTTTCAAAATCAATCGAGAGTAAAAAAATCAGGCACACTGTGTAGCCTACATTCTTTGTAGTTCGTAAGATCATAGATCAATCTTGCATTGACCTTCGTTATGTCACTTAGTTATTCTTCAAACCGGTTGCTCTTCATTTATCAATTTTGCTTGAATGGTTTTTCGAACTTAATAGAAAAATACTGCTCCGCCGGACGAAAGGGACAAACAAAGTACAAGACAAAACTCGACGCGTTTCGACCTCTTTGGTCTTCTACAGGCAAGAAGACAACATTCGGGACTTTGAAAACTTAGAACGAGCAATCACTGATCCCTCAAATTGCTCAGCAAACGTAATGTTGCATACGCTTCATCAAACGGATGTTTGAATATGCTCTTTTACTTTTAACTATCATTATTGATTTTTGGTAACTTCTTCGTTTATTTCTTCATATCACTTTTTTTTTCATTTCTGTTCTTCGCCATTTACTAGCCACTCTGGGAGTCTGTAGGATTGTTCTCCCACACAAAAAGAAGAGAGAAAAAATTTAATAGGTGTTGTTCTATATGTTAGATATGATGGTGGAATGCAACCACAGCAACCAACCGTGCCTCTTGAGGAGTTCTGTTTCATGAAATGAAATCGAAATAAACAGAATCTTAAAAATAAACAAACGATTCTGTTCAACAAGTCCAGTTGCTGCAGGAGACCGTACGATATTAACTCTTTGACGTTCCCTCTTTTATTGTTGTACCCGTCTCGCTCCTCATCTAAATCCCTCCTAAAACTACAGATCTCAACGATTCCCGTTGCCGTCATTGAGAGATTTGATCTACTTATTCCTTTAATTTTCTTTCCCCTTCTCTCGTACTCTTCTCTCCCCCTCTTCCCGCACCCCCTTCCCGAAATCCTCTTTTAAACCCTTGTAAGGTCACTTTCATAGTGACCTAGACTGCTTGTTTTGTACGCTGCCTGGAAAAAAGCCAGTAGGTCTTGATTCTTTGCTTCTGTGGTTGTTGTGTTCATTCGTCGATTCGGTATTCCAACAATTATTTCCCTGCTAAAACCCCCGTCTGTGGTCTTTTTTTTTTTTTAATGCTGATTGATGAGAATGAGGTGATTAAGATGATGCTACGGATTTCCATTTCGGTCTGAGACTACATGACAGGCCTGTACTCTACGCTTCCTTTCATAATATATCCGGCGTCAACCAGGCCCGAGAGATACAGCACCTGCAGTGTTGGTCAGGAAATTTGAGCAAGACTTCAGAAACGCATCCCTTAAGTGGGATGAAACTCGGGCTGTGTGGTCCCAGTCTTCCCAACTGAGTCCGCAGCAAACTAACTCTGGGTAGGAGCGGTCGGGGCAGAAAAACCCACATGACTCTGATGGGATTCGAACCCACGACCTCCCAGCCGGGAGTCCGCGACGCTAACCACTTCGCCACGGCGGCTGGTGTCTGTGGTCATTATACTTCGAAACTTGCAATAGTACAAGATATTTAGTATCAAAAGTATCCCACAGAATTGAGCAACGAAGCGCAGAAGTGACAATTAAAGTGTCTGATGCTGTCTCTGTTGCCCTTGTGGAGTTTGGTTCTCGTTTGGATCCTTCATTATTAATGACGGAGTCCAGATAATGTAAACCGTTGAACAGTTGCTATCGTCTGTCCATTGGCAGTCGTACCAGTAATGATGGTGACAGTGACAAGACGTCGAGATGTTCTGGCGTTGAATTCCATGCGATATCATGTGATGTTTCACACAGTCTTTCAAATGCTTGAACATGTCTTGCTCACTGCGTGTCAGGCTTCGATGTCATGTGCAGAGCGACGGTTCATGATGGGTCTTTTTCTCCGATGGTGACTATGGTGACATGACCCTTCAAGAACATCTGCCACAATGCGTTCCAGGAGTATAGACGAGGAAAGTTCAATCCTGGCGAGTTGATGAATTCATGACGTGATCTATGGAGATCTACGAAACATCAACTCATTGTTCCTATGGCAAACAGAAAAGTTTGTTTGCTTTGTAGATTGTTGACTGTCGTTTTACTTCATGCGTATGTTGTAAATATTGTTTTTGTTTGTCCATAGCTATTGAGTGTATCTTTACTTTGTACATAATAATAGAGTTTCTTCACTTTGTACATAACCGAATGTTGTTTCACTTTGTCATTGGGTGTTTTTGGGTTTTTTTTTTAAACATAATTGTTGTATAACATGCTGTTTTTATCATGTATAACATTTCCCATTTTTTCTGTAGGCCTACATGCCTACTACGTACTATAATATTTGCATTCTTCACTAAAAAAAAATGGCTGATTTGTACAGGAAAATACAGAAGGGTTTAATGTTTATAACATAATGTTTACAAGTATGAAAGTGACATGTACATTTCCTCATAAAATAGCATCCCATGCAATGTCCGTGTAGAGCTAATAACATACATATGAAATTCTACTAATAAACAGTGTTCGGAGCGCAGGCAGGCTTCCAGTCTTCGGTGACGGTTGTCTAACATCTGTATCATCAGTGCGCAAGACCGTCAAACATCTTTTAAGCGTAATCTGTAGAAGTCCCCATTAACGTTTCCGTTCTTGTTACGTTTCGTTTGGTGTGCTCACCGTAAGGCCTCCCGTCCTTTTCTTCAAGGTTGTCTCTCCTCATGACCAGTTGAACGCTGATGTCTCTTTTTCTGTCCATGACCAGGCAGCATTTGGTGTTGTGGGTTGACTCGGGGGTTCTGATATCGGTGTGCAAAACCTTCGACTAAGCGGGCAGAGATTGTTGCCATCCCAAGACTGATTGCAATGATGTGACATTTGTCGAAGCAGCAGCTTCGTGAAGTGCACGAATTTCTGCATGACTGTTTGTCAGCCCTTCTGCAGAAAAAAAAACAAAAACAAAAACAAGATGCAAAGCATATAAACGTACTTCCAGTTTATCTTAAATACGCGTGTACATTAAAGAGCATTGTTTACTATGAAAATACCCATGATCTACCAGTCAGTTTATGAGATCTAAAGCTTTTTTAAAATCCGTCAAATACAGTACTTCACAGATATTTTGTCAAATAAAAAAAAAAACGTCACAATCAAACATGCGTCATAATGGATTTAGTCACTGAGAGATATTCCACAAAGAAGAAAAAACGTTTTGGGCCGTTGTAACGGCTATTCTGGTAAACTAAAACCTCGGGCATCATCCGTGACCCATAATGAACATACCTACAAATTTTCAGAAAGATCGGCCCAGAAGTTTTGTCTGGAGCGAGTGGAATACATTTTGACCACGGACAGACAGACAGACAGGCACACAGACACACAGACAGCGTTGTAAAGTACTCCCTGTTCCATAAGAACTGGGAGTACAAAAAAAAATGAATACGTTGAATTCAACAAGAGTAACTAAATCTGCATTTGTGACGGTGAAGTGGGAGACCAGCATCATGGATGCGTTTCCACACTTCCTACAGGGCACGGTCATGAACAGCGATGTCTTTTTTCAAACGTGATGGTACCATCACTCACATTGCGGGTTCCTTTCATGTCATCTATGACTACCTGTGTTGTGTGTTGACAAAAAAAAAAGTTCTGCAGCAGAATTTGTACCCAAACCAAATCTTTTGTATCTGTAAAGTCTGCAGTGTGTGGAAAATGTGATATATCGGTTCTGGTTTGAGTACGTACAAGTAGTGATAATGTGATCTAAAATCAAGTTTACGACAGTCAGCGGCACCATTCATGTCGGTGACAAGTTCTTTTAGAGTGGGAGTAACGTGTCGAGTTTAGGCTACAGCTTTATTTGCCTCTCTCATGTCAATACATACTCTGATTTCATCTGGATTTTTCTGTTTTGGTGTAACGCCAATTCGCAAAACCTATTCTGCAGGACCTGAAACTTTCTCATTGATATCTT
>CM031617.1:28468262-28475762 GCA_018398815.1 Conus ventricosus | reverse complement strand
ATAACATGCCACATACACTCCCCCCCCCCTACCCCCCCCGCCCCTATCCCCTCCAAGCCATGATCATCCTCACGGACTCCAAGTCTTCGCTAAACAGCTTGTCCACAGGGAGGAAGGAGAACCGAAAGGAGCTTCAAGCCGAAATCTTGTTCCAGGCTCACCAAATCATCAGTAAGGGAACAGACCCTACCCTGCTGTGGCTGCCCACCCACGCCGGAATAACGGGCAACAACATGGCAGACAGCGCCGCCAAAATCGCCACAAGAACCGACCACCCAGTCAACCTACGACTGTCCGTGGCCGAAGTCACCAGCAAAGCCCGACAGGCCGCCTACGACATCAGGAACGACACTCTGAAGCCTGATGTGCAGAGCAAGGATGGGTGTTCATCCCCCATGCAGAGGAAACTTTCACGACTCCGACTTCCCAGAGGAATATAGCAAACCCTGCGAAGAATCCGGACAGGATACCACAGATGTGTCTTCCTGAACCTAACCTGGCAGTGTGGGGCAGAGGCCTCGCTCCACCACGACCTCAGCGACTGTATCGCCCTCCCCGACGTCATGACTGCCGTCAGAGACTACAGACGAACGCACCAACTACACCTGCATGTTTCTGCTACCGCACCCCATCTCGAGACACAGCCCATGAGGATGCTCGCCAACGCCCTGATTCCTCCGGACTCGACGATTGGTTCAAACCCACCCCAGAGGAAGACGAAAGGAACACGAGGAACTACAACGATGGAAAGCAGCATCAACGACCACCACCATTGAACGACAACACTGACCAACTCCACGATGAACCTCCAACCCAAGGCATCCAAGACCACCGCGCACACAACTCAACGATATTCCAATATGTTACAACTGGTACTCTGCGAGGTGGCATAGCAGAGAGTGCCAAGGGGGCTGTGGCAGATCAATCTTAAGGTACATCGATGTGAGAGGTCCGTATCAGGCGGCGCAGTCAACCTTCTAGCCCTATGGGTGAGAGCAGATGTAGCTTGTGTCGCCAGGGGACAGTTCTTGAGGACATAGTGATGAACCACTGACTGACTGCAATGACCCTGGCCTGGGCGTCCATGTCTTCGTGTTGGCAAGGTGGGAGTCCCTCTTGAGGCTCGGCTGAAAATTGACCTCTCAGCCATTGTCAGCGAGGACCTTTTTCAGGGACCCGTGCAGCAAGTGCTCCAGCGACGCCTGTCCTGCTCCCTCTTTGAGGCGGCCTCACCCGGCACAGGACCACCTCCACCCCAGCATGAAGAAGACCGCCTGGTGGCCCTGAAAACAGGCAAACAGCCTTCTTGGGACGGGGGGTGGGGGGGGAGGGCTGCAAAGAGGACACCAGTTCCGGGATCCTGAATAGCTCAGTTGGTAGAGCGCCGGACTCGTAATCTAAAACAGAATCTCCGCCGGGGCGTTTCGGTACAGGGGATTTTTCCCTCGGAGTTAACATTGGTTCTGACTCCATTTCCCATACAGTCCTTCGAATGAGACTATAAACCGAGGTTCCGTATGTGAACGCATGCATAATATCTTGCACACACGTAAAATCCCATCACCAACTTTCGGAAGAGAAGGCCAGTTTGGCCGTTGGTATGGATGACACGTTACACATAGCATGCACCCGGCGTGAGAAATGGAAAGAATGAAAGAATTAAAGAAATTGAGTGAACGATATTGAACGATATTGACTGGATGACACGGGAAACGACTGTATGAAGCGCCAGCTGGCAGTTCTTTCCGTCGGCATACCCAGGTAGGCAGCCCGTTGTGTAAACGAGTGTCGCTGGTAAAGCGCTTAGAGCTTGGTTCCAGCCGGAATAGGCGCTATATAAGTATTCATTATTATTATTATTACATTATTATTATTATTATTATTATTATTATTATTATTATATTATATATTATTATTATTATTAACCAAATGCTAGACTCTAGTTCAGCACGACGAAAGGAGAGGAGCCAGACTCCAGTCTGGGATGAGAAGCAGAACAAGAAACGACAGCCCCCGTCCAGAACCAAGTTCAAAGCTCCTGCCATTGACCAGACCTGCCAACAGACTGAAGTCTTGGGTCTGTAAGGATACCATGTCTGTCAAGGTCTCTGACTGACGTAAAAATTAACCTCTACGAATCTGAGATGCGTTCCTGGGCTCTGAAAGGAACTGAAAGGGAAGAAACTCCACTTCGTTCCCTCCGAGTCTTCCTTGGCTGGCTGAGGTCCCTTGGTTCCTGAACCTGTCTCTCACTGTCTGTATTCGCCTGCACTCTCTAGCCTGCTACCCCACACCATCACGCCTGGGTCAAAACATTGTGAGTTAAGACTCAAGAGAAATCACAACTTTAGATACGTAGACTGAAACTTTATTCATTTTTTTTTCCCCCGCGTACGCAGGCTGATACTCCTGCGGACACTCTGTGTGTGGGACAGGCAAGGATTAATTCCATCTACCCAACAAAGGGAGTGGAGTTTTTGTGTGTATGACCGTTTTTTTTTATAATCCTGCCATTAAGGCAGCCTTACTCCAACTTCGGGGAAATGTGTTAAGTTAAAACACATAGGGTAATTTTTTTTTACATTGTCCCTTCACCATTAAGCGGTTGTTGTTGTTGTTGTTTGTTGTCGTTTGTTTTTTGTTTTGTTTTGTTTGTTTGTTTTGTTTCAGCTTTTCTAGAGATGATTCCAATCCCATTTTTAATAGTCATTTCTTCTTTTCACTGCAACAAAATTTCTTCTTGAAAGTCCCTTGGAACGGTTCTGTAATCTGTTTATTTATTGAACGTAACTGTTTCATATCATTGACGATGTCAAACAATCAAAGATTAGTCTAAAGCACTTTTTTTTTAATGAAAAGATGTTAAATCAAGCAAAACAAAGCAAATGCACGCGCGCGCAATCACACACACACACACAACACACACACACACACACACACACACACACACACAACACACACACACACACACACACAAAACATACACACACACATACACACACACACATACAGACAGAGAGAGACAGAGAGAGAGAGAGAGAGAGAGAGAGAGAGAGAGAGAGAGAGAGAGAAGAGAGAGAGAGAGAGAGAGAAGAGAGAGAGAGAGGAGCTACTATTAGAGTGAGTGTCATCGAAAGTCGTACATCAAGCCATAGCTGATATACACTGAACATCTATATCTTTTTTTTTCTCCAAAAGAAAAACAAATACACCACTCACACCTTCTCTCTCCTTTCGAAAACCGAAGGGGGGGGGGGGGGGGGGGGGGGGGGGGGGGGGAGGGGGTGGAGGGGGGGAGGGACTATTTTCCTGGGCATTTAAATCGGGAATTTGTGCAGTTTCTGATGCTGCATGCCTCTTCACCAGGTTCTTCTTCAACACCGTCACTGGAAGCTGCTTACGGTCTGAAGAATCCTCATTTCGTCAACGTCCATCGTGCCTCTCCCAGCACAGGTCACAGGCAGTCGGCCCTCTTTCTTGGTCCAGGCCTCTGTGCTGTAAATGTATATACCACAGCAGGAGAAGACAGTCCCAGATGGAAAACCTTTAAAAGAGAACTGAATTCATCAGTAAGTCGTTGCCATTGAGTGAATGAAGACAGTCCCAGATGGAAAACTTTTCAAAGAGAATTGAATTCATCACCAAGTCGTGACCATGGAGCGAAGAAATGCTGTGTGTGTGTGTGGTGTGTGTGTGTGTGTGTGTGTGTGTGTGTGTGTGTGTGTGTGTGTGTGTGGTGTGTGTGGTGTGTGGTGTGTGTGTGTTCGTCCGTGGTCAAAATGTGTTCCACTCGCTCCAGACACAACTACAGGGCCGATCTTTCTGAAAATGTGTAGGTATGTTCATTATGGGTCACGGATGATGCCCGATGTTTTAGTTTACCGTTACAGCCGTTAGCAATGGCTATAACGGCCCCTAACGGTTTTTCTTCTTCATGGAATATCTCAGGAAGTACGTGACCGATCTTTCTGAAAATTTGTAGGTATGTTCATTATGGGTCACGGATGATGCCCGATGTTTAAGTTTACCGTTATAGCCGTTACTAACGGCCCATAATGGTTTTCTTCTTTATGGAAAATCTCGGAAAGTTCTTGGCCGATCTTTCTGAATTTTGTAAGTATGTTCATTATAGGTCACAGATGATGGCCGATGTTTACCAGAATACCCATTACTAACGGTTACACCACCCAAGACGGTTTTTCCTCTTTATGGAATATCTCACGCGTATTCAGGATAAACTGGAGTCCGTTTATATGCTTTGCATCTTGTCCTCTATGTTGCTTTAGAACCACAGTACTGTGCCTCTCTCTGGTGCGTGGAAGAAAGGACTGTTCTGTTTGTAAAAAGAAAAAAAAAATCAAAAGAAAACGTGTGTGGGGCTGAGGGGTATGGGGTCTGTGTGTGTACGCGTGCGCGCGCTTGCGCATCTACATCTACATCCTTTCAAGGATGCAACAGTATTGTACCTGTGGGACCCTTGTATTTACCCTGTATGAAAAACGAAATTTGTTGACGCCATAGAAACCCTTGTGTTGCCATTTCTGTGTGGAACGCCCGAGGCATTCTTTTTCTTGATTAATTCTTCTTTGTAAGCATCATCTTTTTACTGTAAGAATTATTTGGTGGTTTTGTTAGAATTAAAATGGGTGGGCATCAGCATGGCTGGCTAGGAGGCCGATGCGAATACTTTAGGTTTTTAATGGATTTCTTTTTGTGAAATGTCCACAGGATTTTGAAGGCGCCCTTTTGGGGTTTTGGTTTACAGCAATTCTTTGGGAGGGGGGGGGGTTATAGGTATCATGGGATATTTTCTTGGTATAAGCGTTTCCCGCCAGGAAGCCTTTTTACTTTCTCTAGGGAGAACTTCCCCGGTGTTGATAAGTCAGCTTAATTGGCTGGTTGATTGGTTTATTCCGGTGAACATTTTATTTATGGTCTAACGGATTGGCTTGGATTTTGCATATGTATTAAACCCAGCTGTTCGAATGCATTAGCCAGTGCGTCCGGGACACGGTTGTGCCGAGTTATTTCCCTTCTTACAGTTGGAAGCATCTTCTGGGCTCAGCACCAGGGCAGAAAGATTACCTCGTGACAACCATCGGAATACTCTGGCCTTCAAAGGCACCTGGTCGGCGATTTAAAAAAACAAATTTTCTGTAAGCCACTTTCCTATTTGCTATGCTTGTAAATGTGTTTAGTATTGCAAGCTGACAGTGTGATTCAGTGTGAGGATTCGCGTAATTTATTGATCAGTTTATAGGCGATTTTTTTTTTTTTTTTTTTTTTTTTTTTTTTTTGCTGTCAAAGATGTGTTTTGAGTCCTACTGTTTGGTTAAATGGGTGATACTGGCGAGACTTCCGTCCATGTTGTCTCCCTTGCTTTTCACATCGTCTTTTCCATACTTTCAAATGCTCACCCAGACAAATGGACCGTGATGTATACTTGCTCATGCATGTGCCAAAAGTGCGCACGAGCACACACACATACAGAGAGAGAGAGACAGACAGACATACAGAGAGAGAGAGAGTTGCAGAGCAATTGATTTTGTTATAATTGTGCGAAGCTTTTCACATCCTGACAGAATAGTTTTCCAAATAAATATTTGAGTTTGAAAAAAGTGCCCTTTCTGGTCATGTTGAAAGTAATGTTTGAGTCTCTCACTGCATTAAAAGTCCAAAAGTGTATTGTATTGAACGAAATTGTAGTATCTTGCTACTCAATTACTCAGCACTAAGCATGCGAATTTAATTGCCTTTTGACAAAATATTTCTTGAGGTATTAAGAGTTTAAGTTGCTTATCCCTCCAGTCCCTGCATAACAGCCCACCTGGCCAATGAGTAAACTCATCAGGGTTGAAAGGGTTATAAACACACTGTAAATTTATCAACCGTTTATTCTCGATCTCTTCTTTTTGATATTTCGCATTTCCACATGACACACACAGTCCCAATTGTAAAGAAAAGTAAAACGTCAGTTTCCTTTAGTATTTTTTTTTAAAATCCAAATGTGTGTGTGTGTGTGTGTGTGTGTGTGTGTGTGTGTGTGTGTGTGTGTGTGTGTGTGTGTGTGTGCGTGTGTGTGAATAAATAGATAAAGAAATACATAAACGAGTAAATAAATGGACACACAAACACACATACACACAAACACGCATGCACGTGCACACACGCGCTTACACACACACACACACACACACACACACACACACACACACACACACACACACACACACACAGCAGAGAGAGAGAGAGGAGAGAGAGAGAGAGAGAGAGAGAGAGAGAGAGAGAGAGAGAGAGAGAGAAATCTTTAAACAAAACATACATACTTTGAATCACAAATCCAAAGAAAAAACAATAGATGGTGTTTTAAAAATGAGCAACAAACAATAGAAAAACGACCGCACAATTCAGGAAAAAGTCCAAAGCAGTCTAGTTCCCATGACTAAGTGTAAAAACCAAGTGCACATCACCCACATTCTTGTAAAGATAATACTGGTGTGGTATAAATATCATGGAGTAAAAGTCCCTGAACAAACGTTGTCATTCAAACCACAACAACATTATTACATACCAAAAAAAAGTCATTTCTTTTTATCTCATCTGTGCAAAAAGGGCAAACAGTGAGGAGACTATGCCAAACTTGGACGTAAAACCAAAACATGTTTACTTTCACAACAGAAACTGGAGATCCAAGCTTTAGAATAAAGAGTTGACAAGTGCCGATTTTTTTTTTAAAAGATGAACAATCAAAAACATAACAAAAACAAAACAAAACAGGGAAGGGTTTAAAGTGGAGAAGAAATCATCACCTGAAAGCAAACAGAATGACGTAATGACGGCTGCATGCATTCACAGAGTCTGCATGTGTGAACTCCCTTTACATCTTCCTTGTCTTTTTGTGGAGAAAAAAAAAACCTCCATTATTCACATATAAAAATAGAGCACACTATGTTCCATCTCTCAGGATTAAAAACCAAAAAAAATCTGAAAAAAATAAACTATTGCATCAATTATTCGAATATTTAAAAGCTGTGTGATTTACAAAAAACAACAACAACAAAAACATACACACAAAACACAGCAACAACAGCAAAAAACAAAAAAACAAAAAAAAAAAAGAAATAAAAACAGCTGTATGGTTTCAGTCTTTCCATTCAAATCCATCACAAATTCAATCCTGGAAGATGCCAGTCGGGGTCGCAAAACCTCACAAATAAATAAATGCCTCTAACTGGAATCGAACCTATTCCCTCCCACCCCACCCTTTTCAACAGCTCTACGAAACAACTACATGTGTTGTACTTGGTTTTTTTTTGACAACAAGGGTGATTTTCACTTCAAACGACGCATTGTGTTCCTGAAGTAAAGACAAACAGTAACGATGTATTGAAAACACAGGCAGAGTTCAAAGGTCAGTGACTAGACGATTTAAGACACAATGACGTCGTCCTTCTCTATGGAGTTAAACGGATTGCAAGGCGGAACGAGGGTGATCATGCG
>CM031617.1:28415762-28465762 GCA_018398815.1 Conus ventricosus | reverse complement strand
GAAGCTGCCCCTGTAAAGCACAGAGACAAAGAAGTTGCCACTGTAAATCACAGAGACAAAGGCGTTGCCACTGTAAAGCATAGAAACAAAGAGATTGCCACGATAAAGCGTACAGACAAAGAAGTTGCCACGTAAAAGCATAGACACAAAGATGTTGCCACTGTAAAGCACAAAGGTGTTGCCACTGTAAAGCACAGAGACAAAGAGGTTGCCATGATAAAGTGCAGAGACAAAGAAGTTGCCAAAGCATAGCACAGAGACAAAGTAGTTGCCATTGTAAAGCATAGATACAAAGAAATTGCCACGTTAAAGCACAGAGACAAAGAAGCTGCCACGGTAAAGCACAGAGACAAAGAAGTTGCCACGTTAAAGCACAGAGACAAAGAAGTTGCCACGGTAAAGCACAGAGACAAAGAGGTTGCCACGGTAAAGCACAGAGACAAAGAAGCTGCCACTGTAAAGCACAGAGACAAAGAAGTTGCCACGGTAAAGCACAGAGACAAAGAAGCTGCCACGTTAAAGCACAGAGACAAAGAAGCTGCCACGTTAAAGCACAGAGACAAAGAAGTTGCCATGGTAAAGCACAGAGACAAAGAAGCTGCCACGGTAAAGCACAGAGACAAAGAAGTTGCCACGGTAAAGCACAGACACAAAGAAGTTGCCACGTTAAAGCACAAAGACAAAGAAGCTGCCACGGTAAAGCACAGAGACAAAGAAGTTGCCACGTTAAAGCACAGAGACAAAGAAGTTGCCACGGTAAAGCACAGAGACAAAGAAGTTGCCACGGTAAAGCACAGAGACAAAGAAGCTGCCACTGTAAAGCACAGAGACAAAGAAGTTGCCACTGTAAAGCACAGAGACAAAGAAGCTGCCACGTTAAAGCACAGAGACAAAGAAGCTGCCACTTTAAAGCACAGAGACAAAGAAGTTGCCACTGTAAAGCACAGAGACAAAGACTTTGGCATTGATGAAGACAAAGTTGCCGGGCACAAGTCTCATGATCATCATCTGATCACCAGCTGACAGCTCTGTCATACAGGGCTTTACACCTCTCAAATCAAGCAGTGAAAGAGTGAGCAGTCTGCGCAGAATTTGAGAAAAGAAAGAAAGGAAGGTTGAGAGATAGAAAGAAAGAAAAGAAAAGAAAAGAAAAAGAAAAAGGAAAGTCTGTAAAAACAAAAGACAATGACACGAAATCTCTCGAACATTTATCGCAAGAAAAATGTAAACACGCTGAAAATACAAGAATTTCATGTGAATCAATAATTTTTTAGTAAATGAATACTTAAAAGTGGATTCTGCTATCGAGTACATTGTTATGTTTGTGAATATGTGTATTTATCGAGGTAAAATTGACAACAAATTTTTCAGATGTATTTGTTTCTAAGAGGCAGTCAAGAGTCAGTTTTAAGTTTGAAGAACATAATGCTAGAATTAAACATTTTTTAACCGATCTTAATTATCTTTAGAATGTATATGAAAATAAATTATTCACCATATGGATAGACAGTATCTTTTTCTCTCCCCCCCCCCTCCCCCGAACATGTTATTTGACAGTTCTTTTAAACTCTCTTCCGCGAAATTCCATTGAATAAATAGTAGCTTTGGAATGAAGAATTTCTAAATACAGTGGGGAGGAAAATGTGAGAAAAGAAACGTGTAATGTCTTTCCATCCATCCCAGGTACATCTTGCGAAAAAATGGCCCTTTCTTTAAGAATGAGTACCAGTTATACAGTTTGCTTGTTGTGTGTATGTATGTATATTATATTTGCATGTGTCTAGGAAGTTACATATCTATGTAGGTAGGTAGGTAGGTATGCATGTATATATGGGTATTTGTATGTATGTGTGTATGTATGTTTGTATGTATCATATATGTTTGTATTCTTGTATGCATGGCTGTTTAAATATATATATATATATATATATAATATATATATATATATATATATATATATATATATAGTTAAAACAAGTTAAAAGAGGAATCTTAAAACTATCTACAAATTTGTTTCAAGCGTGTTGCGCTGTCATCAGGATGTGTGTGTGTGTGTGTGTGTGTGTGTGTGTGTGTGTGTGTGTGTGTGTGTGTGTGTGTGTGTGTGTGTGTGTGTGTGTGTGTGTAGTTAAAGCAAGTTAAAAGAGGAATCTTAAAAGAGGAATCTTAAACTCTTTAACTTGCTTTAACTAATGTTGCTCCCCAAGGGGTTGAGCACTTAAAAAATTGTTTTAGGCATTTTAAATATACTGAACTATATATATATATATATATATATATATATATATATATAATATATATATATATATATATATATATATATATATATATATATACATATATATATATATATATAGATATATAGATAAGATAACATAATGTTGCTTATAGCCCAGCCGACCGCAAAGGGCCACATCAGGGCTGATATATATATATATATGTGTGTGTGTGTGTGTGTGTGTGTGTGTGTGTGTGTGTGTGTGTGTGTGTGTGTGTGTGTGTGTGTGTGTGTGTGTGTGTGTGTACATACACAAACAGATGGATGTAAATATAGACACGTATACATGAAGAGAAATAGAGATAGGGTGTAAATGGGTACGCACGCAGGTATATACCTATGAATGTATATCTACTGCTTTGTATACATTTATCACCCCTGCTGGTAAAATGATGTGCATATAGCCTGCACATTTGTGCATCTAATTCTAGGTGTAGGCATCAATCATTTTTGTTGCATTGCCTCTGTTTCTCCTTCCTGTATGATGGAAGTGAAAATAAAGCATGCTTTAAATGACAACCACTCTAAACAGCCTCCTGGGACGAAATGATCATCACCTGATCTGGTGAGGTGTAATATATTGTACTTCCCTTGAAGGTGACATGAAAAATCCGTAGAATTCTCAGTTATACCACATTACGGCCAAGTACATTTAACTGAAAATAGGATTGCCTGAAAATTTTTTTTAAAAGGCTGGCACTCTTTTGATATTGTTGTTGTTCTGGCTGCTTTCTTCATACGAAAAATCAACTCAATTTATTCTCTTTTTATCTTGTCTTCGTTGTTGTTGTTGTTGTTGTTGTTATTTAACACTATACAAATTTGAAGAGTATTACGTTATTGCCTGATGTCATAATCTGTTGGATTGACAATAATTTCACAAATACACTAGCTTATAACATGCCAGGTATTTTGATTTATGTGAAAAATTCCTCTTTTTTTGCCCCCCCCCCCCCCCCTCCTTTTCGTTTTACATGTTTGCATAGGTAAATAAATTATCCCGTTTGTGCTCCACACACCCCTCCTCCCTCTCATCATCTTTGAAGTGTTCTCACCACAGTGCGTGTTCGCTGATGCCGCTGTGATATTTTCCAAGCTCTGTTTTGTTTGTTTGTTTGTTTGTTTGTTTTTGCGTGACTCAGCGTATGAATTTGCACACGTATCTACATGGCTTTCAATTCTCTTTTCTGAATACATTCTAGGCCGTGCAAATTGACCACAAGACACACCGTTCTTCCAGTGGATTCTGACAGTGACAGAAGAACACAAACAACATTCCTTACCCGTAGTTTGGTATCTGCTGCACCCTTGAGCACGGGCTTGAACTGCAATTGAACACAGATCATCGATAACAACTTGCCAATCAATTCAATTCATTCATGTAGTTTATAGCCAAGCCAACTATGAGGGGCCATACCTGGATTGCCATTCTGTCAGTCAATTCTATACACAGATGTTTTGGAAACTTGGTTTGGCAAACTGACACGAGCATTAATGGAAACGTATCTGATAAGACCCAAAAACAGATTATGGACAGAATCTCGTTTGACGGAAACTTGTCAGATAAAAAAAAATTCCAAACAGATCTGTGGTAGAAATTTGATACAAATGATCACGGGAACTAACTCTGATGGTCTTTTCATAAGGCGTGTTTTCATTGTTAGAATAGGGGACATTTTTTTTAGCCAGGTGGACGTGAAGTAAACAAAGACTTCTCTATGGTCACGCATCGAGTCAAAGTGATAAATAACTTGTGCACAGTAGTTACAAATCTGAATTACAGGTCACCGTGACTAATCCAGCATAACTCTGAGGATACCACTCTGAATACATGCTTCATTTCAGTTGTCTACAGTCTACCAGCAGCAATCCTGCTTTCTTTCTTTGTCTCTATAACTAAAATTGCACTTGGGTCATTCATAACACTTTTTTCTTCGGAATCCTTATAATTCATCAGTGGATTTCCAAAATGTATTTTTCATCTCTGAAATTTGTCTAAAGCTTTGAATTTTCTGGTGAAACGCTGGGAATGTATTCACATTGAAAACACCGCCCAATGTCAGCTGAGATCCAATTGATAAAGAACCCGCAAATGCTGGTCAGCAAATTTGAACAACTCTATTAACAGACGCATATATCATGTGGATGAACCTGACGGTGCGGTTCCAGTCTTCATGTCTGAGTCTATAATACATCTAAACAACACATGAACAAAAAAACGGCCGAGAACAGAGCAAAAAAAAAAAAAAAAGCCACACCTTAAACAGGAATCAAAACCCAGACCTCCAGTCAGCAACTTGCAGTGCTAACCATTGCGCCACGTGACTAGTTCACAATTCTATGGGCAAGAAACGAACAGACAGATGATCAGTTTAACTGAAGTTATCGATATCCCAGCTGACCACGGCGGGAGGCGGGGAGTGGGGGGGGGGGGGGGTGGCATAACAGGGCTGTTCTTACATATCCATTTTGTCTACTGTACATAAGACTTAGCAGAAGTTCATTTAGTTTAGACGATGTTAAGGATAATAGACGAACCTGTCTAAATAAAATAAAAAAAAGATAGCAAGTATGTGGAATCAAGGGCAAGTTTTTAGTGAAGTACGGTTTGATTCATGGGGATGGGGTTAAGTGTCACTGGATAAGACGGGGGAGGTTGGGGTATTGAGTGCGTGTCATTAGTGAAGATGGGGTACGGGTGGGGCGAGGTGGTAAGTGTCAACCTCGGGTTATGTCGATGGAGGAAGGACTAGCGCACAGCCCAACACACTCACAGCTTGCTTACAATCTCATTCATATATCATGCATTCGTCACATCAAACCACTAGTAAAGTCTAAAACTTTTACTACACATGATCATAGAAAGAAACATCAATGCATATGGAATCAAACAAAATAAAACATTCTCTCTTTCCGTGAACTTCACAAAATCATTTATCTAAAATCATCATTAACTAACCCGGGTATAAATAGATTTCTACTTTACTGGCCAGGTGATCTTAACTATTCACGAATCACTGTCTTTTCTTTTCTTTTTTTTTCTTTTCACTGTCACTTTCACAACACGACACAACTGCTGGCACTGGTCAAGTTAGACTGCTGGCACCGGTCAGCTGGACTGCCGGCACTGGTCAGGTTAGATCGCTGGCGTTGGTCAGGTTGGACTGCCGATGAAAGTGGCGCTGGCCAAGTATGAGGTCGAACCCCGGTTCAGATGGAACAGTGACTATCAACATCGATCTGTTCTCCTTTCCTTCTTCCTGCATTAACGCATTGCACTCTCTCTCTCTCCTAGTCTGCTCTATTAAATGGACATGGTTGCTTTTCTTTTCCTTTTCTTTTCTTTCTTTTTCTCTTCATTAGTTAGCAACTCTCTCTCTCCACATCTCTCTTTAGTCCCTCCTCTGCAGACTATCTCCTGCTAATCTCTCAACTTGGTTCTCTTCTCTCCTCCCTTCATCTCTCTGCTTCTCTCTCAAGCAGACCTAGAACTCTCCCTCTCTCCCTCTGTTCGTTCTCTCTCCTTCTCCCCCGTTCTCTCCTCCACTCTCGCATCCCTATCTTATCTTGAAACTCATCTGTCCAAGGGCGAGTACCATTGGTCAGTATTTTTACCGCCCCGTACCCAAAGTTATCTCCCTCTAATTCCATTGGATTATTCAAATCATGACAGCCACGCCTACACGCCTCACTCTCTGTGGTGGTCAATTGGTCATTTAATTGATTAGCTAGATTTCGCCCCCACCACACACATACTTCTCCCTCTCCCTTTCCTGCTTTAACCTGCGACGTCCGACTAACAATGGCGCTGGTTCCACAAATTGGCTAAGATGAGCCTGAGCCAGGCGCTATGACTCGTCTCGCTAGACATCGAGGCGTGGTCAAAGCTGCTTAGTCCGTTGGCCGGACAGACCGTCTCTGTGGAGCCTTCCCCTATGCTTAATTGGCTGGATCCGAACCATGGGCCCGTCTACGTGGCGCCCAGAATATTTGAGTTAGAGCTTATGTCAAACAACCTGGACCACGACTTGGTTGTTCTATTTTGACCGTGACAATTTCCCCCTTGCAAAAGACTATGCACCGCATCGTCTCAAAACCACGGTACAAAAAAAACAACTGAATTTGCTGACACACGCTACACGTGCAAATTTTTTAAAAATACTTTACAACCAACGGTTTATAAATTTATAAAATATATCATTAGTGAATACCACTCCAATGAGTTTATCATTGACGTGCGCTCTTGCGTTATTTCTATTCATTTTATAACGACCTCTGTGCGCACCTATGCAATTCCCCTACTTGCGGATTTGCCATCTTCTCTTCACAATTCCTATGAAAAGCACATATAGTATGATCATGATCCATGACACTTCACTGAGGAATCTCCGTCCTCACTTATTGCAATAAGGCATTCACTACACAAGCGACTGTATGCTCCAAGCATAACTACATTCACATGAAAGTCTCACAAAGAAAATATGAACAAGTCTCACACAAAAAAATATGAACCATAGCCAACTGGGAATGAACCCATATCCAATCAACATAACTGTAATCAACACATATTATCAACAAAGCACCCCGGATATTGACTGACTTCCTCTGAGTTGCAGCTTGCTAGACTACGCGACTTAAATAGTCAGCTCCGACATTCTGTCGACCTGGAATGTTACTGCACTCGGTACCTGTAGGGCTGCAATGCCATTGCCCAACGCAGAACCCTTGCTGTTTTTCAGCTGTGCCTCCTGCAGGAATTTGAGTGGTTGATGATCTGTCTCTATCACGAACTCTTTCCCATACAAGTATTTGTGGAACTTCTGCACGGCCCACACGACAGCTAAACACTCCTTCTCTACAGTTGCGTACCCTTCTTCACACTTTGTCAACTTCCTGCTCGCATACCTCACGGGAAACTCGACCTCTTCATGCTCCTGCAACAATACTGCACCTATCCCACCACCTGATGCATCTGTCCGCAACAAAAATGGTTTGGACATATCTGGTAGCTTCAAGATGGGACGGGAATCTAGTCTTTCCAACACCGTCTGCAGTGCTTGCTCTGCAGCGTCTGACCATTCGACCACTGCCGGTTTCCCTGCCTTGACCAAATCACTGAGAGGACTCGTGATTGCTGCGAAATTTGGAACAAACTCCCTATAGAACCCAATAAAACCTAGCAGACTCCTGACTTCTGTTTTGGTCTTTGGTCTCTCTGAATTCATCATCTTCTCCACCTTTCCCCTTTCTGGCTGCTTTGTGTCGCCTCCGACAACAAAACCTAGGAACTCCAGGCTTGGAAAACCAACCTGGCACTTTGTTGGTCTGGCTGTGAGATTGGCTTGTCTCAACCTCTCTAAGACTGCTCCTAGCTGCCTCATATGCTCCTCCATGTCTCGGATGCTATCAGAATGTCATCCATGAAATTCACAACGCCTTCCAATCCGTCAATAACTTCCTCATCATCCGAGAGAAGACTGCAGGTGCGTTGACCATCCCAAAAGGAAGTACTCGCCACTGGTATAGCCCCATAGGAGTGGAGAATGCTGTGACTTCCTTTGAGTCCTCACTCAAGGCTATTTGCCAGTAACCCTTGCTCAGATCTATCCTGGTGAAATACTGGCTCTTGCTTGTGGCGATCTGAGCGAACAGGTCTTCCATGTTCGGTATGACCTCTGCATCGACCTTGGTGACACTGTTCAGACGTCTATAGTCAAACAGAATCGATGCTCACCTGACTTTTTCCTCACTAAGACGACGGGTGCACTATACGATGATTTGGACGGTTTCAATCACCCCAAGGTCCAACATCTTTTCTACCTCCTCCTCGATCACTTGCTTGGTGGCATATGGGATCGGGTAGGCTTTCACATGTACGGGTTTTTGCGATGTTAACTCACACGTACATGTCTCTAGAGTTGTCCTGCCTGGTTTATTCAGTCAGGGACGCCCTATACTGTTCTAGGAGCCCCCTAACTTCCTCCTGTCTCTACTGTCTAGCCCTTCATACAGTGACACATCCTGTATGACTCTTCTCCTGAAACTCAGGCAACAAAATCTCCCCTTCTTCTGCTGGGTCTCCTTCACCTCATCAATGATTGCTTGCTGCGCCTATGTGCTGGGTCTCACGCTGAATGTATTTGCGGAGCAATATTTGCATGGAAAAGTTTTGATTTCCCATTCACATCGATTCGGTAGTCCTGATCTACCTTTTCAATGATGGTGAATGGTCCCTTCCAATGCATCAGCAGCTTGTTGTGATCCGTGGGAAAGCTGTAACAGGACTTGATCTCCCACCTTGAGGAATTGCTTCCTCACCTTCTGTCATACTGCTTCTTCTGGACGACCCTAGCCTCCTGCAAACTCTCCCTTGCGACCTTACATGTCTCCTCGAGCCTATTGCGTAGGTCCACCACATACTGATTAGTGGTTTTGACCTCTTCGGACTCCTGTTCTCCGGACCACAGCTCTTTGGAATGCACACTGGTCCCCGAACTGTCCGCCCATACAGCAGCTCAAATGGCGAAAAGCCTGTGCTTTCCTGAGGGGCTTCCTGTAGGCGAACAGTGCCGCTGGAATGTAGCGGTCCCAATCTGCTGGCCTTTCCTCACAGAGCTTCTTTAAGATGCCCTTCAGCACACCATTGAATCTCTCCACCAAGCCATTGCATTGTGGGTGGTATGGGGTAGTGAGAAGCTGTGTGATCCCTAGCAGCCTGTTGACCTCCTTCATCACGCCTGAGGTGAACTGTGACCCCTGTCACTGAGAATTTGTGCTGGCACACCCACGCGAGAAAAGATGTCTACCAGCCCTTCAGCGACCTGTTGCGTATCTACGCCTTTCAATGCATACTGCTTCTGGGTATCTGGTCGCGTAGTCCACGAGCGTCAAACCATACCTGTGCCCGCCTTTGGAACAGGGCGCGATTGGGCCAATCAGATCAACAGCCACCCTCCTGAATGGTGTGTCAATTAAAGGGGGATGTTTAAGAGGTGCCTTCCTCTTCACCCTCTTGTGGCTGATCTTTGACACACATCACATGACATGCAGAAACGTTTTATGTCTGCCATTGCTCCTGGCCAATGAAAGTCATCAAAGATTCGGTCAGCTGTTTTGCTGGTGCCGAGATGACCCGCCATGAGCGACTCGTGACCACTGACATGACAGTGTCACGATAACCTGCTGGTACCTCTAACTGAGTGGTCACCTTACCTGTCTTCCCTTGGTGAACACTCGGTACAACAGCCCGCCTTCACAAGAAATTCTGTCTCACCTCCTCTAACCTCCTGTTTCTCTCCACCTCTTGCCAACTCCCAAGACTTCACGAGCGAAGGGTCTTGTTCCTGCGCCGCCCTAAACTCATCAGGCGACACATCTATGCCCGACTTCCTTGCTGGAACGATAACGGTTTATCACCCTTTTCCTCCTTCTTGCTCCTTGTTTGAACTGCTGCCCCTGTAGCAGTCAACAACTCAGGATCCCTGGATCCCTTGCCCTGGAATATTTCCAATGATCAAATCATGAAGGGGTTTCTCCATCACCAACGCAGACAACTCGCCTGAGAAGTAAGGGGTACGTTACTTCTATCTAGCAACTGGAAACTCCCTCACAGTGCCATCGATTAGAGTACAGGTCTGGATTTGCCCTGTCAAATCCCTTTCTCGACCAGCGTTGTTCGTACTACACCGCATGAACAACCAGTGTCTCGTAACACTTTCACCCTCTGCTGGCCAATCCACCCTTCTTCCACTGGTAACGAACCACTCAGCCTAGTGCCCTCCATCCCTGACACTGACTGCTGTCCAGTGCTAGCCATAGGCTGCACTCCACCCTCTTCAGACTGAATCCCTTTTGGTTCCACTGCAGGTCGTTTCCTTGACGACCCTTATCCACCTCTTGCAAGGCGGCTGCCTTCTGGAACCTCATGCGACAATCCCTCGCCACATGTCCTTCTTGTGACAAATGAAACACCTAATGTCCCTTTGCCTTCCTTCTGCCCCACCACTGGGTTTGCAGACTTTGCGAGAAAACTCCCTGGTCTCCTTGCACTCTTCTCACCTGTGCCTAGCACCTGTTTCTCCTGCACCTTCGTGCCCAACGTGCCTCTCTATACACCTCTGCGAACTTCAACAACTCCCTGCTGTCTCTGGCTGTCTCTCTTTCAAATGTATGGTTAACTCAGGGCCGCAACCTGACAAAATCTGCTCTTTCTAACTAGCTCTTTCAATTCAGCGAACTCCTTTTTCGTACCACTCAACTCTAACCATTTTCTCAAAATAGTGATCTAGACGTGCACCAAACTGAGTGTACGTCTCACCTGCTTGTAATTTAGCTGAACGAAATTCTTCCTGAACCCCTCCTCTGTGAGGTCAAATCCTTTCATCAACGATTCCTTCACAGCGCCGAAATCAGACTGTTGTTCTGCTGGTAACGCAGTGAAAATTTGTAATGCCTTACCCGTCAGTAACGCCGACAAAATGACTGCCCACTCTTCTGGAGGCCAACCCTGACTGGTCGCAAACGTTTTTGAAACGACTGATGTATGCATCATCGAATCGGTTCTTCAGAGAATTTTGGCAACTTAGGTCGGGGAGCGTAACTGGCACAGAGTCACTGGAAACAGAACTACCATCCTCGGTGGTCTCCCTTTGTATTCTCACTTTCTCTAACTCTAATGAACTTTAATCTTTCCGTTTCCTGCTTCATTCTTTCTGTCTCCTGCGCTTCCTTATTCTTTCTGTTTCCTGCGCTTCCCTTATTTCTTTCTGTTTCCTGCGTTTCCCTAGCCTGATTATCATTAGCCTGAATCCTTAATTTTTCTGTTTCCTGCTCTGCTATTTCTCCGCGCACACGTCGTTCTTTCCGCGCGTTCATCCCTTTCCATATTTTGCTGGTTTTCAACAAATGCTCGCAACTCTTCTCCCGAATAACCTAAATCACGAGCGACGCTCACAAGTTGTTCAATAGGGGTGTTCTTTTCTTCCGCCATTATATCTCTTTTTTTTTTTCTTTTTTTTTTTTTGAACAAGATTTTATTACTACGACAGCCAAACTGGTGGTTACCGACACGAGTGACGTAATAGCACAATCCTATGAATGATATATTAGCTTGGGACAAACGTAGTTAGTTTTTATAAGACGCCCAGCGCCTGACCCAACTATGAGAGCGAATTATAGGCAATCTGTGCGAAATGAGTACTCTGGGGCTGAAATGCCAAGCCTAGTATTAACTATCTTGGAAGCAATGCCAGCTAGTATTTTAACTATCTTGGGAACATACAGTAAGACAACCCCTTGTCTTAGGATTACAACACTTGAATCCCACCCAGCTTCCTCTCTGAGAAGTTGAACAATTATAATAAATGGGCCAGAATATCCTGGCAAGCTCGCCAATAATTGTCAACCTCGGGTTATGTCGATGGAGGAAGGACTACAGCACAGCCCAAACACACTCACAGCTTGCTTACAATTCATTCATATATTCATGCATTCGTCACATCAACCACTAGTAAAGTCTAAAACTTTACTACACATGATCATAGAAAGAAACATCAATGCATATGGAATCAAACAAAATAAAACATTCTCTCTTTCCGTGAACTTCACAAAATCATTTATCTAAAACATCATTAACTAACCGGGTATAAATAGATTTCTACTTTACCTGGCCAGGTGATCTTAACTATTCACGAATCACTGTCTTTTCTTTTCTTTTTTTTTCTTTTCACTGTCACTTTCACAACACGACACAACTGCTGGCATGGTCAAGTTAGACTGCTGGCACGGTCAGGCTGGACTGCCGCACTGGTCAGGTTAGATCGCTGGCGTTGGTCAGGTTGGACTGCCGATGAAAGTGGCGCTGGCAAGTATGAGGTCGAACCCCGGTTCAGATGGAACAGTGACTATCAACATCGATCTGTTCTCCTTTCCTTCTTCCTGCATTAACGCATTGCACTCTCTCTCTCTCTCTCCTAGTCTGCTCTATTAAATGGACATGGTTGCTTTTCTTTTCCTTTTCTTTTTTTCTTTTTCTTCATTAGTTAGCAACTCCTCTCTCCACATCTCTCTTTAGTCCCTCCTCTGCAGGACTATCTCCTGCTAATCTCTCAACTTGGTTCTCTTCTCTCCTCCCTTCATCTCTCTGCTTCTCTCTCAAGCAGACCTAGAACCTCTCCCTCTCTCCCTCTGTTCGTTCTCTCTCCTTCTCCCCCGTTCTCTCCTCCACTCTCGCATCCCTATCTTATCTTGAAACTCATCTGTCCAAGGGCGAGTACCATTGGTCAGTATTTTTACCGCCCCGTACCCAAAGTTATCTCCCTCTAATTCCATTGGATATTCAAATCATGACAGCCACGCCTACACGCCTCACTCTCTGTGGTGGTCAATTGGTCATTTAATTGATTAGCTAGATTTCGCCCCCACCACACACTACCTTCTCCCTCTCCCTTTCCTGCTTTAACCTGCGACGTCCGACTAACAATGGCGCTGGTTCCACAAATTGGCTAGATGAGCCTGAGCCAGGCGCTACGACTCGTCTCGCTAGACATCGAGGCGTCGGTCAAAGCTGCTTAGTCCGTCTGGCCGGACAGACCATCTCTGTGGAGCCTCTCCCCTATGCTTAATTGGCTGGATCCGAACCATGGGCCCGTCTACGTGGCGCCCAGAATATTTGAGTTAGAGCTTATGTCCAAACAACCTGGACCACGACTTGGTTGTTCTATTTTTGACCGTGACAGTAAGTGTCACTGGAAAAGATGGGGGAGGTTGGGGTACTGATTGCGTGTCATTAGTGAAGACGGGGTATGGGTGGGCGAGGTGGTAAGTGTCGCTGGAAAAGACGGGGGAGGTTGGGGTATTGTGTGCGTGTCATTAGTGAAGACGGGGTATGGGTGGGCGAGGTGGTAAGTGTCGCTGGAAAAGACGGGGGAGGTTGGGGTATTGTGTGCATGTCATTAGTGAAGACGGGGTATGGGTGGGTGAGGTGGTAAGGGTCACTGGAAAAGACAAAGCAGCTCACAAGCTGACAGCCTGGTTTTTGTAGTATCCACGCCTCCTCTGGAACCAGTCCCACGAGCGCCCAGTTGACTGTAAAAACAAGTGAAATCATAACCATGAGCATGCATGGACACATTGCCACGCATACAAGTGTTTCAGGAAACTGGCATTTCAAATCAGAAATGAAAACGACCAAAAAATAAAATGAGGTCGCGAATGACATAGCGAAGGGAAAAAAGATCAATCATAGACAGCAAACAAACCCCCTAAGCATCACATGCGCATTTTACCAAACTGGTGAACTAAGCTAACATACCTTGAATGTACGCATGAAAAGAAGAAAAAAATGTATTCATAGGGTACTTTCAATTTTCAATCAGTCACGTCAAGCTTCTCCGTACAAGCAACAACAACAAAATTATACTCTATTTCACTTTTCTTTTCTGGTTGATTTTCTTACATCAATGCGAATGCGGTGACTGAACAGTTTTGATAGATGTATCTTTCAAAACACCTCGACCACATGGGAACCTGTTGTGAGGGCTATTGTGAGGGTGGTACGGGGAAAAGGTGTGAGACTAAAGTCCTGATGTTAGGGTGTGAGGAAATCTTCTCCAAGGCTTTCTTTCTCATTTTATATCTTAGACCCGCAAGATGTTATTAGCCTCACTAACAACTCTCTCGCTCTCTCTCTCTCTCTCTCTCTCTCTCTCTCTCTCTCTCTCTCTCTCTCTCTCCTCTCTCTCTCTCTCTCAAACCAAGGTGAAGTGATATGTGTAACCGTGACTTGCTGAAGGAAACTAAACACGTCTATGAAGATATATACAAAGAGATACAACCGAACTAGATGTCAATAATCATGTTAAAAAAAACCCACAGATTTTAACAATGGCAGAAGGTGAACATTTAGAAGGTTACATAGTGTAGAGGAGGCATCAAAAACTTATGAAAAAAATATTCGGAACGATAAAGACCCTGGTAGAGATGGAATAACAGTTTTTTTTTTTTTGGAAACAGTTATGCAGTTTCCTAGTACGTTCGTTAAGCAAAGGGTGTTTAAAAGGAGAAATGTCAGATGCACAAAAGGAAGGCATCATTACATGTTTACTGAAAGAGGGTAAATGTAAGGAGTATCTTTGTAAGGAACTGGAGGCCAATAACGTCACTTAATGTTGTTTATGAAATTGGTTTGATGTGCTTTGTGAATAGAATGATATCGTACTTGACTTAGTCCTCTGAATTCCCTGGGGAACATAGGGCCGCAACCAGACTCTTCCAGCGGACACGGTTTTGGGAGATCTTCTTCAGCTTGGCCCACGTCATTCCGGCGGCCTTCACTTCCGCGTCGGTACTCCTTCGCCATGTCTGTCTTGGTCTTCCCACTCTTCTTTTGCCCTGAGGGTTCCATTCAAGGGCTTGTCTTGTGATGTTGGATGGAGACTTTCTGAGGGTGTGGCCAATCCATCCCCACTTCCGTTTTCTGATTTCTATTTCTATTGGAACTTGCTGGGTCTTGTTCCACAGTTCTGCGTTGGCAATAACATCTGGCCATCTGATGTTCACAATGTTTCGCAGACATCTGTTGATAAATGTTTGGAGTTTGTGGGTGTTTGTCTTTGTTGTTCGCCATGTTTCAGAACCATACAGAAGGACAGGTTTCACATTTGAGTTGAAGATTCTGATCTTGTTATGGAGTGAGAGGGCAGAGGAATTCCAGATAGGCCGTAGCGTAGTAAAGGTGTGTCTGGCTTTATTGATGCGACTCTTGATATCCTCATCTGTACCTCCATCTTTGCTGACCACACTGCCGAGGTAGACAAACTTGTCAACTTCAATGATGTCTTCCTGTTGTAGTCGTAGTGGGTCTCGTTGCTGGTTGTTGACTCTCATGGCTTCTGTTTTTTTTATGTTGATTTGGAGGCCTGTCTTTCCTGCTTCTTCTGCTACCCGGCACAGCTTCTCTTGTGCGTCTTGCTGTTTGTGGGACAGAAGGCTGATGTCGTCGGCGAAGTCCAGGTCTTCCAGTTGCTTGGTGAAAGTCCACTGGATTCCTGTCCTCTTGCCGTCTGTAGACTGCCGCATTATCCAGTCAACGACCATCAGGAAAATTGTTGGCGATAGTAGACACCCTGACGGACGCCGGTTTGTACAGTGAAGGGCTTCGTTAGCTTCCCATCGTGGACGACCTGGCATGTGGCATCCTCGTAGAGTTGCTGGATGATGGCAACAAACTTGGGTGGGAAGCCATAGTGATGCATGAGTTTCCAGATGGTATCTCTGTCGATGCTATCAATGCCTTCTGGAAATCTACAAATACTGCGTACAAGGGGGTCTGCCACTCCAGAGACTGCTCGATGATAATTCTCATGGTGGCAATTTGGTCTGTGCATGATCTGTCTTGGCGAAATCCAGCTTGTTCTTGGCGGAGGGTCTTGTCTAGGGCGGTCTTTAGTCTCTCTAGCAGAATGATATCAGGCTTGCCTAAACGTATCATGTATACATGCAGGCAAAAGACCACATAAAAGATATGATAATCCATGTTGGAGTTCTGCGGATTGTGGAAGCACATAGTCATACACACACACACACACACACACACACACACACACACACACACACACACACACACATACACACACACACACACACACACTCACACACACACACACACACACACACACACACACACACACACACACACACACACACACAAGATTTACAATTCCCAAACCAACAGGTCGTATCAATGGCACCACAGTCAGAGAAAACAATGGGGCTGCTGTTATCTGAATGCTCATTATAGCCGTCCAATGAACAATGGGGGAAAAAAGCTTGGTAGTGTTCATCTAATCTATTCTATGCATGCCTTGTATTTGTGTGTGTGTGTGTGTGTGTGTGTGTGTGTGTGTGTGTGTGTATGTGTGTGTGTGTGTGTGTGTGTGTGTGTGTGTGTGTGTGTGTGTGTGTGTGTGTGTGTGTGTGTGTGTGTGTGTGTGTTTCACAGCGTAGTGACATCAGACAACGATAGAAAAAGCCAAGGCAGAGAAAAAAGGGGAAAAAAGACGTCATGTGGTTTGGCTCAAACTGGTCTATTGCATGGGATCAGTTCCACACAAGACGATTCAACTGGCCCTCAAGGTGTATCATGTCCCAAAGAACACCGGAGAAATGCTGAGGAAGTGTTTACATGGCTTCTCATTGAGGTTCTCCACAAAGGAATACAAAACAGACATCAGCTCTGGACCCTCTATTTCAAGTCATGAAAGTTTAATATCACACTGTTTTCTGGTTATTTTTTTTTCCCTTTTTCTTTATCTCTCATTCATTCATTCATTGGCAATTTCTCTGTTGTTTTTTTTTAATTAAGTTAATGGGTACCAGAGAAAATGTTCTGTGAACATTTCAATATATACATGAAATCTCACTCTGAATTCCCACGAAGATTTTATTTTATTTTATTTATTTTTATTTTTTTATTTTTGCTTTAGAAAACGCATCGTTCATCGCCATAAAACATTTCTCAAAATCTAAAGTGTCCCAGAAATAATGCAAAATTAGATATCCCAAGACAGTCAGAAATGTATGCAAAATTGAAATTGCTCTGAATTTTGTGCACATATGACACAAATGTAGTCACAAAGGAATAATCTGACATCGGTAACCATACAGATATATAACTAAAGAGTGTACCTCCCAGCTGCGATTTAATCCAAGTGTCCGATAGTTTACGGCTGTTCCATGCCGTCGGTCCACCAGTTCAGTATGACATGTGCTGTCTCTCTTCAGCTCTGGCGGTGCAGCCTGTTCATTGGTCCGTATCGAGTTCTGAGCACGAGGAGCAGCGGACTGCGGAGTGCGGTTCAGCTGAGCCAGAGAGCGAATTCTGTGATGACCAGTGCTCGGTCCACATCCCCTCCAGCACTGACGAAGCCTGACACGGGGTCTATGATGTTGTCATAGCTCCGATAGGGGGCGGTGGCGTGGTGATCTCCATCGTCATTCCATTTCGTGAGAGAAAATTTGTCAGGGGATTTAAAAACAAAGTTACATGTATAATTATTTTATTCAAACATCGGGCAACGCAAAATTCAGTATTTTTTTTAAAGAATGCGATAGTACTTTTGCAGGGAGACTGACCATTCTGACTTTTTCTTTTTTTTTTCTTTTTCTTTTTTTTTTTCTAAGGTGAAACTGTCGGAACATGCATCTACTGGAATCTTTTAAACACTGCACAAAAGTCTGTAATGCACTGTCTACATCCCTGTCAAAGTAAGCTTAATTTATGGTCAACGTTATCGTATGTCACTGCTTTTCTATGTCTTGGCAAATTTCGTATTCTTTGTTCCACACAAATTTTTCACATCGGTGTCTTTATTATCAAACTTCTTTTGCCATAATGATCGGAGTCCACTGCGTTCTCGACAGTAAGAGATATGCTATTGATAAACGGAAAAAAGTTCGATATTTGTAATTAACTAGTCCACTATACTTCCATCAGGAAAAAAGTGATAAAAGTACATGAATCATCAAAACTTGGTTCACTGTGGCCATTTACTGTAATGCAATCAAACATATAACAAAATTCAATCAGCTGATCACCAGCGGTGTTACCATGACTACCATGAGATTCTTTTTGTTGTCGAAACTGGTTTGTGCCCCCAAAAACTGTAACCTCAAAATACCTCTAATCACAATCAAAACAGTAATTCTTAAATCTAGTTCTTGCATTCAATTCTCCACTTATAGAATACTAAACGGTCATGTTTCATAAAGACGTGATAAACACTGATGAAGTAATTCAATGCCGTAGTCATCCTGCTGGATATTCCAGAAAGCAGAGTCACTGGGAGGTATGTGAGAGCAAATAAACATAATGTCTTTATCTGTACAGAGAAATCTTGGTGAATCTTTGAAACCACACTGTCTTGTTTCATCCGGATACGCCCTACAAAATGGTTTTCTGACCAAAACAATAACGCCACCTGAGCATCTTCCTCGATTAGGATCATTTCTTCGCTATGGACGTGAACATGATGAAATCATTACATAAAGGTGTCTGGAAATCAAACGCAGCGAAAGTTTCAGTAAAGTCCAAGAAAATCCAAAGAAATAAGAAAATCAATGTAATCATCTTCTCCATTTTTTGTGTGCAAAAATCCATTTTCACTGTTACTCAAAAATGTAATTTGACTATCAGGTACGTTATTTACAAAGGAAGCTCTCTGCGATTTTGGTGGGGTTCAGTGTGAACAATGGTCCATGCTTGTTTGGTTAGGCAGTGTGGCCCAGCCGATTTTCTAACATACTATAGGGTAGGGTGGGAGATGGGGGTTAAGATTACTGGGAGACCGTTTTGTCTGATTAGGACACCCTTTACCCTGATTTTCAGACTCGGCATTTCAAAGGACTTCACGTACAACGCTGCTTTGACCGCGAGGTGTCATGTTGCTGATCTGGCAGTCAGTGCGTGAGGTAGTCAAGGCTATGTCCTCTCCCTCCTGACCAGAATGAATCCCCTGTGTAAACTGCACTCACTCAGCCGGTCTGTATCACACTTACGTTGTAAGTTCGAGTTGCACGTGCGCTCACGATCTCTCTCTGCTCGAGTGCAAATCATGTTTCAATGTTTGTGATGTCAAACAGAACAGCGTTCACAATGAAACAGAACTCGCTGCTGACTGTCCTGCCGCGTCGTGCAAATAGCAAAGACAAGAATTTGAATCTTCCACAGCCACTGCATTACCTACACACGTTTGTTCACTCTTCTCCAGTTTGCAGGCACATGAGTTTGGAAATGGATGACGTTCTCTTCAGACAAATTCTGACGTTTTACAGCTCAGAAGGGAACAGTGATGGAGGGGGGGGGGGGGGGGGGGGGGTACCCACAAAACATTTATGAGCAACAGTCACTTTTGTCTAGTTTGAGTGACTGATAGGACGATTAACGTTGAAAAAGAAAATCGTTGAGAGAAGAAGGAAGCAGAGGAAGGACGAGACAAAGAAGATTTTGACAAGGAGGAGGAGTTGGAGGAGGAGGAGGAGGAGAAGCAGAAGATGATGATGATGATGATGATGATGATGATGATGATGATGGCGATGACAATATTGACGACGACAACGACGAAGAGAAAAAAAGAGAAAGAAGAAAAATATGAAAAAGAAGAAGAATGCCCCGCCCCGCCCCCCCCCCCCCCCCCCCCCCCACACACACACACACACATTCTCCCCTTTTGACCCACTCCACATCTCCCACGTGCGCACGCATATCCCTTACAGTTTCATACTGTTTCAGGAGCACAGCCTTGTTGGCATCAATATTGCTGGACACCTGCAGGACTCAGCCAACGGCAACAGATACATGTTGCCTGTTGCCAAAAATCTTTTTCGAAATGATCTGAAGCAATTTTGTGACTATTATTATAGGGGTAAAGTCCATGCAAGCAACAAGCACGCTGACTGCTTTGATTTTTTTTTTTTTTCACATTTCGAAACAAAAATTAATTGGTGGTGTATATGTCTGATAAAAAAAAAGGCTTTCCCTTGCAGTTCACCTAGCTTACTTTCCAGATAAGGCTGTGCTTTTTTTTTCAATGTTCAAGTTTTTCAAATATCAATACATTTCAAAGAGGGGGGGGGAGACAGACAGACAGACAGAGACTGAGATACAATGACAGAGACACGGGGACAGAGAGAGAGAGAGAGAGAGAGAGAGAGAGAGAGAGGAGAGATAGAGAGAGAGAGAGAGAGAGAGAGAGAGAGAGACAATGGCCCAGAGGACAGAAACTGGCTTAGGTCAAACTATACCCCGGGTATAAACTATGTTCTGGACTAGGCTACTTTGTACAGGGGGTTACTCTGGACAGGGTAGAGTCTGGCCTGCTACACCGGTTTACGTTCAATTCTGCTTCAGTTTGTTCTGTATTCCGGGTCACATCGTCAGAGTCGTTTCCGTCTAGACTTAAAGGTTTTCCATCGCGTTTTTTTTTTTTCAGCCTGTGTAATAGCGTCTGCTACCTCAGTTTTAGCATTACAGCCACAACAAGTATCTTTTTCATGTCATCGTCACTTGCAGCGTTTATATCTCTGCCTTTATCCAGACTGACTCTGCTGTGTTCGTGTTCATCAGCACTGTCAACGTCTTCAGTTTTCCTGGAGAGAAACGTGCCTGTGTCTTTGCCGCAGTGGTCAACAGACTGGATGTCGCGCTCACTCAGAGAGGTCACAGTCTGCCTGGTAATCATGTGTGGACTTTGGGATAAGACACCGTTTTCTCCGTCCGTCTTTGAACCACACGAGTTTGTTTTGCTAGTAGTCTTTTTTACGGGGTTGTTCTTCGTTGTGATGAAGCACTTTGTATGCACGATTCGTTTTGTTTTATTAGGTCACTGTAGCTGCTTCTGCCAGAACAACCAGCCTCACTTCTGTCGTATTTCTGGAAATCCGAGCTTTTCGATCGCCTCTGTTTTCCCAGTCTATAGCTAGTGTTGAGGTCTGTTGAGGTCTGGATTCTCTGTTGCTGACGGTTTTCCGGGTGGATTGCCATTGTCACGACCGACCCCTGGAGGTCTGCCCTGACAGGATCGGTCTAGGTGGGAGTGAAGGGAGTGACTGACATGACCTCACACGCCTCGCAAGAGCCCACACAAGAAAGATTACGATACAACACCCATTTTATTCACACCAACACACTCAGTCATAAATAAGCATTCCAACACACACAACATGCACAATCACAATCAAGCATTCCAACGCACACAACATGCACAATCACAATCAAGCACTCCAACACACACAACATGCACAATTATAAATAAACATTTCACCTTACGACGTACACAATCACAATTACAGCATTTCCAGCACATATAACATATACACAATTATAAAGAAACATTTCCAGCATCGATCCCTTCTAACACCATGGAGTGCGTCCACACCCTGCCCCTGTCTAAGTCCACTGGGAGCACCCTGTCGCACTAGGTGCTCCGAGCCGGGTCGGTTCTCGCAGGGAGTCGCTCAAAGCCGACGCCCTCGACTCACAAGCAGGCAGTGAAGAGCGCGTCCCGGAGGGGGGTGGGGGGAAAGGAAAACGAGGCGCTGTTACTGGAGGTCCTGGACGGGGGTCAGGGCCGGCCAGTCAAGACGGCGGCTCCTCTACCAGTCCGCGGTCCCGACCAGGGCGTGTCTTCGACCCGCGCGTGGCACCATCCAGTCCGTGGTCTCAGCCAGAGCGTGGCCTCAACCAGCACGTGGCACCATCCAGTCCGTGGTCTCAGCCAGAGCGTGGCCTCAACCAGCACGTGGCACCATCCAGTCCAGACTCCAGGTGAAGCCCCGGGAGGGGGGAGGGGAAACGTAGCTGGGGGAGAGAAGAAAGGGAGGGAAGGAGAAGGAAAGAGGAGGAGAAGGGTACTGGAACCCGCCGTCAGTACAGTCTGACCCATGCTGTCAAATCTTAACAGCCACTCGCATGATGGGCGAGGGGAAGTCTATTAAATGCACCCACAATCCCAGCCTCAACAAAGATCTGAGCATAACACAGTAAACCCATCGAATCAGGGATATTCACTAGGGTCTTCTCACCACGATGCAGGTAAAGACTGCATTAAATCAAACAGGTTATAAAACAAATATGAATTATCTTCATCCTTCTCTCACTCATGCTTAACATTTTACTTCCTTAGGAAATAAATCAACACAGCGACCATCGCTTTATAACCGCCACCACATTTGCAAATAATAATTCAATGGCATAATTGTCACATTTTATAGCCACATTTCAAATAACACAAATCCTCCAGCCACGCATCGAACGACAAATCATGCGTACGCACACTCGCGAACATAAAACTCGTTCTCCTTGCACACACAAACAGACGGTGGCCGAAGGATATAGAGTCCGGCGAACGTGACAGGGGCGGACGAGCGAGACCAAGCAAGTTCCAACCCTGAATCACCAGGTTCTCTCCCATCCCCACCGACTACCGCATCACCAGATGCATAAACAGGAGAAAGAATTTTGGAAATAATTTAGAATGGCCAGGTTAAAGATTGAATTAACCAGAGAAAAGGTCTCACACAATATTTCTCTTACAATTTCGAAAACAAAAGAAAATTTCGCAAAAGAGAAGACTAAGCCGGCTAACAACAACAAACCAAAACAAACAAACCACGAAACTGATGCTTACCAGCTACCCGTGGGTGACCCAGAAGAGGCGGGTCAAACGACTCTCTCTGCCCTCTGTCCAGTCGAGAGGACAGAGGCACAGGTGCGGAGAAAGAAGAAGTGATGTCCCTCTCCTACAGGCCGACTGCAGGAATTGAAAGTACTGACTGTACTTTCGATGATACGGTGAAGAACCAAGACTGGAGCAGGCGCTCCCAGAGACATCTTCTGCTCGATGAAGAGCTAACCTCCCTCAGCAATGGGCGGCCAACATGCCACCCTACGTCACAGAGTGAGCATACTTCAAACTAAAAGAAATGAAGCACGTGCGACAGGTAAAAAGACAGGCGAGAGGCCGATAGACAGAAAGTTCGAGAGAAAGGTACCGGCCACCCGTGAACTTGCAGGATAAATAGCACGGGCGGTGGAATTAGAGAGAGAGAGAGAGAAAGCAAACCGAAGTTGAGCTGAACTACACCAAGGTGCAACCGCACCACAAGCCACACATAAGGGACGGATACACGACAACAGCAACGACAATAAATAAATAAGTAATTCCGCCACCCTAGGTGGGCCGAACGTCGTAGGCCTCGTGACAAACTCGTGACAAACCCCCCTTCTAAAAGCATCTGTTTCTCTGAGATACAGTGCTCCTTTGAACCTTGATGCATGTGCAAATTCACAACAATGGGACCCGAACCCAACTCTCTGTGCTCGACAGAGTACGAAAGAATCAAATACAAACATTCTACGATAGAATCATACAGGGAAATACATAATACTACATTTATACACAACTAAGCAAACCTTCCAACCATGAAAGTAACAATCCGAACCATTGATGATTCACTACCGTTAACATCACTGAAGTGAAACTGTCACTACACCTGATACAGAGACCAAACGGGGATTAACCCTGGTTGAGGGGAAGCGTCCCTCTGACTGATTTTCCAATGTGCTGACTACGGAGCTCGGCTAAGATAGTCAGCATCCGTATTACAGGAACCCTTGATATGACGGAAAGTGAACGAATGACTGCAGTTCCACAGCCTAACTCATGAGTCGATGACTGACTGGCCGGATCGGTCCAAGCACTGGAGAGGATGATGATCGCTCTCCAGTACAAACTTCCGGCCGTACTTCTTCTTTGGGCACGCCAGTGCGCGTCCAAATCTGCCTGAGAGATTCAGCAACAGTAGGGCATCGATAGTCCTAAGCCGGGACAGCCTCTGGGTATCGACTCGCAGATTCTACCACTACCGAAGTGTAGCGGTGTCCGCGATCGGATTGGTGGATTAATTGGGTCCCACCAGGTCGACAACCGACCTTGCTGAATGGCTCCCCTAACCTGTGGCACTGACCCTAGGGGAAACACGCTTCAAGCGACCCTTAGGCGTTGTCCGTTGGCAGACATCGCAACTGCGGCAGTACTGCCTAACCTGTGAGTTCATCCTGGCCAAAAGAAGTCCTGTCTGACTCGCTCGAGAGTCCGCTTGGAGCCCATATGACCTGCCATGGGGGAATCGTGGGCCTGCCGGAGGACAGACTCTCTCAAGCTTTGGGGAACAACAGCTGTTTGGCCACACGATCTGCCCCGAGTGAAAACCCTAAAGAGGATCCCCTGTGGAGCTTGAAGCTCACCTTGGCGTGTCGGGCAGACTGAGCGGGACGATCCAACCAGTTGTCGCAGGCGTTGGACATCCAAGTCCCTGGCCTGAAGACGGATAATGCTGCAGGATCGGCCCTTGCCAGAACCTCGTTAGAGATCGGCCTGAAGAACGGGACGCAATTCCTGTTCCTGCTTCTTAGCTTTGGCGCGTGTGGTGATTCCCCACACGCCTGTACGGGCAAATCCGTAGACACGGGCTGACTGCGTCCGTCTGCGAGGTGATAGTATTCCCTATGATAAGGGAATACAGAGGTCGCTCCACCGCGATAGCCCACACTTCGCCACAGAAGTAGGGGGTGGAGATAGGAATGAGTACAGAAGGACGGGTGGAGGTAAAACCAGCCTCCAACCCGCACACATCATAACTGGCCACCCCGCCGGGCCTTAGGGGAAACTAAATCCTTATCCACAAAGAGTGTTGATGCTCCCGAATCCCTGATGGTGTCGACCAAGGATGAACCAACAACAGAAAGAAACACTGGACACTCTGTACCACCAGAAGCTTGGATGGACCCCACGTTAGCCGAGGCACGAGGATGCTGGAAAGGACTAGCCCCATGACTACCAGCGGCTCTAGGGCAATCTTTCCTGATGTGGCCAGGACGACCACAAAGAAAACAAAATCGAGGTGCTGAGGTCCTCGATGGACTGCCTGCCTTATTCGACCCGCTAGCAGTCGTCGGCGCCTATCGCCACTAAATCCTGTGGGGGCTTCCTCTCCGTATCTGGGCGATGCCCATAAGCCCTGCGAGCTTCAGCAAACACCTCAGCTGTGTGAATCGCAGCCGCGAAATCCTGAGGTGCTGTCTCGCCTATCCGGATCCTCAACTCTGGGGACACAGTGTTGGTGAGCTGTTCAATGAGGATCAGATCCTCCAGCTCCAACTTGGCCAACTGGACGCCAGTACCCTAGCGTTTTGCGCAGCCTATCACCAAACTGCCACGAAGGTCTCGTCGTTATTCTTCTTCATGGACCTGAACTTCCTCCTGTACGTCTCTGGGGTAAGGTGGAAACGCTTACGCAGAGCCAACTGCATGTCTGCATAAGACGCGCCTTCATTTATTTAGAGTGAGCACACACTCCCTTGCAGCACCAGATAATCCAGAAAAAAGGTGCATAGCCTTTTGTTCCTCAGACAATTGATATGAACTAGCAACCTTGTCAAATGCTCTAGGAACATATCAATGTCCTCACTAGGTCTGAACTCTGGAAGCTTAACTTTGGGCCTCTAACTCTATCACCCGCCTGGTGATTAACTCCCTGACTTACAGGTGTGGGAGACCGCGAAGAAGTTGTTCCATCTCCTCCCTACGCAGAGCCTCCATCCTGTCTAGTTCTTCCCTACGGAGGGCAGTCTCTTCCCTACGCTGATCCTCCTGTCTGGCAGCCTCCTCCCTACGCTGAGCAGCCTCTTCCTTACGAAGGGCCTCCTGTCGGGCAGCCTCTTCCCTACGCCGAGTTCCTCCTCCCGACACAGAATAGCCTCCTCCCTATGCATAATCTCCTGTCTGTCAGTCTCCTCTCTGCGCAGAGCCTCCATCCTATCCAACTCTTCCCTTTGCAGGTTTCCTGCCTAGCAGCCTCTTCCCTACGCTGAGCAGCCTCTTCCCTACGCTGAGCAGCCTCTTCACTACGCTGCCGCTCCAGAAACATCAGGACGGACGTGATGTCCTGGGAAGGATTCACCAACTCCGACACGGGAGGATGACCCGTCTGACCCGTCCCTTGGGTCTCGACCTTCCCATGAGGAAAGTCCCCCGGGGCTATACTCCTTACGAGGGGAAGCATGGAGAATAGGGGGCTTTGGTTTCTGCGACTCTACAGAAGCCCACAATTGCTTCGCTATACTCTGACGCTTCCGAGCGGAAGTGCCAGTCGGGGTCTCAGCAGGAAAATCCCCTAGCGAAGAGAAGTGAAAGTACTCGCTGGACTACCTGCTATAGCACTGGAATAAGTAGAAGTTACCGTAGTCGAAGTACTGGTACTAATAGTAGGACTACAGTAACGTTTTGAATACCCTTCTTCTTCGACGCACGCGTCGCCACACCACCAGCGCCGGACGTCGCCATGACAACAATATCCTACGGTTTTCAAATACAGGGGAAAGACATTCCACTAAAAAAAAAAAAAAAAAATATTTTAGGGGCGTGTGTATATGTGCGTTATGTGTGTGTGTGCGTGTGTGCGGACAAGTTCCGGCTGCTCCCACTCTGGCAACACCGCGCTCTACAGCACGGCAACAGTGCGGTGGGGCTCACCGAAAAAAAAACAAAACAAAAACTATGTCCGGCTGCCCCCACTCGGCAACACCGCGCTCCACAGCACGAGCAACAGTGCGGTGGGGCTGGCCGGAAAAAAAAACAACAAACAAACTGGCAGACGGAATCCGGAGAGAGAGGGAAAAAAAAAAACCACTAACGTCCGATACAACCCCCTGTACTCAATAACCCGGTAGAGAAAAAAAAACAAGAACTGGCTAAATACAAAACAGGAATGGAAGACTGAGCGGCAACAGAAAGGCAAGACTTACGGCCGTACCTGCGTGAGGTACCCGGCGGAAGGAGGTCTGGACGCGGTCGACTCCCCTCAGTCTCGACTCGACCCCCCAGTCACCGCCGGATGTTCCCTCAGGCCACAACAAGACTCCCTTCACGCTAGAGTCACCCAGCCAACCACCACGAACAAACACGACAAACTGACTAAACATATACAAAACAGACAAAACTAAACAGGTACTCTGCGAAACGAGAGAGAGACAGCCAGAGCCCTTCACATCCCGGACGAGCCCCCACAATTGTCACGACCGACCCCTGGAGGTCTGCCCTGACAGGATCGGTCTAGGTGGGAGTGAGGGAGGACTGACCTCACACGCCTCGCAAGAGCCCACACAAGAAAGATTACGATACAACACCCCATTTATTCACACCAACACACTCAGTCATAAATAAGCATTCCAACACACACAACATGCACAATCACAATCAAGCATTCCAACGCACACAACATGCACAATCACAATCAAGCACTCCAACACACACAACATGCACAATTATAAATAAACATTTCACCTTACGACGTACACAATCACAATTACAGCATTCCAGCACTATATAACATATACACAATTATAAAGAAACATTTCCAGCATCGATCCCTTCTAACACCATGGAGTGCGTCACCCCCTGCCCCTGTCAAGTCCACTGGGAGCACCCTGTCGCACTAGGTGCTCCGAGCCGGGTCGGTTCTCGCAGGGAGTCGCTCAAAGCCGACGCCCTCGACTCACAAGCAGGCAGTGAAGAGCGCGTCCCGGAGGGGGGGGGGGGGGGGGGGGGAAAGGAAAACGAGGCGCTGTTACTGGAGGTCCTGGACGGGGGTCAGGGCCGGCCAGTCAAGACGGCGGGCTCCTCTACCAGTCCGTGGTCCCGACCAGGGCGTGTCTTCGACCCGCGCGTGGCACCCATCCAGTCCGTGGTCTCAGCCAGAGCGTGGCCTCAACCAGCACGTGGCACCATCCAGTCCGTGGTCTCAGCCAGAGCGTGGCCTCAACCAGCATGTGGCACCATCCAGTCCAGACTCCAGGTGAAGCCCCCGGGAGGGGGAGGGGAAACGTAGCTGGGAGGAGAGAAGAAAGGGAGGGAAGGAAGAAGGAAAGAGGAAGGAAGAAGGGTACTGGAACCCCGCCGTCAGTACAGTCTGACCCATGCTGTCAAATCTTAACAGCCACTCGCATGATGGGCGAGGGGAAGTCTATTAAATGCACCCACAATCCCAGCTCACAAAGATCTGAGCATAACACAGTAAACCCATCGAATCAGGGATATTCACTAGGGTCTTCTCACACGATGCAGGTAAAAGACTGCATTAAATCAACAGGTTATAAAACAAATATGAATTATCTTCATCCTTCTCTCACTCATGCTTAACATTTTACTTCCTTAGGAAATAAATCAACACAGCGACCATCGCTTTATAACCGCCACCACATTTGCAAATAATAATTCAATGGCATAATTGTCACATTTTATAGCCACATTTCAAAATAACACAAATCTCCAGCCACGCATCCGAACGACAAATCATGCGTACGCACACTCGCGAACATAAAACTCGTTCTCCTTGCACACACAAACAGACGGTGGCCGAAGGATAAGAGTCCGGCGAACGTGACAGGGGCGGACGAGCGAGACCAAGCAAGTTCCAACCCTGAATCACCAGGTTCTCTCCCATCCCCACCGACTACCGCATCACCAGATGCATAAACAGAGAAAGAATTTTGGAAATAATTTAGAATGGCCAGGTTAAAGATTGAATTAACCAGAGAAAGGTCTCACACAATATTTCTCTTACAATTCGAAAACAAAAGAAATTTCGCAAAAGAGAAGACTAAGCCGGCTAACAACAAAAACCAAAACAAACAAACACGAAACTGATGCTTACCAGCTACCCGTGGGTGACCCAGAAGAGGCGGGTCAAACGACTCTCTCTGCCCTCTGTCCAGTCGAGAGGACAGAGGCACAGGTGCGGAGAAAGAAGAAGTGATGTCCCTCTCCTACAGGCCGACTGCAGGAATTGAAAGTACTGACTGTACTTTCGATGATACGGTGAAGAACCAAGACTGGAGCAGGCGCTCCCAGAGACATCTTCTGCTCGAGTGAAGAGCTAACCTCCCTCAGCAATGGCGGCCAACATGCCACCTACGTCACAGAGTGAGCATACTTCAAACTAAAAGAAATGAAGCACGTGCGACAGGTAAAAAGACAGGCGAGAGGCCGATAGACAGAAAGTTCGAGAGAAAGGTACCGGCCACCCGTGAACTTGCAGGATAAATAGCACGGCGGTGGAATTAGAGAGAGAGAGAGAGAAAGCAAACCGAAGTTGAGCTGAACTACACCAAGGTGCAACCGCACCACAAGCCACACTAAGGGACGGATACACGACAACAGCAACGACAATAAATAAATAAGTAATTCCGCCACCCTAGGTGGGCCGAACGTCGTAGGCCTCGTGACAAACTCGTGACAGCCATGCTTCCCAAGTTGATAATGATGGTGTGAGCCGTATTTTCGAAAAGCATGCTCCTCCTAAGTCTCCACGTTTTCCGGTTGTTCACGGTTCAAGATGAGATCCTTCTAACCTGCTGACGTGCCGAGACCTAGAACTCCTTTGAAAAACTGACGGCCTGCTAGAAAACCCGAGTCCTCTGCCCCTCCTGTGGCCATTTCGTTTACTGGCCTGTATGTGTTGACCAGTCCTCCTCGCTGCGCAAAGGAACGGAAGACGCTATCTTTCCTTGCTGTCCCTGAAGGAGACTCGTCGCTGCTTGTCTCTGACATGGAGCTTCCCACGATGGGTGTAAGCCATCTATGGAACTTGAACATATCTCTCTCTGGTGTGTAGTAAGGTCTGAGACCACTGTGATACCACTTAACCTCAGATTGTGTCTGTGGTTCTTGTCTGTCAATACCATCAATTCTCAGACCAGCGACAAAACTGTACGAGGATGAGGTGGGGGTCATTCTGCTTGAAAGTGATCTCCTGATGCGAAAGTCACAAGCAATATTTCAACAGCACCAACCAGATGATTGTGCGCTGTCGTTCAGCACATCCATGATGACCTGTGCCGTTACGTGCTCATCTTCCCGCTCTTCCTCTTCAACACTGATAAAACAGGGGCTGAAAGCTTTTCTCGCTTTTTTCAACGGCTTCTAATTTTCTTTCTAAAAGTTCCAGCCGGCCAGCATGAATTTGAAACCTTTTTTTTCACGTGTTTTATGTCTGTCTTTCAATTTTGTTACTTCCATTAAAATCTGTTCAATAGTGTCCTCCAAGATACAAATTTTTTAATCAATGTTACCCTTTTTTCTGGTTAAATGAGACTGTAAATTCTGTTGTATTTACCAAAAGTGCCGGTCCATAGAAAGTATCACGTTTGGCTGGGGTGATTAGGTAATTTTTTCAAGCGCCTTTTGCTGTCAATGTTCGGGGCCTTTACTGAAAAAGGCTGGTAGGACCCAAATAGTTTGAAAAAACACCGTCCAGTCTCAAATCTTCCCTTTGTTTCCAAACTCATAGAAAAGGTTGTTCTCTCACAGCTCCTATCCCATCTCGAGATTAACTGTCTTCAAAATCCCTTTCAGTCTGCCTATCGTCCCGGTCACAGTACCAAAAACTGCTCTTCTCGCGTTGTAAATGATCTCCTTTCGCTCCCGATGAACAAAAGGTCTCTATCCTTGCTCTACCGATCTATCCGCTGCTTTCGACAAAAATTGATCACTCCATTCTTGTGCAACGTCTGCGGGCACTATTTCGGCATTACAGGAACAGCCCTTCAATGGTTCAAGTCCTACCTGTCAGATAGACACCAGTCAGTCGTTGTCAAAAACGTCAGATCTCGTCTAGCCAAGCTGGAATCTGGGGTTCCACAGGGCTCCGTCTTGGACCTGTACTCTTTGTAATGTACACGCATCCTCTTCCAGATCTTGAAACTCACATCCTGTCCTCACCAGATGTTTGACCGAGACACCCAGCTGAGACGCTCGGGGAATGCCTCTGATCTCGACCAGTATGAAGGGCGAATTGTCTGAATGTGTGTCCGTCGTTCGGGACTGGATGGCTGAAAACAAACTTCAGCTAACCATGACAAACTGAAGCCTTTCTGTTCAGCTTACCAGGAGCAAAAACACCCGCCTTTCTGTAAATTCTTCACTTCTGATTCTGCAGTACTGTTATTCCCTTCTCAGTAAAGGTTAAAACCTGGTGTCTTTACGACGACGTCTTGATATGAAGACACAGGTGAACCATGTCTGTAAAATATGCTTTCCGGAAATTGACGTATAGGTGCTATCCGACATCTCCTTACCACTGAAGCAACCAAAACTCTCACCACTTCTCTCGTGCTTTCGCGTCTCGATTATTGTAATTCTCTACTAGCAGGCTTCCGACTACCTCACCAAAAAACTTCAGCACGTTCAAAACTGTGCAGCTAGACTAATCCTCAAGCTCCCTTCAAAGAGCACCCTCAACTATTATTACGCAGACTTCACTGGTTGCCGGTCAAAGCCAGGGTGACATATAAAATCGCATGCCTCTGTTTCAATGCTGTTAAATCTGGAACTCCAGCCTATCTGTCTGACCTTCTAAACTCATACTGCCCAGCTAGAACCCTTCGCTCGTCTTCTGACTCGTTGCTCTGGTTCCTCCCAGATTCAAATGCAAAAGAAGGGGGGATCGTTCCTTCTCCTTCCTGGCTCCTAAAACTTGGAATTCTCTTCCACACGACATCAGGCACTGTGACTCTTTTCCAGTCTTTAAAACGAAACTAAAAACTCATTTTTTACCCGTCATACACAGATGTCATTTTATGTTAGTGCGTGTGTGCGAAGGTGAGCGTGAGTGGTTGTGCGTGTCTGCTTTCCCGTGTGTGCTGTACGCATCTGCTTCCCGTGCCTGAGTATGCGGTGTGTGTGTGTGGTGTGTGTGTGTGTGTGTGTGTGTGATGTGTGTGTGTGTGTGTGTGTTTGTGTGTGTGTGTGTGTGTGTGTGTGAGTGTGTGTGTGTGTGTGTGTGTGTGTGTGTGTGTGTGTGTGTGTGTGTGCGTGTGTGCGCGAGCGCTACGTGTGTGTGTGGTGTGTGTGTGTGTGTGTGTGTGTGTGTGTGTGTGTGTGTGTGTGTGTGTGTGTGTGTGTGTGTGTGTGTGTGTGTGTGTTGGTGTGTGTGTGTGTGTGTGTGTTGTGTGTGTGTGCGTGCGTGTTTTCGTTAGTCCTTGTATGTAAAGCGCTTAGAGCTAATCTAGGATTTGCGCTATAGAAATATTCATTATTATTATTATTATTCTACTGGGTACAAAGGCACTCCCAAATCTCACTGTCCAACTGAATTTTCGACCAAAGGAAACATCATGTGCCCCTTAGCTGTGAGGAAAAAAATCCACTTGCAGCAGCCAGATGTACTACAGTGTCTTTGAAACTTAGGCCACTATAAAACATGAACTCTGTTAGTGTTAACGCTTAAGATGGAAAGAGATATTTTCATTGTCTGTAGTGATTATCAAAGTCACAAATACACCACAGTTTTTTGTGTGTGATCCAATTGCCTCCTTTAGATTTACACGCAATTCGTAACATTTTCTGTAAAGATAGTGAAGATTCATACCACTAGTTTAAGCACCACAAAGCAGGTGGCCACCCACCACTACCCACATCTCTCTTTCACATCTCGACAGACAGACAGACAGACAGACAGAGTAGTAATGATCTTATCGAAGATCCAACTGTGGTCCTGTAAAATACTGAAGAGAGAGAGAGAGAGAGAGAGAGAGAGAGAGAGAGAGAGAGAGAGAGAGAGATGAGAAGAGAGAGAGAGAGAGAGAGAGAGAGAGAGAGAGGTCAACAACTGCCAGCTTTGTTTTTGTTTCCTTTTCTAAGAGAAAACAGGCTTAACTTCAGCTAGTTTCCAACCATTGGGCATAAAACCTTTTCTCAGAGTTATGTCAAACAGAATCTTTTAAAGGGGCCGTGAGGTAATCTTTTGGCTCCTTCAGTTTTCTTGGATGTATACCATCAGGATCACATGAGTTAGAAACAATTTGATTTGATAGTTTCTTATTGAATTTCTCAGTAAATTCTACTTTTATCATTACTGGATATTACTTTATCTGTGGCGTTTTTCGGAAAGTGAGGCAGCTGATCGTATTCTCATTGCGAAAACACCTACTTTACAGTTATTGAGTAACTAAGCCTTCTCCTCGCCATTCCAAGTCACGTTCCTACTTTTCTACTTGATATGGGCAGCCAAACACCTCAGGTTGGAAATTCTGCTCCGATCCGTCATATTGTGGTCACTAATACCCTCTTTCGGCTAGTCCGGGAGAGAACGTGAGCTTTAAAAAAACATTTTTCACTCTGGTGCTTTCTTTTTTTTTTTTCTCCCATTTTTTCTTCTTCAGTGTGTTATTCTTCTTTTTTGCGTAAGAATCTGCTTTAAAAAATACAACACCCCCAAAAAACAACTTACTTGAAACCTGAAGCTAAATTGTATTTTATTTTAAACACGAATTGTTTTAAACCACTTCAGGTAAGGTGATATTTTTTATTTTGGCTTTTCAAGATGGCCTACCGGCGTGTTTTCTCGCCTTCGTTAAAAGTTTTCTATTTTTCCTTGCTGTTTTCACAGTGACAGGAACAACATATCCCTAGCACTCAGTTTAATTTTGAAATTTTTAGATGTAGACGTAGACGCTTTAGTTCCTTTTTGCAGGTTTTAAAATACTCTACTACTACTAATACTACAACTGTGCTTGCAGCTGCTGCTGCTACCCTTCTAGCTCATTTTGATGATTGTTGTTTTTTTTTTTATGCCGATGAAAAGTCTGAATATAATGGTCACGACAAACGCACAGCGGACTGTTCCTAATGTGCACCACTCCACCAACACCACCACCACCACCACCAACCACTCACCACCTCCATCTTCATCCTTGTGAGTACCTCCTCCTCTTACTGCTCAGGACTGCCATGGCTGTTTCTGACACTTCACTTGATTTTTGTTTTCTTCTCACTGTTGCTGCTACTACTGCTGTCACTTCTAACTAGTTCGCCCTAACACCAGCCACCTACACTGCTACTGACAGAAAAAAAATGGTCCGTGCTGCTTATTCGCAAAATCACGTGATATCATGATAATCACGATCGTCAGGACGATCAAGATCATCGTCACGTCGCCAATCAACATCATCATCATCATCAATCATCATCATCATCATCATCATCATCATCATCATCATCATCATCATCATCATCATCGTCGGTTGTCGTCGCATCATCATCATCAACACATCATCATCATCATCATCATCATCATCATCATCATCATCATCATCATCATCACACCGTCGTTGTCATCACAATCAGCAGCATCAGCATCATCATCAACAACAACAACAACAACAATCAACAACAACAACAACAACAACAATAATAATATAATAATAATGATAATATAATAATAATAATAATAATAGATAATAATAATAATAATAAGAATAATAAGTATAGAGTATAGTAGTATAGTAGTAGTAGCAGTACAGTAGTTTAAAGTAGTTGTGGTTAGTAGTAAGCAATAGAGTATTAGCAGCAGTTTCTTTTATTGTTGCTGCTGTTGTTTTGTTGTTTTGCTGTTGTTGTTGCCCTTGTTGTTGTTGCTGTTGTTTGTTTGCACTTGTTGTTGTGCTGTTGTGTTGCGTTAGTTGTTGTTCCTGTTGTTGTTGTGTTGTTGTGCTGTTGTTGTTGCAAGGCACTTGTTGTTGTAGCTATGATGTGCTAGCTCTAGTATCATTGTTTTGTTGATGGTGTTCCTGTCGTTGTTTCTTAAAGTTTTGTTTCCCAGTCAATTTAACCTGCTCTTGTTCTTATAGTTGCTGTATTGTTATCGCTGCGTTTATTTCACTGTGCAATTAAAGGCACCATGGCCATAGTCGCAGCAGAAATAGTGAACAGCAGTACCTCCACAGCAACGGTAGCACTAGCATCACTAAAGCAAATGGTTAGCATAAACAGGAAAGCAGCAGCACCGACAAAATAGCAGCAACCCGCAGCAACACCCACAGCAGCAGCACAGCAGCAGAAGGAGAAAGAAGAAGGAGGCGGGGAGGAAGAGGAGGAGGATGAGAAGAAGAAGAAGAAGAAGATAGAAGCAATAATAGTGGTAGCACCAATGTAAGCAGCAGTAGCAGTGGTGATGACTTCATCACTGAAGCTTGAATCTTGGCCAGAGTAGTACACAGCAGGCACAGCACAGCTGCAGCAGCACAGCAGCACAGCAGCAGACAGCACAGCAGCAGCAAGCAGCAGGACAACAGCACATAAATGGAAGAACAGAAGGCGGGGGAGGCAGGGAAGGGGAGCAGAGGTTGACAACACGCGGCAGTAGCATCAATACAGCAGATGCAGTGTGATGGGTGTTGCAGGAACAGCACAGCTTTGCAACGAACACTAACACATGCCACCACACACACACACACACACATACACAACACACATCAACACAAACACACACAAACACACACACACACACCCACACCACACACAAAACCACACACACACACACCACAACACACATACACACACACTTTTTCATTCAAGTTTTGACGTCCCCGGACTAGAGCCGGAGGGATCACTTTACTGCGGCAAGACCTCTGACGACGGCAAGGTGCAACCCCAGAGGAACAACACAACAACAGCTACTACTACTACTACTACTACTACTACTACTACATATACTACTACTACTACTGCTGCTGCTGCGCTGCAACGCTGCTGGCCGCCGCTGCTGCTAATACTACTATTACATCTATGATGCTGCTGCTGGCTGCTACCCACTACTACGGCTGCTGCTGCTGCTACTACTGCTACTAATGCTGGGGCCTGCTGCTGCGCAGCTGCTGCTGCTACTACTACTAACTAACTGCTGCTACTACTACCACTATACTACTAATAACTACTACTACTACTACTACTACTACTGCTTGCTGCTGCTGCTGCTATTTCTGTTGCTGACGCTGCTGCTAAACTACATAACATCTATTGCTGCCTGCTGCTGCACCACAACTACTGCTGCTGCTGCTGCTACTACTGTCCTATTTTTTACGATACTGCTGCTGCTGCTGCTGCCAGCTGTGCTACTACTAGCTACGTACTGATACTACACTACTACTACTACTACTACTACTAATACTAACTACTACTCCTGGTGCTCAGACTGCTGCTGCTACTCCCCTAGGCGCAAGGGGGTGTTGTTTTTTAATTTATGTTTTTGTAATTGCCGATAAACTCATCAATATAATGGGCACGATAAACCCAGCGACTGTTCCTCTTTTTGCCTCCACCACCACCACCACCCACCACCACATCCACTCTCCTCCTCCTCCTCTACTGCCCAGGTACTGCCATGGCTGTTTCTGACACGTCAATTCATTTGTTTTTTTTTTCTGCACGATTGCTGCTAACTACCTGCTGTCACTTCCTATAGCGAGTTCGCCACTAAACACAGCACTACACTGGCTATGACAGTAAAAAAATGTCCTGTGCCTGCTTATTATCAGAATCATCGGAGTATCATATAATCACATCCATCAGGGGCATCATGATCATCCGTCATCGGTCGCTCATCATCATCATCATCATCATCATCTTCATCATCAATCATCATCATCATCATCATCTCATCATCATCACCGTCGTTATCATCACATCATCATCATCATCATCAGCATCCATCATCATCATCATCATCATCATCATCATCATCATCATCATCAAACAATAGTAGTAGTATAGTAGTAGTAGTAGTAAATCGTAGTAGTATAGTAGTAGTAGTAGTAGTATAAGTAATAGTATATTGGAAGTGGTAGTGGGCCAAGGCCCCATACTTCACAAACGTGACTTGGCAAAGGCTATTGGCAGATCCCTAAATGGATCCGTGCCGACCGGTACCGGGAGAAAACTGCATTTACTACGCGCTGAGTGTCAGTTTCAGTTCCAAGTATGGGCCGTTTGGACTCTACACTGCAGGTGCAGTGGTTTTAGATCCGTAATCATGCGGCTTCATGTACAGCCAACTGGAATATGTATGAAGCGCATAACTTCATCGATATCAACTTTTGGCAACTGTAACATGGAGGCAATGATCTGCGCTTGCTAAGGAAACTCTTCCATCGCGCTTCGAGAAGTGCAACTCGCGCCGCACGCGCCCTACCAAGTGCAGGAATAGCGGAGTCAGAGTGCCGTTTTTGGTCATGTTGTTGGCAGGGGGTACCTTCTGCCAGAGCCCGCCGAAGGTAGGAAGAATCGAGACGCTCAGCCCACCCAAGACTAAAAGAAAGGGGCTCCCGTTCATCCTGGGCCTGGTTCTGATTATACCGAAAGTTTGCACCTCACTTTGGCAGAGACAGCAAAGCCCCTACCACAAGAACCACTGCTCGAAAGCCTGAAATCTGGATTGGCAAGAGGAAACGTGAGGGCTTTCAGAGCTGAAGGGGACCTATATAATGAGCCAGACCGCCAGTGCTGCAACTTGCATACCCTGACTGCCACTTCGTGCTTTTTCTGCTACAGATCATCCAAATTGGCTCGGGGCTGCTCTACTCCAAGACCAAGTTCGTGGTCTGCTTCCATATCCTAATGCCCAGCAAGAAGTAGACGGAGCAGAAATTACACCTACCCACGATACAACCATCGATTGAGTGTTCTGGCAGTGGTGTGGGCCGTCCGCTGCTTCTATCCGTAACTCTACGGCAAGGGAATTCATTCTAGAGTCCAACCACCATCCCTTGGCCCTACCTGCACAAAATTCTCCGAGTAAGTCGTCGACTGATGGGCTGGGGCGGTTCGACTTCACAAAGTCCTGCCTTCCAGGTTCCGACATATTTCTGGGAAGGACAATGTTGGAGGCAGACGTGAGTCGAATGCAATGAAGATTGTTCCCTTAGTTCCCCTGCTTCTTGACATTTTACCAAGGTTTCACCCAGTCCTCATTAGTGTAGTGGACCTCTCTGTATGCCTTTGAAGCCAGCGGGTGCTGGAAGGAAGGCATGCAGGGGACTGTGCCTCAGTGGCACAGGCCTTTTTGGTGGGGGTGTTGATCACGGACGGACACCCTCCATCCCGCATTTAATTGTGTTAAGTTTTGTCGTCAGTTTGTTGCCACCTTACATTTTTTGTGGTAAAAGAGGGATGGCAGCTGTGTTTTGTCAACGTTCAGGGAGAAAAGTTCAGCCGTCGTGCGGTTTGCATTGCATTTCCTGCACCCGCATGGGACATCTGCGTTCTTTGAGATATCACCCTGGATATAGTTGTGAAAACCCGTGGAGAGCTTTCCACTGAGTCCGTTGAAGTTTATTCCCCTTTGATCGCAGCTGGCGTTGGAAAAATTTCTTACGTTACACTCGTTTGAGCCAACGAGTGGAGAGACCACGTTCTCTTTGGTGAGGGCATTTTTTATAAGCCTGTGACGAAGCCACTTGTCTGCACTGACGGTGGTATACATAGTGTTGGAGAGAGAGGTATCCCTAATTCCTGCCCACCAAGTATATAAAACTTGACCACCCTCTTTCGCTGGCAGCCCGTCGGCCATCCCCATGGTGAAGGGCTCTGTGCTGTTGGCCTCCGAGGTCCCGGACAGATCCTTTTTCGCTGAGGATCAGCCTGCCGTGCCTACTTTCCCTGTTCCCTCCCCCTTTCTTTTTCCCCCCCCCCCTCGACTCCCTTTCTTTCCCCCCCCCCCCCCCCACCCCCCCCTTTGGGTTTCCTCTCCCCATCGTCCCCCCCACTTTCCCCCCCGCCCCCCCCCCCCCCCCCCCCCCCCCCCCCCCCCCCTTTCCACCCCCGCCGTTTCTGGTGAGTTTATTTTTTTCCGTGCTTCTTTCTCGGTTCCTGCCATTTTCACATTACCACAGGGTATCGGTTGTAAATGATTAAAAATTAATATTTTCATTCAAAATCAATCTGTCGCTTTCGGGTGCTGCGCTGAGGCAGGTACTATAGTGTGGAGAAATATGTGGTTCATCAGGCACGCTGCAAGCGTTAGCCTGATTTATAAATATGGAATAGCAAGTTTAAATTTTATGCAAATGCGCTACGCTGAAGCAGTGTAATTTTTTCTTCAGCGATTTGGTTGGACACATAGCCGCGCACGCGCACTGCTCTTGTCTTTTTATATTTTGGCCGAGTCCATTCTTTAAATTTATTTGTGGTGTACCCTACCGTCCCTTTAATTTGTGTGTACCCCACCCCCCCCGTCAGAGGAAGGGGTATGCTTTTTTTAGTTTTCTATAAATTATTATTTATTTTTCCCATGTAAAGGAAAAAAAAGGAAAAAAAAACCTTCAGAGGCCGCGACACGGCGTTTGAGGTTATCGCGGAGCGACTCACTTGATGTCGGGAAGCGAGCGTTTCCTTTTCGCGGCGGCGCCCCGTAGTCGGGGTATTTTGCCGCTCCGCCTGTTTATTTGTTTATGTGTTTTGTCAATTTTTATTTTGTTTCTCATTTATTTTACTATATCTTCCTATTTCCCTTTAATGTGATATGTGGGTATGGGTGTGTTGTGGTAATTTTAAGTCAACACGTCATCTGCCTTGTTTTCCTTGTCAGTTTTATATGACTGAAGGCCTTCAGACTGAGGGGTGGGTATATATATTATGACAAAATAAGAGTTTCTCATCACGTAAACGAATTTAGTGTTTGTTTTTTTCAATCATTAGAAGGAAAAGAATAAGATAGATTATACAATCATGAAATGTGAAGTAATGCAATTAACTAAACTAGATTTCATCTTGCGGGTGTAGCCCATTTCGCCAGGTAGTAAGCCTACACCCACCCCATAACTCAGCTGTACCTATAATGAAACCCTTAAATACCCCTTTTATAGTGGCGTTTTGTTTTTTCCGTTGGTTGAATAGGTGTCGGCCCAGACGGCCTTTAAATCGCAGTACGCCATTCCGAGAGAGCGGTAGTGAAGAGGAGCTGGACACTGACCGTGGTGGCCGAAGAGGCGAAGACCAGAACGGCCAGTCCTGAGCGTATCAACTGCTTTGGTGTGGCACCAGTGCCTCCCTGCCTCGGACAGAAAGGACTTTCATTTAAAATTAATTTGTTTAATGGCTGTGTATGGTGGGCGTGTTTGGTGATGCCTGGCGTGTTGGGAGACATTTTGTATGGCTGTGATGTTTGTGAGGGTACATGTGTGATCATACTACAAGTGTTCATGAACTGTATAAGGTAATGCGGATGTTGGTGAATATTTTGTGTGGCTGGGTAGATAACCCTGTATCGTCCTACGTTTGTTTTCCTCCCCCTGTCCATTCTTCTTTTCTTTATTTTTGGGATACGATTAGTGATAGGGTCCTAAATTTAGATTTAGCTGTTCCCTCGCCGAGGGTGTGGGGTCTTTTGTTGGTTATTTTGTCCATTAAGGTATATCTGTTCTTTAAAGGTGGCTGTCCATCCTATTTCCCCTTCTTTTCCAATTTATCCTCTCTGTCCTCCCTCTTCTTGATTGATAGTCTGTGTCCCTGTCCTCCACTAGTGTGACTCAAAAATTCAACTTTTCAGTTACCTTTTTTTAATTGTATCCCCTCCCCATATACACACGGAAAATGTTTTTGCAGGCACGTAAAACACTAAATACAGAATCAAATTCAATGTTCATAAATCAATCTGTGAGTAAAACAGGCCTCTAAGACAATTATTCACAACCTTTTCCTTTCTTTCCCATGTGGTTTTAGTACAGGTAGCAAAATAGACATTTTATAACCAATACACAATATCCATACCCAAAAATTTACAAACCCTCCTAAACACACACTACACTCCCACACCCTCTCACCACCCCACACACCCACAACACACACAGCACACACATACACACAACTCCCAACTGTGTGTGTACCCGTGCCCCAAACCCACAACACTCTCTCTCTCTCTCTCACACCCTCCCCATCTCCACAACTCCTCCAAACACCCACCCCGTGGCCCGCCTCCCCCCCCCCTCCCACCCCCACGCCCCGTCCCCAACCCTGCTCAACCACTATTCTCTTAATCTTGCTGTCCATAGAAATATGTACAAAAGGGGGAAATGCCTACAATATATGAATGACTGGGAAACAGAGATGGAGGAGCATAGTAAAGATGAATAACAGAAAAGAGAGGGACAGACAGAGACAAACAAACGGGGAAGGAGAGAGCATGGTTAGTTAGAGACAACATAGTGAAGGTGAGAAAGAGAGAGACTCAGAGAAGAGAGCGACAGAATCGTCAGGCTGGAGAAGACAGAACACCCAGAGAGAGAGAGAGAGAGAGGAGAGAGAGCGAGAGAGAGAAGAGAGAGAGAGAAAGAGAGAGAGAGAGAGAAGAAGAAGTTACAGACGAGACAGACAGAGAGGGAGGGTAAGGAGAAGGAGAGAGAGAAGGGTGGGGGGGAGACAGACAGACAGATGTACAGAAGACGGAGAGCTAAAACATTGACAAAATCTAAAAACGATAATAACCAATAAGCGACCCGAAAACCACACATTATTATACACTCTCCCTCTACTTCTCCCCTCTCTCCCCCACCCTCCCCCCCCCCCTCCTCAAACCCACTCCCCCACCATCTACTACGCACACAGCAACACACACAGTGACGCACCGGCACGCACGCAACCGCACGCACGCACGCATACACACCCACATACATACCTACACGCACGTCGCACGCACACACAACCACACGCAAAGCACACACACGACACGCACACACACACACCGATCGCAAAACACACACACCACACACACACACACACACACAACACACACACACACACACACTACCACTCACACACACACAACACACACAATTATAATAATCATCAAAAGGTGTAAAAGTCAGGCTGGGCATAAAAACAACGCAGTCAATTCATAGCATGTGCATTTTCTAAGTTACACATGTTAAACAACAACCCATGCAATCCCACTTCCCTTCTACCCCCAAACATTTTCCAACACACGGTTCCGTTTGGCTTCCTCATTCCTTGGGGCGTCCAGTCCACCCAACCACACACAACACACACACACACACACACACACCACACACACACACACACACACACACACACACACACCACACACAAACACGTGTGCGTGTGCTGTGCCGCACTCATCAGCTCGCGAACTCATGAACGCATATATGCAGGCACTCTGCAGGCAGTCAGATTTCACTCTCTCCTGTTGCTGCATTGTACACCAGTGACAGCAGTTGGCAGAAAAGATTTCAGCATACGAGTGGTCCAGCATTTTGACAACGCAGGCGCGCCGAAGCCCTCTCTGTTGGAACCTGCAAGACTGGCACAGCAGGTGAAAGTGGTGGGAGGTGTCTGTCATGATATTCCATGCAGCTTTTTGATGGCAAGCACGCTCAAGATGGTGGTTGGTGTTGCAAGGTTCGCCTTCGACACACCGTGCTGCAGTCCGTGCTATCTTCTCCAGCCTGTGGTTTCCGCAGTCATGGCGCTGCTGAAGAAGCAGATGTGGTTGTACACATGACACTCTGGAACACCTCCGTGTAAAGAGGACAGTAATCTCCTGGCTGACTTGGAAGGATCTCAGCTTCCGAAGGAAATACAGCGCTGTTGCCTTCTTGCCGCAGCATCCACTTTGGCAGTCCAGCTCACTGAATCGTCGATGATCGTCCCTAAGTATTTGTAGGGCTGACAGTCTCAACTGCTGGTGGCCTTGATGTTCAGAGGTTGGAATTTCACAAAGACGGTTCCTTCCGGAAATCCATGTACCAACTCTTTCGTTTTGGCCACATTCAGGCTACTCTCGACCAGGAAGTTGTAAATCACACCAATCTACCAGTTGCTGGGCACCAGTAAGTATGGCATCACCTCCTGATGAGAACCGGTCAGGGAGGTGTCATCTGCAAATTTTTCACAGGGTCGACTTCCACGTCTGCTGCGACAGTCCCCCTACGGTGTAGAGAGTGAAACAGGACATGGCGATAAGACCACCCTGTGGGGCTCCGGTGTTGGGTTGTTTTTGTGTTGGAGAGTTCTTTGCCCACCCGTACTCGTTTTGATGTCTTCCCGTCAAAATATCTAAAGGATCCACTGGATCAGGACAAGTGTTGACTACTGTTCAGACTTCTCAACATGAGAGGGGGCTGGAAGGTGTTGAATGCGAATCTGAATTCCTTTCGATGAACAAGAGGCGTGCCGTATGACTTTGGTTTCTCCAGGTGACTGTACAAGTGATGCAGCAGTGTTAAAATGGCGACCACGAGCTATTGTTTCTTTGAATAGGCGGAACTGTAACGGTCGTGCTTGACAACGCCGTTTCCGGCTTGCAGCAGCTGCAGTATTATCTTTTCAGCGCCCTTAAATGGTCTCGAAAGTCAGGGCCAAAATCAGGTCTGTATGTCATTCAGTTCTTTGGGGGCAGAAGGCTTCTTGCGGCCGAACCGCAATCGAGGTCTTCCAGGATGATGGGGATGGTTCCTCGTCTACAGATCTTTTGGACAGAGTGCTGAGTACACAGGCGCCAGGGAATTACTGCAGCTTTGATGGTCTTGCTGCTTGGATTATCCATGACCAGCTGCATTGTGGGTCCTGAACTTTCCTTAAACACATGGACTTCCTCTTTCCCTAAATTGTACTGGTTGTGAAGGACGAGTCATGCTTCCTGCCATGGCTTGCTTTTGCGTCTGCTACTCCGTTTTCAGGTCGTGGGTGCTTGAGTCAAATCCGTGTTAGAACTCGTTCAGGTTCTTCTGCAAGCTTAATTCCTCATGAAACTGCACAGTGCCTCAAAGCTTTGTATCCGAGTGCTCGTTGTTTCGAATGCCTTTCCTGTATTGTTTGATTTGAGTCACAGATCTGAAGTTTATTCTCCAGTTTGGTGTCGTGAATTGCCCTTTGTCTTCCCGAATCCTGGCTTGTCCGATCTTGTGTTGGACCGCCTTTGTCATGGAAGGTCATCGTGCTCTTGGAGGGCTTTTCCACTTTTTTTGGCTCACATGTTTTGAGCTGTTTTGAGACCCACTGGTTTGTCATTGCCCGTATATTTTGACCAGTTGGCTTCGAACGAATCATGTCTAACTAACAGAGAAATGATGTATGTTTAGAGACACCCACAGCTGCTGAGTCAAGGGAGTCGTCATTCAGGAAGACGATCTCAGTCAGTACACCTCAAACAAACCGTTCGTCCTCCTCAGCCGTTTTATTATCCTTCTTTTGTCCACTTTTTCACTGTCCCTACACCAGGCTTTAAAATTTAAAAACCCTCCTTGTATGTACGTTTTGCCTGTATAACAGCACAAGCTGGTGGAACCATGTTGTGGAATCGACCTTCCTTCCCAGTCTGTCGGCAGCTGTCGTAGGCATACGTAGGCAGACGGAATGTTGCCATAGCATACGTCCAGGGTGCTTTCAGGCACAGTGCAAACACGTGACCTACTGCTTGAAGTGAGGCAGAGACTTGGACGAGGCTTCAATTTGTTTGAGATCACCCCATCACTAAAGGAGGGTGCTCAGGGAGGCTGAAGACAAGTCCTCTGGAACCACAGCAGTGATCATTTTCACGAGCATCGTTCAAATGTGCCGCCCTGGGATGGACGTACAACTACTGTGACGCAGATCTGGTTGAACCTCTCTAGGCAGATAGAAAGGCGGACGGCAACACTGATCAGTTCTATGTCTTCAGTGCACATAGAATCCTTGGACTGACGCGTTGGTGCCGAAAAACCACTTTGTGTTCACCAACAGTACGCAAAAAAACCCCGCCCACCGTTACATTTTCCCAGTGATTTCACTAAACGATCCAGTCTATGTAAGAGAAACCGGGAATTACTGGGTCCCCGTGATCTTCCTTTCACCACGGTCTCTGACAGACAGATCAAGTTTGCTTCTTTCTCTTTATTCATGGCGATACTTTATGCCATGCAGCAAGTTCTGTCCTTGTTTCTTACCTGATTGTGTCAATTCCAAACACGATAGTTGTGAAAGGGGAAGTTTGAAACAACGACTCCGGCTCTTTTAACAACCCGCCCTCCCCTATTTCCTTTTCCGTCATTTGCGTATCTTCAAAACTCGGAGATCTTTTTCAAATCAGTGTACCCCCATACACTGTCTGTCCAGCGGCTCTGCCTACTGAGAAGAAAATGACGACTGTAAACATACATGAAGCTTTTTTTCAAATGGCTACTTTTCAACACGTATATACACTCTCGTCATCTCCTCGCTGTACTACTTTACACAATACATGCTGAACAAGCCTGTCCTCGAACCTACAAACAATCCGTTTTACAAGACCAAATCTTCGAACTATCTTTAACACACCACACTAGCAACCTTCCCTGGCTTCAAAAGAAACACTAACACTGTAAAACATTGACAAACATCACGAGCGCCACAAACGTGCTTCTGTCGCAACACTCAATAGGCGCCCTCAGTGAATGAGATTTTTCATTAATTAATAGGAATTGCTTATTTGGTTTATTTTGTTTTCCCACGATGTTTTGAGTGTTTGGTCGGTGGGTGTTGTGCCCAGCCTGTCCCTCTCTCTCCTATTCCAATTCCACCCGTCCACATAAATATCCTTGATTCACGCACCTTGACAGCGACACTAATAAATTCCAAGGATAAGTACCGAGCAACCTTTCCCAGCAACGTACAGAGCCAGCATGGTGTTGCAATGACTGCAAAAAATATTGTATTAAAAACCAAGCTTGCACTTATGTCTTAGATTGAAGAAATAGGGGGAGATACGCAATCATATCTGCAGTGGTAGATGATTCTGCCTAACTAACAGTATGTGCTTGGGTGGGTGGATGGGGAAAAAAATAATAAAATATATGCTTCTCAAAATGAGCCTTCAGCAAGCTTATATTCTCCAAGGGGGAGACATCCTCAATAGGAGGGAAACTCACTAACATCCACACACTCATTATGTGGAAGTCCAGAGTACTAGTGGGAGGATCACAAGGTGGGCACGGCAGCTGCAGCCATTCCAGTTTACGGGTGCAGGCAGTGTTGGAAAGGACAATGGGCGGCAGGACTTCTTGAGTCGCTTGCCGTAGAGAGAGAGAGGAGAGAGGAGAGAGAGAGAGAGGAGGGAGAGAGAGGAGGGAGAGAGGGAGAGAGAGAGAGGAGAGAGAGAGGAGAGACGAGAAGACGAACGAACGAAATTTTATTTCAACCAGTGGTAATGAGATAAGCAAATTGTACATGCTTTTTTCCACCCAGCCCTGGGGGAAAAAAAAAAGACCACATGCACAACACACAAGTCAATATGGCAACAAAGAGGAAGAAGTAAATACACCAGTCAACTTGCAAACTGTAAAAAGTAACAGACTAATACTACAAAAGCAAACGAAAAGCAAAGAGAGAGAGAGAGAGAGAGAGAGAGAGGGGAGAGAGAGAGAGAGAGGAGAGGAGCCGGAATAGCTCAGTTGGTAGAGCGCCTGACTCGTAATCTTGGTGATCCTGGGGTTGCGGGGTTCGAAACCTCCGCCGGGGCGTTTCGGTACAGGGGGATTTTTCCCTCGGAGTTAACATTGGTTCTGACTCCATTTCCCTTACAGTCCTTCGAATGAGACTATAAACCGAGGTTCCGTGTGTGAACGCACGCATAACATCTTGCACACACGTAAAATCCCATCACCAACTTTCGGAAGAGTAGGCCAGTTTGGCCGTTGGTATGGATGACACGTTACACATAGCATGCACCCTGCGTGAGAAATGGAAAGAATGAAGGAAGTAAGGAATGAGTGATCGACACGGGAAAACGACTGAATGAAGCGCCAGCTGGCAGCTCTTCAGTCGGCACTACCCAGGTAGGCAGGCCGTTGTGTAAACGAGTGTGGATTGTAAAGCGCTTAGAGCTTGGCCTCTAGCCGAGAATAGGCGCTATATAAGTATTCATTATTATTATTATTATTATTTAGAGAGAGAGAGAGAGAGAGAGGGGAGAGAGAGAGAGAGAGAGAGAGAGAGAGAGCATGTAAGTTCCATTTACCTGTGTCATGAGAAGTTGACATTGTCGAAGATATGCATGTGTCATTTTCATTGGAAGAGAATGACGTAGCAAAAGTGTCATTGGGGGTGTGGTATTTGTAGCACGTGTTGCATAGCGGTCGTGCATGGTTCAGAGCACCCTCAGTTATGAAATTTATATGTAGAGCGTAGTGTAACGGCTGCCTGTAAGTGTCTGCGTTAAGGTCGTGTGAGGCAGTTGACCAGGTTGATTAATGTATTCTGCGGGTTAATGATGTATTTAAAAGTGATGTTGTTGGAATGATGTTGGGGTGCATCAAAAGTAACAATAGGACAGAGTGAGTGGTGTGGAGTTGGATTGTTATAGGTAGGGTGTGTGAGTAAAACGCCGATCGAGTGAGAAGTTTTTGTTGGTTTTAACCTGTAGTTTAAACTTAGGCAGGGGGGTGTGTCACCGATCGGCGGTAGTAAATCAGCCGTCCATGTGTTTGGAGTAATGGTAGTTCAGAAATAGAGAGCGTGTGCGCGTGGCAGTGTCATATGTGTATATGTGTGTGTGTGCGTGCGTGCGTGTGTAAGATTTGGGGTTTTGGTTAGGTGAAGTTTAGGCTAGGTAGGGGGCTGGGGAAAAAGCATACAATATTCTTGAATTCCAATCTTCACTTGTTGAAGGGATGGAAGCGGGAGGTTGGTTTCGTTCCCGATTGTTACCCTTTTGTTACTTTGGTTCTACACAGAGAAGGCGGGGCAGGATATCGGCTGTTGTTGGTGTTGTCAAGTCTGTGAGTTGTGGTTAAATTGTCGTGTTGTTGCACGAGCAACAAACTAGTCCGTTGGTCAGGTTGTGTCAGCTGTGCGGAGGAAACGCTGCTCTGACCAATCGTGTTTTTTGTGTTGTGAGTAGAGTTCGCTTGATTCCGACCAGGGCGGAATTGCGTTGGGGTAGCTTCACTTCGGTCCCTGGTGTTCGTCGGAGTGGACGTACTCCTTGTAGGTGGCGGCGCAGCGCCGTTAGTTGTTGAGGAGTGACTTCGAGTCATAGTTAGTGCCAGGTTCCTCGTCGGGTTTGGGTGCCTTGGCCTGTGCCGAGTCGGTGTCGTCTTTGTTGGCCAGCCACTTCAGCCAGTTGCAGAACTGGTGTGGTTGGAACGTCTGTTTGTTCCAGGTTGGTGATTTGTTAGGTTCAGGTGGTGTTTTTTCGTCATTTTTCTTGTATTATGGCAGGTTTTAAAAGTAGTTTTTCTATTTTTATGTTTTTTGTATTATGTTTTTTTGGTTTAACCCGGGTTGGCCCGGGATTATTCGTTTTTGGTTTCCGTGAATTTAAACTTCTTGTCAGCCGTTTGTGTTGTTTTCCTCTTTTTGTATATTCTTTTAAGTAGTTACATAGTGGTTCCTGAGTTCGATTGTCAAGGGACGCTTTTTTAGACAAAGTGGGTTCGATTTTAATAAAACCCGGGTGGACGGGGATGTAGATGTTGTTTGTTTGGGTTTTTTTCATGGGTTTTCAGTGGGTTCAATAAAAAGGTAAAAAAGAGGGTTTTCATTTTGTTGAGGATCATAATTGAGCAGGTTTCAGATGTGGCTGCGGAATCGAAAGGGTTTTTGCCAATTTCCGTTTTAAAAAAGGGAAATAAATTCGTTGAAAAATTTTCGAGTTCGGGGTTGACCCTGCACAGCATTGGAAAACGGTTTTTTAAAACCCGTTGCAGTAGGCCAAGGCTAATTTGGGATCATGGTTTATACTGGAGTACGGTCGTGACTATTCAAAAATTATATTTTGGGGTCTTCCCCACTTTCGTTTGAGTATGGTTCGCGGACCCGGGGTCGTTTCGGGGGCAGGACGTAAACGGGACGTAAAGAAATTTTGGGACAGGACAGTGGTCCAAATGGTTAGAAGTTTTGGGGGAAAACAAGTGACAGTCGTCCCCAAAATGCAGGGATGTATGGGTTTTTTGGGCAGAATTGGGGTTTGGGGAAAGGTATTTTTCTTAGGTTGTAGGGGAAAAAGCCCATTTGAAATTTTTTTGGGCCGGGGGGAAAAAAGGGTGAGGGGAAAGTTTAAGGCGGGGAGCTCGCAGTTGACAGGGTAAAAACGGAAAGGGTGGGGCAGGGATGTTAAAAATTGTTTGGGAAATGTGTTAGTGGGGTTTTGGGGCCCCAAATTTTTGCTGTTCCCTGGGGGCCCGGGTGTGGGGGCTTTTGGGGTTAAATTTTTTTCCATTAAGTAGATATGGTTTTTTTTAGGTGGGGTCATCTATTTTTCCCTTCTTTTCCAATTTAAACTCTCTGTCCCCTTTTCCCCCTTCTTGAAGTCGGGGCCCCCCTCCACTAGGTTTGGGCTTCAGAATTCAACTTCAGACCTTTTTTTTATTTTTTAACCCCATATACACAAAGGGAAAAAGTTTTTTTTCCGGCACGTAAAAAACAAATACAAACAATTCAATGTTAATAAATCAATCTGTGAGTAAAACAGGCCTCTAAGACAATATCACAACCTTTTCCCATGTGGTTTATGTACATGTACAAAATTAGACATTTATACCAATACACATCCATACCCAAACATTTACACCCCCTAAACACACACACACTCACACACCCACACACCCACACACACACATACACACACTCCCAACGTGTGTGTGTACCGCGTGCCCAAACCCACATCACTCTCTCTCTCTCTCACCCTCCCCATCCTCCACACTCCTCCAACCCCCCCCCCCCACCCCAACCCCCACCCCCGTCCCAACCCTGCTCAACCACTCTCTTAATCTTGCTGTCATAGAATATGTACAAAGGGGGAGAAATGGACTGCAATATATGAATGACTGGGAAACTGAGATGGAGGAAATAGTAAAGATGATAACAGAAAAGAGAGGGACAGACAGAGACAAACCAAACGGGGAAGGAAGAGAGCATGTGAGTTAGAGACAGACATAGTGAAGGTGAGAAAAGAGAGAGACTCAGAGAGCGACAGATCGTCAGGCTGGGAGAGACAGACACCAGAGAGAAAGAGAGAGAGAGAGAGGAGAGAGAGAGAGAGAGGAGAGAGAGAGAGAGAGTGACAGACAGACAGACAGAGAGGGAGGGGTAGGGAGGAGAGGAGAGAGGGAGGGGGGGGGGGGGGAGACAGACAGACAGATGTACAGAGACGGGAGAGCTAAAACATTGACAAAATCTAAAACGATAACCATTTAAGACCCGAAAACACACCTTATTATACACTTCCCCCCCTCCTCAACTCTCCCCCACCATCTACTAGCGCACACACACACCACGCACGACGCACGCACGCACGCACGCACGCATACACACCCACATAAAATACGACACGCCCGCACCACCACACACACCACACCCAAAAACCC
>CM031617.1:28407548-28410048 GCA_018398815.1 Conus ventricosus | reverse complement strand
ATCAAGTTCAATCGATTGTCAGACGCTAGCTATTTTTTTTTTCTCCAAAGACAGAGATAGAATCTTCTGCTGTTATTATTAAGAGTTCATAGCCTTCTTTGCAATGTAGTCGGATGTCAAGTGGAACTGGCTCAGCAATGTTACTGATTTCGATCCTTCCTGTAGGAAGATTCAGGGTATTGTTGGGAAAGGGAATGGAATATTGAATCAGGTGGACGGTGAAGGTAGAAGGAATATTTGCTGCATACGCCAGTACTGCTTTTCCTCTGCCCGCCGCCAATTGCCCTGTCGCCCCCTTTTCATCCACTACCCCATCTTAGTTCCCATTCCCCCACCCCACCTCCCCCACCCTCCCCTGTACATAATACCTTTGATATGCAAGCGTCTGACCGTCTTTACCCCCCCCCCCCCTCTTCCTTCGCTGGACGTACACCCATTCTCATCCCAGCAGGCCCTCGACGGAGCGAGGGGAAACCGTGGAATGGAGAGGTTTTGCTGTCAAAGTACATGAGGAAGAAAGGTATGACTACTGTATAAAACGTAGACGTATGATAATTGGGGGAAAAAAAAATCAGCACTTGAAAGTAGAGAGATAGTGATAAGTCAGTGTGATCTGCAGCAGATTGTGTCTGCGTCTTAGCTTATAGTCGGTGCTAATACTTTAGGTGTTGCTTTTATTATCCACAGCATTAAGAGACGAGAAACAAAAACGTTCGTTAGATGAGTAAAAGTTCATATCTTTTTCTCATTTGTCAAAGTCGATCGTTGTTATTATGTAAAGTCATATTTGCTGTTCGCACCATTACGTTGAAAGTACAATTTATTGGTAGCAAATGTATATTTCAATAACAGTTCGTTTTGTTCTTCGTGGTGGAAAGTCGATGTTGTGATCTACTATCTCCAGTATTTTGGCAACATAGAAAAGAAAGAAAGAGAAAAGGGAGAAACGTTGCACATTTATCCCGCAAATGATATTTAGCTTCTTCTCTCATGAATGAAAGTCAGAATGATAACATATTGCTTTTAATTATTATTTTTTTTCCCGCAGCGTTTGAAAGGGGGGGGGGGGGGGGGGGGAGTTCCACATTTATTCCTCTCTCGCTCGTTTTATATATATATATATATATATATATATAGTTAAAACAAGTAATAAGAGGAATCTTAAAACTATCTACAATTTGTTTCTAGCGGCTTGGCTATCCTCTTATTACTTGTTTTAACTAATGTTGCTCCCCAAGGGGTTGAGCACTTATAGAATTGTTTTAGGCATAAAATATATATTATATATATATAATATATATATATATATATATATATATATATATATATATATATATAATGTAACTGCTTAATATCTTTTTTTTTCTCTTTTTTTCCCCCGCTGCGTTGAAAAGTGCAAGAGCACGATCATGACTCCAGTCCTGGGTTTCTCTCTGTCGTCTTTTGTGAAGGCGCACGGTGCTGTACGTGTGTCCCATTCCACCCGCGCGCACACACACGCGCACGCACACACACACACACACACACACACACACACACACACACACACACACACACACACACACACACACACACACACGTCATTGGTTGCTGGGTGTCGTCAGCAGCGACTCTCCCGTCTCGAATAATGTCTTATCGATTTCAGGGGATGCGAGGTGAGGCGAAGGTCACCGAAATACGTCAGCCCAGGGTTTACATTTGACGCTCTCTCTCTCTCTCTCTCTCTCTCTCTCTCTCTCTCCACGCACACACACACACACCTCACGCACACCAGACACACACACACACCCAGACAGACACAGACACAGACACACACACACACACACACACACACACACACGCACGCACACACACACACACACACACACACACACACACACACACACACACACACACACACACACACACACACACGCGCGCGCGCGCGCGCACACACATGCACACACACATACACACACACGCACACACACAGACACGCACGCAAACACACACACACACGCGTGCGCGCACACACATGCACACACACACACACACACACACACACACACACACACGTGCACGGGCAGTCAAGGTTTAATACACACTGAGGCACATAAATATATCAAATTCCTCACACACACACACACACACACGCACAGAGACAGTGCGCGCGCGCGCACTCACACATACATACATACATACACGCGCGCGTGTGCGCACAAGTACGTGTCCATGTCTACGCCTGCACGCCAGAACAGCTGGCATCTCTCCAGAACGCCCCACGTGTTATTGTCATCCAGAATCTCTCTCACAAACACGCACGTAACAAGGTAGCAAGTTAAAGCCAGGTCTTCACGGCGTACCACGCCCTATATAATATAGTTTCCCGCTCTGTGTCTCTTCACGTATCTCCCCTCCCCCTCCCCTCTCTAAACCCTCCTCTCCTCTCTCTCTCTCTCTCTCTCTCTCTTTCTCTCTTTGTGTGTGTTCACCTTCAGCTGATGCATTTGTACCATCGTGT
>CM031617.1:28390048-28402548 GCA_018398815.1 Conus ventricosus | reverse complement strand
CGGTGTAGTGGCAGGGTGTATGACAAGCCCTGCAGTTTATACTGTTTCACTGTTGACCCAGTCTGTCCACGCTGATTGCTTCGTCGTTGCTTGTGTAACAGCCGTTAGGATAACCTGTATAATATACACACGTGGATAGGGAACGGAGTGGGGAGATGGGAGGGGGAGGGGGAGACGGCGGTGTGGGGGGGGGGGGGGAGTCGATGGCGATGAGGGAGAGAATTTGGGGCGGGGGGGGATACCTAGGTAGGGAGTGAGCGCTAGAGAGAGAGAGAGAGAGAGATGCGAGAGACGTGAGAGGAAGGAGAGCGCACGCACCAAGCCCTTGCTTAACCACACACTGCAGCGCATACGCTCACTGGCGCCGCTGCGCGCAGACACACACACTCACACACACACAACACACACACACACTCACTCTTCCTCTCTCTCTCTATCTCTCTGTCTCTCTTCCTTTATACCCAAACCGATGGGCGCCAAACTCACATAAACACGCGCATTGCATTTTTGTGTTTCTCGCTTTGTCTCTCTCTTTCTCTGTCTCTCTCTGTCTGTCTTGTATCTGTTCAACACAGATAAAAGAACACGTTACATATTTAATTTTATCTCTCTCTGTGCCATATCACTCCCTTTTTTTTTTTCTTCCCGCGCCGCGTGCGCGCATTGGGAACACACACACTCTCACACACTCACAAAACTCTCACACACACACACACACACACACACACAACAGAAACGCAACATGCACCCGCGCGCGCGAGCGCGCATACACACACCCACACACACACACACACACACACACACACAAGACACACACATACACTTACACACGTTTACGGCATACACGTGACTGTTAAGATGAGGTTGTTGGGCCAGTGGATCCAGCCACGGAGGCCACAGGTTGAAGAAGAAGTTGAAGACACCACGGCCGACTGTTGAGCTACGTTGCTGAGTGGGGAGCGACCGACCTTATGACTGCGGAGAAGAGACTGTTGACGCCCGGCATCGGGCGCCTGTTTGTTGACAGCCGTCCTTCTCAGGCTGCTTATCGACACGCACACTCATTCGGGGCCGGGTCCACATGTTGGAAAGGCTGAATACCTTGTACTTTTTTAAGTCTCAAATTTTATTTCTCAAATAGTCTAAAAACCCCCCCACCCTTCCCCCACTCCCCGCCTCCGTCCTCCCTTCCCCATGCCTTAAGTGAAGTCTAGTATAGGGTGGACGCGGGGGGTGGGGTGGGGTGGGTTTGGGGTGGGTGGGGGGGGGGGGGGTAACACTGTGCGTTCACTACGCTCAGGACCAGCCGTGGGTTAGATAGCGTGCGCCGGGGACACCCCCCCCCCTCCCCACCCCCACCCCCCCCACCCCCCAACCCCCCCCATCCTTCTTTACTGTTCTTTTCTTTCTCTCTTTTGAATTCGGAAGGTTGCACGTGCGTGTGTCAACGAGCTTGGATGGGTGGGTGGGTGGTGGGTAGGGGGTGGGTGGGGGTGGGCTGGGGTGTCGGCATGCTGTGCCAGTCATTTCTTGGGTTTACGGTTCCAAAGGGGCGAGATGGCACTTGTCTGCAGTGAAATACTGTACGGGGATGAAGAAAAAAAGAAAAGAAAAAAAAAGTGATGATAGTGGACCCTACGAATGGTCTCAGAGAAATTAGCACATCCCTCCATAAACTTCCCAGACGCTCTGATCAACACTTACTGTAGTTCAATGAGATGACCATCGGCAAAACAAGTACATGTGTGCATGGGGAATGAGAGTTGATGAGGCCCCCCCCCCCCCCCCCCCCCCCCCACCCCCCACCCCCCCCCCCCCCCCCCCCCCCCCCCCCCCCCCCCCCCCCCCCCCCGCCCCCCCCCCCCCCACAAAAAAAAAAAAAAAAAAAGAAGAAAAAAACAAATAAAAAAGGAAAAAAAACCAAAAAAAAACAAACAAACAAAACAAACAAACAAAATCAACAACAAAAAAACAAACATAAACGGGGGGAAATGGTGAGGACGGAGCCGGCGCACACACATAAAAGGGGGAAAAAAAAAACTTGAAAAAAAATGTGGGGAAACAATTGCAGGTTGGGGGAGAAACATTAACAAAAACAGATTGAAAAAAAAAAAAAAAAGGTCTCCAGAAAACACAACAAACAACAACAAACAAAACAAGAATATCTTCTCGCAGAGATCCCCTGCGCAGGAACCGGTCAGTGGTGGGCCAGTCCAGTCGGGAATACAGTCTTCATTCTGGCCAGTTCCACACAGGTATACTTTATGTAGATTGCTTTCGTTGGGCGTCTGCGACCACCGTATCAAAACACCGTTCGTTCGAAAGTAGATTTTACTGAAAAAAAAAACAAACCCACAGTCAACCAATACCAAAGATCCCCATATAATAGATTTACTACACCCACACACACACAGACAACACACACACACGTATCCAATCCTAATGATGTATCTAACCGAAAGTGCCTGGCCAGTCACTGTCATGTGCCCAGAAGCCTGGCGAATGTATGTTCAGCCATACGGCTTTCCTACAGTGCCTACCAGTGCCTCCTCCCTGATGTCGCCCCTGACACTTTCAGCCCCATCCTTTTGTGGTCTCTTGCATGATTTGCCCAGTTTTGTTTTTTCCCTTCCTGGAAGCTCTTTAAAAAAAAAAAAGGAAGAACAGAGAGGGAAAACAAGAAAAAAAGGAAAGGAAAAAAAGGAAAAAGAAAAAAAGAAAAAAAAAAAGGGGACAAAAATTCTGAAATGCAATGCTTCGTCCAATGACTGAACAGCAAGGTCCGCCCCATAGATTATTTGTGGTTGATTTGGGGAGGGTGGGAGGGGTGGGGGGGTGGGAGGTCGGGGGTTATGGTATAATCAGTGCATAAGTATGACAAAGATACTCCCTTTATGGACCTCCTGCGTTATTGTGTTTGTGTGTGTGTGTGTGTGTGTGTGTTGTGTGTGTTGTGTGTGTGTGTGTGTGTGTGTGTGATAGTGCCCGGTGCTGCGCTTGCATGCTTGTGTGTTCGAAGTTGAAGAGAATTTTAAACTGTCGCTTGTTGAAAAGTTGAGTCTGTAATTTTTGGTCTGTCTATCCATCTATCTGTCTGTTTTCTGTCTTCCTTCCTAAGTACTGTCTAGCGGCCTACCTACCTGTCTATTTATCTATCTATCAGCCTATCTATCAGTCTATCCATCAGTCTGTCTATCCATCTATCTACCTATCTGTCTGTGTATGTAGTAGTAGTACTTCATACTTCAGTTTTGCGTCTTTTTTACATTATTTATGTGATATTAGACGAACAGAGAGAGAGAGAGAGAGAGAGAGAGAGAGAGAGAGATAAATGCCCATGACTATGTAAGTGTATGCATAATGTGGTTATCTAAGTGCATATACATTATATATATATATATATATATATATATATATATATTTTTATATTTATATATATAACAAACTAATAAATTCCAAGGATAAGTACCGCACCGTTCCAGCAACTTACAGAGCAGCTTGGTGTTGCAATGACTGCAAAAAATATTGAATTATAAACAAAGCTTGCTCTTATGTCTTAGATTGAAGAAATAGGGGGAGATAAGCATTCATATCTGCAGTGGTAGATGATTCTGCCTAACTAACAGTATGTGCTTGAGTGGGTGAATGGGGAAAAATAAAATAAATGCTTCTCAAAATATAAGCTTGCTGAAGGCTCAATTTGAGAAGCATTTATTTTATTTTTCCCCATTCACCCACTCAAGCACATACTGTTAGTTAGGCAGAATCATCTACCACTGCAGATATGAATGCTTATCTCCCCTATTTCTTCAATCTAAGACATAAGAGCAAGCTTTGTTTATAATTCAATATATATATTATATATATATTATATTATATATATATATTATATATATATAATTTATATATATATATATATAAAATCAGAGTTAAAAAGCCCCTCAGAACATTAAAAGTGCTCATCCATGTAGGGAGCGACATACCAGTTTAAAATAGGATTTTTTAAATGGACAAATTAAAAACCTACAAGCCTGTTTCCAGCTAAAACGCTCTCCTCAGTGTATGAGGAGAGCGTTTTTAGCTGGAAACAGGCTTGTAGGTTTTTAATTTGTCCATTTTAAAAATCCTATTTTAACTGGTATATATATATATATATATGTATATATATATATATTATATTTATATATATATTATATATTATATATATATAATATTATATTATTTGATCAGTATATTTAAAATGCCTAAAACAATTTTTTAAGTGCTCAAGCCTTGGGGAGCAACATTAGTTACAAACAAGTTAAAAGAGGAATCTTAAAACTATCTACAAATTTGTTTCAAGCGTGTTGCGCTGTCATCAGGATATATATATATATATATATATATATTTATATATATATATATATATATATATATATATATATGTCCCTTGAAGCATCCCTACAATATACCTGCAAATAATCTGAAAGTAAATGCTTAACTGGACTACAAATTGTCTGTCTATGTATGTATGCATTTGTGTACGTATCTGTGTACGTATGTGTGTGTGTGTGTGTGTGTGTGTGTGTGTGTGTGTGTGTGTGTGTGTGTGTGTGTGTGCGGCGCGCGCGCGCGCGCGCGCGTCGTATGTGTGTAACTGAGCGCACTCTGCTCGGTACAGTCTCTCGTAGGAGACCCATACAACTTGAGATCAATTACCTGCTTCCCCACAAGACAGTTACCAGCGACCTAGTGACCTGCTTAGCGCAGACACTGGCTTAACGGCCATGCAGGCTGGCATCGCCGCCACAATAACAAAACGCCCATTTGCCGTATTCACAGCCCAACCTATGCCCAGTGTGTGCTATCAGTCGTGTAAACAGATTCAGTGAAATATTATCATCTCTATACTGCTGTACCAGAGACCCGAGTTAGATTGAAATTCTCGTCGCGATTCAGTCTTCGACTGACGCCCAGAATGCTTTTGTGCTGTTGTTCAATCGTCATTACAGCTGGCTTGTGAAACATTTATTTCTTTGCTCCGACATAGGCTATGAATCGAAGTGAATAACTGATTTGAAAGCTATTTGCAGTGTCGGATAGCAACTTGCACGTGCGTTCGGCAGTGGCCCATTTGACGGGCTTGCTGCATCAGCCAAGGGGGTTTTCTGTTGCTTCTGTTTGTTTTGCTTCATCGCGTCGTTCATTCATTTATCCATCAGCTTAGAATCATGCGTAGTGTGGTCTTTAGCGGATGTGGCGTAGCGTATATGGACTAGTCCGCACGCAGTGACGCCTCCTTGATGAAACTGAAACTGGAACTGTTTCATCGTCAAGATCGGGGACTTGCGCATGTTGCACATCAGCGGATTCATTCCGGCTCCAGCTATTTAATGTTAAGACCAGTAAGCGGGCTGTTCAGATTTGAGAAAATGACATTTTTCTGCTAAAAAAACAAACAAACCCTGTTTATAACCTGCTTCTATCAAAGGGAATTCAACTGACATGACTAAAATCAGAACGTAGGGCCATAAACCCAGCTTAGAATGATTGGAAAAGCTGGCGTTGAGCTCTTTGATTCGTGACACTCTCAAGCTTGGTCTGTGAAGGAATCGGGAAGAAACGTAGTAGCGCTAATCAATGGGCCCTTCGCACAAAATGAGCTAGAACATGCTACCCTGCGGGCAATTAGTGTGTGGTGTCTGGCTGCTGGCTGTCTTTGTGGGCCCGCAGCAGGCAATCAAAGGCGCTGCAGGTAAACTGACCACCGGCTCAGCTCACCGCACTGCAGGGAGTGCCGAGAGAGAGAGAGAGAGAGAGAGAGAGAGGGGCGGATCTCTTTCGAGGGACGTTGATGTGAGCGGTCAGCGTCAGGCGGCGCAGTCAACCTTCCAGCTACCAGAGGGGTGATGGCGGGTCTAACCTGTGTCTTCTTCTTCTTCTTTCTTTTAGTGTCCACAATTATCATGTTGTTTATTCTGACACTTTTGTGTGTAGACCATTTTTTTTATCCCGCCATTAAGGCAGCCATACTCCGACTTCGGGGAAGGTGCATGCTATGTGTAACGTGTCATCCCTACCAACGGCCAAACTGGCCTTCTGTTTCGAAAGTTGGTAATGGGATTTTACGTGTGTGCAAGATGTTATGCGTGCGTTCACACACGGAACCTCGGTTTACAGTCTCATTTGAAGGACTGTATGGGAAATGGAGTCAGAACCAACGTTAACTCCGAGGGAAAAAAAACCCTGCACCGAAACGGCCCAGCGGAGATGCGAACCGCAACCCCAAGATTACGAGTCCGATGCTGTACCAACTGAGCTATCCCGGCCCCCGTCGCCGGGCGACAAACTCCTAGAGATGTGGCGCGGTCGGCGATGGAGCGATGCCTGGCTGCCATAACCGTGGCCTGCGAAACCATCGTGTCTTCGGGTTGGCTTGGTGGGCATACCTCTCGGGGTGGGGGTGGGGGTGGGCTGAAAAATTGCACTCTGGGTCGCAGTCGGTGAGGACCATAGAAGGGGCTCGTGCAGCGCTCCAGCGACGTCCGTCCTGATCCCTCTCTTTGAGGCGGCCTCACGCGTCACAGGACCATCGCTGTCCCGAGCATGAAAAAGGCCGCTTGGTAGCCCAGAAGATAGGCCTTTTTATTTGGGGGGGGGGGGGGGGGGGGGGGGGGGGGGGGGGGGGGGGAAGGGGGTGCGCGGGAGGGAGGGTGGGGGGGGGGGGGGGGGGGGGGGGGCAGGCGAATTGTACCGACGCCCACAGTTGACCGACCAACACCGCAAAGTTGACACCATTTCACACGGAACCAGTCAGTATCAGGTGCTGGATGCCATGTCAGCAGAAAGCAAGAAGAAAACCCAGACTCCAGTCTGGGACGAAAAACAGAACTAGATACTATAGTCCCCCCCCCCCCCCCCCCCCCCCCCCCCCCCCACCCCCCCCATCCGGAACCAAGCCCAAGACTCTCGCGAACGACCGGACAGACGCCACCACATCTACAGACGTCGTCTGGGACACCATGTCTTTAAGGTTAAAGGCCCCTGGTCAATGGGAGGTAAACTCTCACCTCTACTGTGCTAACTGGCGACTGGTTGGCCGATTCACGCCTCTCCGTGTCGGAAAGCATGTCTTGAGATGTTGGTGTCAGTGTTCATTGCCTCCCCTGTTGTGTGACGCCATCATTATGCTGCACGTGCAGGCATTGGTGTGTGCCGACTAGGTAGTCTACATAAGGAAATCTTGTTTATTTCATCATGAGAGAAAGAGTTACCTTGCATGGTAGTCTATATATTCTGCATACATCTTGGAATAATGGATGGCATACCAAAAAAGATTTGTTCCTGACTTTTAGTTTCTCTGTTTTTTTTTTTTTTTTTTTTTAAATCATGAATTTCTTGATTTATTTGCTGTTGTTATTATCGCGCAACCTGTCTGCACTGATCACATTGTTGCTTCCTAAATGAGCTGTTAAAAAATGGCGTCGTCAATACTCACCGGTGACGTACAGTCAGAGATTTGTGTGATCGGCAATCATTGTTTCGGACTGTTCCGGTTTGTTTATCTTGCGTTTTGCTGGGATTTTGTTGTTTTACTCTTATTTGCAACAACAACAACAAAAAAATTATAGTTCGTCTGCCAGACAACAGGGCCAAACAAATTACTATGCAAAACACGACGCGTTTCGACCTCTTTGGTCTTCTTCAGGCAAGATAAGCCACATTGAGGACAATGAAAAGGAACGAGCAATCACATCATGATCTTCTCGAATTCGTTGCAAGATGGCCGTGCCGTGGGAACGGGCGTCAGATTTCGAGAAGATAAGTGATGGCTCGTTCTTCGTTTTCATTGTCCTGAATGTTGTTTATCTTGCCTGAAGAAGACCTAAGAGGTCGAAACGCGTCGTATTCTGTCTTGTAATTTGTTTGCCCCTGTTGTCTGGCGGATGAACTATAATTTCTTTTCAAAATTTTTGTTTCGATTTCCGCTCGCAGTCACTGACTGTGAAACTGACTCACATCAGTGTCTCGCTACGCGCTGTGTCTCGCTAATAATTATGCCGGCATGGGCCAAGCTGTCGCTTTCATCAAGATGTGCAATGATCCAGACCTGTTACGTCACTGTCACGGTCGTTACACATAGCATGGACTCGCTATGCTGGTCATAGAAGTTTGACGGCCATGTTAATGTGCCGTGAACAAAGCCCTATCGCCTCAGGCTCTCTGCTCGGTCCTCGTATCTTTTGTTGTCTGTTGAGCCTCTGTCTTAGGTGCTGCGTTACGCGTCAGGCTCTTCCCTTTCTCGTCAGTTTGTCTGCGTTTATGATGGCCGTGTTGTAGGAAGACTTAGTGTTTATCTGACACGCGCATTTGTTGATTTTATAACCGCTGGTGCTGCTTTCAAGTTAGGGCTGTCAGGACTTGGCGCTCAGAACTTTGATTATTTGCTTTCCGTTTTGTTTACAGTGTGGGTCTTCCACTGAGACTGATGGTACCCCCTACTGGCTGTTAGGAACCAGCTCTGTTGGATACATGGTGGAAACGACTGAACTTTCAGCTCATCGTAGATGAGAATTTTGTGTTCGTGACTTGCACGTTGTGTCGCGACGCTTGCAGCATGGGATAAAGAGTAGGCTGATTAATAATATCTGGTTAAATCGTCTGATATTTCAGTCCCAGTTTACCATGCTATAAATAAACTGCCCCTGTCTTGGTTTGCCAACTGTTCAACGTTGTCGGCCATAATATTTATGATGTTTTTTTTCAGCACTGTCTTCTCATGGTCTGTAGTATGGTGGTGTAAGTAGAATATGAAAGCTAACTGACCGGGCTCCGCCTGGAGGTTCCTGGCCTCAGTAGGACCCGCCATCTTCCGCCTCTTTCCTCTCTCTTTTTTTCCTCTGAGTCAGTCTCCACACCGAACTCCATTCCCCTGCCCTTTACCAACCAATTTTTACAACTGCGATCCGTTACGACCTAGCACTGCGGCGACCAGGATAACTGTTCCACGCCTATACATTTCCTAGTTCTTTCCATACCCTTACCACCTTTGGTCCATTTCACACAGACACACAGAGGCATACAGACACAGACACAGACACACACACACACACACACACACACACAGGCATACAGACACACAGACACACACACACACACACACACACACACACACACACACACACACACACACAGCATGCTTGAGTCGGGGGATGGGGGTGGGGGGGGGGGGGGGGGGGGGGGGGGGGGGGGCTTTGTGAACTCGCCGCGAATAAAGCTAACCGTGATCTCTTTTCACCTGTTGTGAGGAAGCCCTTGATGTCTCTGTTGTCTATCATTTGAATGGCGTGTGTGTGTTTGCGTGTGTGTGTTTGCGTGTGTGTGTGTGTGTGTGTGTGTGTGTGTGTGTGTGTGTGTGTGCGTGCGTGCGTGCGTGCGTGCGCGTGCGTGCGTGTGCGTGCGTGTGTGCGCGCGTGTGTTGTGTGTGTGTGTGTGTGTGTGTGTTTGTGTGTGTGTGCGTGCGTATGCGTGCGCGTGTATGTGTGTGTGTGTGTGTGTGTGAATGGGCCAATTATTTTATTGAACTTGATAGGGCAAAACCGTAATGAATGTGTGGGAATACAGACGGACAGAGTGAAACATGATGGGGCGAAATATGATGGGGCAAAACGTGATAGAGTGAAACAGGATAGGGCGAAATGTGATGGGGCGAAACGTGATAGAGTGAGACATGATAGGGCGAAATGTGATGGGGCAAAGTGTGAAAGGGTGAAACAGGATGGGGCGAAATGTGATGGGGCGAAACGTGATAGAGTGAGACATGATGGGGCGAAATGTAAGGGGCAAAACGTGATAGAATGAAACATGATGGGGCGAAATGTAACAGGGCAAAGTGTGAAAGGGTTGAAACAGGATGGGGCGAAATGTGATCGGGCAAAACGTGACAGGGTGAAACAGGATGGGGCGAAACGTGATCGGGGCAAAACGTGACAGGGTGAAACAGGATGGGGCGAAATGTGATCGGGGCAAAACATGATAGGGTGAAACAGGATTTGGCGACTACTACAGCCATAATGGTCAACAATCCTCTGACCCTTCTCCTTTCTCCCCTCCTGTGTGTATAGCCACTGTTAATACTGCAGCTACTAGTGTCATACGATCACCAAAAGTGATATTAATCATCTCTTTAATATTTTTTTTTAATTCAATTTTTTTTAAAAATCCTTGTCACCATTATCATCATTATTGCTATCTTTATTATGATCCTCATCATTACTATTTTAATTCGCATCGTCATCTCCCAACGGGCCTCGTTTTCATTCAACGCCCATCTTGCCCGAATTCGAGAAGATAGGTGATTGTCCTGACTGTTGTTTATCTTGCCTGAAGGGGACCTAAGGGGACGGAACGCGTCCTGTTTGTCTTGTAATTTGTCCATGTAAACCGGCGGGCTATTACTTAAATGTCAAGAAACGTGATAGGGCAAAACGTGATCGGGCAAAACGTAGCACTCCGTCAAGTTCACAGATGGCCTAGAGAAGGGTGCTTGTCGCAGTTGAAAGGCCCCCCCCCCCCCCCCCCCCCCCGCCACTCCCCCCCCCCCTTTTACCACACACACACAAAACCACGGGCTCAACCGCAGCCTGTCCCGAAACAAACTTCCCTTATCCTTTTCACGCTAATGAAAGCAGCGTATTCCATTGCCTGTTTGGGAAAAAAGGTGAACTGTTTGGGTTGTCTGCTCCTGAACCTGTCTGCGTCCCGGATTAGAAGCTAGCGGTGAATTTAAACAGGCATAAATCTGGGTGTATTTTATTAGTTTGATTTGTTTTGTCACCCTGGCAAAATGGCAGATGTGTTTGTTTGTTGACCCCGTTTCAGTTATGAATTTGACCACACAAAGCACAAAACGACGCAGTGTGATGAACAGAATGCTTTGCAAATGCAGGAGCGATTGCTGTAACTGGGCCCGATGACGAATTATCAGTTGAGTGAAGGAACGCGGTAAACGTAGGTGGTTTTTGTAGGTAGGGTGTGTGTGTGTGTGTGTGTGTGTTCGTCTTAATTTAATGTCTATCCACTTTACAGTGATCTTAGACAAAGACAAGAGACAAACGAACAGGCAAACAAACAAAGACAAAACAAAAAAACATGTAAAAGGGGCCGGTGTGTGTATATGTCGCGAGCGCGCGCGCGCGCGTGTGTGGTTGTGTGTGTGTGTGTGGTTGTGGGGGGGGGGGGGGGCATAAATGTGTCTATTGTTTTCAAAATGTCATTAAAAGTGTATGGAGTGTGGAGGTAGTGTAGTATGCTAATCTTTGCATGCATAGTCTATTCAGTTAATGAGATACCAATAAGTGACCATCACTTTAACCCCATTCTAATCTGCCGGCATAACGGTAAACTGCTTTAGCCTTGATTCATATCTGAACATTTGTAAAGAAACAAAACATTTTAAGCATTGAAAATAAGAGAATAAAACCAACAAATAACTAGAGAATCAAAGTAAATGTCCAACTGGACTCTTAACAATTGCCCTAACAACTTCTATAGCTTTCGCTTCGTTCCCAAAAATGTCCCAAAAATTCGCGATTGATGGGTTCAAACTTAATAACCAAGTAGGCAAATATTTTTTAGTATTTCTGCAAAGAAAGATGACATGGAATGGTGTAATATTTTTGGCCACAAATGCAAATGACATTTTTACATATTTTGTTTTGTATGCATCTAGTCTGAGTCTAAAGATCAAACTCTTCAAAATCCGTTCCTGATGGAGATTGTGTCCCGTTTTATATTTTACAAGCTCCTTAAAGAATTTTCCCTGTTGTCCTTTATTATGTTGGACACTCTTTTGTCTTCGTAACACGAATCCCATGATGCTTTACCTAAAAGGCTGTAATTTTCATACAAGGATAAAGGAATATTTATCTTTGTAGAGCTCTTTTCCTTCGCTGCACTATTTTTGGCTAACCGATCAACCCTTTCATTTGCTGCTAAACCACAATGTGATGGAATCCAACAAAAGTCAATAGAAGAACCACGTAAAGATAAAAATGAATTAAATGGGATATCTCTGATATCATTTCTCCTCTCACTCTTGTATGAGAATATTTTAAAGCTTGTAAGACAGATTTTGAATCGACACAAAATAATATTTTAAATATCGAATATGGAAAAATAAGAAGATAGTTCAGTGCCATAATAATGGCAATTAGCTCTGCTGTGAATACAGAGTAATTTTTCCCAATGTGATACGATTTATCTATTTTTAATGATGGAATAATGAATGCAGCACCTGATAATTGGTTTTCAATAGAGAACCGTCTGTATATATTTTAAGATGGTTTATATAATTTTCATTTATATGTGCCTTGACATTGTTGGCAGCATGGTCCCATCACTTTTCCTTAAATCTGTATAGTTAATATCGTAATTAGCCTTGCTAAGCTCCCCATTGAGGAATATTACTGTAACTCGTTTGAGGAGCTCCTGTTTGGGGTTCAACACCCCATCTGAAATAA
>CM031617.1:28374843-28379843 GCA_018398815.1 Conus ventricosus | reverse complement strand
AACTGGCTGGCTACAGCACCGAGGATGATCTTTGGCCACTTTCACGGATCCGTTCTATCCGGGCGGACACGGCCGTCACAAACCACGGCCCACTATGACCAGTCCCTAAGCCCCCTCCCCCCCCCCCCCCCCCCCCCCCCCGTCCCCTTACTGAAGTTAATGACTGCTTAGTCGCGGAGCCAATGTCAGTGAGCGCTCCCTCTTCTGGAGGGCGCCACTACGTCCGTCCAGCGACAGTCCGCGTGTATCGCCGATACCCGTGACTCCGACAGACCCAACCCGAGGGCATAATTTTGATGTTTGCAGAGGGAATCGAAACTGAGGTCACCATGAGAGCATGGCATGAAAGGTCACAGGCGTTGTTGCACTCGTCCAAATTCTGTGGACAAGCGCACTTGGACCACTTGGACCACAACCAAAGAACATGTTCAGGGAGGTTTGTTTCGCTGCAGCTGAATTTTTTTTTTTTTTCTTTCCCGGCCCGAAGTTGCAGAATATTGTTTATATATGATGGTGAACTTGTAAGAGAAAAAAAACAACAACAACCTCAAACAAACAAACAAACAAACAAACAGAAAACAAAAAGAAAGTTACCTTTTTATGTCAGAAGATGGCTCATAGGGAGGGGGGCGACAGCGCCACGTTGTCTTGCTGATGTTTTGGTCGAAAGAAGCAGGTTATTGACCGTTCGGTGAAACAACTGGCTTTGTTCACGCCATCCTAGTGCTGAATGGAGGAGTGAACGGGGGGGGGGGGGGGGGGGGGGGGGGGGGGGGGGGGGGGGGGAGGGGATGAGGAGAATGGTGTGTATATGTGTGTGTGTGTGTGTGAGGGAACTTGTAAAAGTAGGTGAGCTTCATCGATTTTGCTGCTTCGACTTCGTAGTTCTTTCCGGACTTTTTTCCCCCCCCCCCGTTCTTTTCTTTTTTTTTTTTTTTTTTTTTTTTGGGGGGGGGGGGGGGGGGGGGGGGGGGGGGGGGGGGGGGGGGGGGGGGGGGGGGGGGGGGGGGGGGGGGGTTCTCGTCAATGTTGTTTTCTTCTTCTTTCACCTCTCTCCTTCTTACCTCCCTCCATCCCCCCCCCCTCTCTCTCTCTCTCTCTCTCCCTGTCTGTCTCTCATTATGTCATATTGGGTTCGCGCGCGCACGCACCCACGCACGCACGCACGCACACACACACACACACAACACACACACACACACACACAACACACGCACGTGCGCATGGCTACAACGCAAGTTACACACCATACATACACACACGCTTGGACAAACACACACACACGCACACGCACACACTCACATACACACAGAAGCGAATGCATGCGTGCGCACGCACACACTTAAAAGCAAACATGCATACACATACACACATACGCACGCGCGCACGAACGCATGTACACGCGCACGCACACGCGCACGTACACACGCTGTACACACACACACACGCACACACACATACTAGAAGAAAACACGAAAACACAAACACAATTGGTCAACCTACACAACACACACACACACACACACACACACACACACACACACACACACAACACACACACACACCCCACACGCGCGCGCACGCATATAGTTGCATATATGCAGACAGGTGCGCGCAGGCACGCGCGCACTCACCTTTTTGCCTACATTCTCGAATGCGCGAGTGCACAATACACACACACACACACACACACACAACACACACACACACACACACACACATACACAGACGCGCGCGCGCACGCACACACACACACACACACACACACACACACACACACACACACACACACACACACACACACACAGACGCGCACCCACAAAAACTGATGTCACATGCGCACACGTGCACACCAAACATACACTGACATGGACAAGTTGTTTTTTGAAATAAGTCTTGTGTCAAGGGTTGAAAGGTGAAGGAAAGGAAATCACGATGTAATAGTGTACATATAATGAACATGATTAAATGAACATGATTAACCAGCACATGTATCTGTGGGAATTAAAGCTTCATCACAGATTTTAAACGCAGCCGTGAGATAAACTAATGGCATCTACATACATTTTGTTTAACACATCACTAAGGACAGACCGAAAGAGATCAGACGCTTGTAAGTTTATTTTAGGAACGTGATTTGCTGTACGATCGGAACATTTGGGACAAATCAATAGAAAACGAATTTCGCTGTCGGAGACGCTCTCACAAAGTTGGCAGTTAGAAAAGACCTTTCTGTAATATTGACAGAGAAACGTTTACTGTACACCCAGATACTATTCTTTTTCTTTAGATTACCCAGTGTTTTACGTCAGAGCAGTGTGGAGAAGTACCAAATGTTTGCTTGAAAGATGGACAGAAAGTGTTGTGATTTTTGTCTGTCAGCTCTGTCTCCCGTCCTTGAGTAGAAAGTCAATCAGACTTTGCTTGAATTTTGTATAAAGGAAAAAGATGTACCGTTTTTGGCCGTCTTTGTCTTCATACACATGTCCAAACCCGTATTTTGTATAATGTAAAACACACACACACACACTCTCTCTTCTCTTCTCTCTCTCACACACACACACACACACAACACACACACACACACACACACACACACCACACTCACACACACACACACACACACACACAACACACTCACACTACACACACACACACACTCACACACACACACACACACACACACACACAGACACACATTGTCTGATATCATGTATGTGAACAGACGTAAAACTGAAGTAGTAGTAGTAGTAGTAGTAGTAGTAGTAGTAGTAGTACTACTACTACTACTACTACTACTACTACTACTACTACTACTACTACACAGCAGAAAGCCGGTTTTTCTGGATCCGGCACTGAAGAGCGAGCAACATTTGATAGATTTCGAAGGTAAACGATAAATAGGCATTCTTGATCAATTCAACCAATATTCAACAGATCGTGTATACATACATATAGATCTGAATATTGAGAGGGTGTCTACCATACACCCCAGCAACGAGCACTTCAGGTATCACATAACATTGAACAATGTGTCCAGAGCAGCAGGTGCGCTCTTTCAATGAAAGTAATGGTCTGTGATCGGTCCCTCTACTTCAGAGCCGTGAAGGTAGCCTTGGCAGGATCTGGTACTGAAACTTGTGGATGTTTGTTACCGAGAGACTGTAACGGTGGTAAGATACGTACAAAGTCCTCTCTCTCTCTGCTTTGCCTTCGCTTTCCTCCATTGCGTGAGAAAAAAGGACAGAGAAGAAGGAACAACTCTCTGTTCTTCCTGCCTTCTTTTTCTTCCTTCTCCTCCTCCTCTCCTCCTCCTCCTCCTCCCCTCCTCTCTTTCTTTCTTTCTCTCCCGCTCCTCCTCCTCCCCGATTCCTCACTCTTCCGCCGCCCCTTCTTTTTCCTGCTTCTCCTCTTCCTTCTCGTCCCTCCCCCCCCTCCCCTCCTCCCCTTGTCATGTTTGTAATTTTTTTTTGTTTTTGTTTTTATATTTCCACCACCACCTTATTGTTCTTTTGATTGTGCAAAGGCGAAAAAGAAACAAACAGCGCCGTCATCATGATAACCATAGACATCATCGTCATCGTCATCATCATCATCATCGTCATCATCATCATCATCATCATCATCATCATCATCATCATCATCATCATCTCCGCCATGAAACAACAGCAAAACATATTCTCCTTCTTCTTCCTCCTCCGCCTTCTCCCCTCTCCTCCTCCTCCCCGACCTCCTCCTCCTCCTCCCCCCCTCCTCCTCCTCCTCCGGTAAGTACAATTATTCGGCGTTTGCCAGGTTACACACATTCCGAATTTTACATTCAGAAGGATGCAGTGGTGGGGAGAAACCCTTCTCTCTCTCTCTCTCTCTCCTCTCTCTCTCTCTCTCTCTCTCTCTCTCTCTCTCTCTCTTTTGTTTCCTTTCTCTCTTGTCCCCCCCTCCCCCTTCCCCTCTCAAATAATGTAGTTCACGTTGTCTAGAAAGAGTTACGACGTAGCCGGCCAACTGGAGAAGCAGTTTGCCAAACCGGTCCCCGTGCAGAAGAGGGACCGGAACTGAAAGCGAGGCTACAGCAGTCAGGGCTACAGCAGTCAGCAGGGCTACAGCAGTCAGGGTTACAGCAGTCAGGGTTACAGCAGTCAGCAGGGTTACAGCAGTCAGCAGGGCTTACAGCAGTCAGCAGGGCTACAGCAGTCAGGGTTGCAGCAGTCAGCAGGGCTACAGCAGTTAGGGCTACAGCAGTCAGCAGGGTTACAGCAATCAGCGGGCTACAGCAGTCAGGGCTACAGCAGTCAGCAGGGCTACAGCAGTCAGGGCTACAGCAGTCAGCAGGGCTACAGCAGTCAGGGTTACAGCAGTCAGCAGGGCTACAGCAGTCAGCAGGGCTACAGCAGTCAGGGCTACAGCAGTCAGCAGGGCTACAGCAGTCAGGGCTACAGCAGTCAACAGTGCTACAGCAGTCAGGGCTACAGCAGTCAGGGCTACAGCAGTCAGCAGGGTTGCAGCAGTCAGGGCTACAGCAGTCAGCAGGGCTACAGCAGTCAGGGCTACAGCAGTCAGCAGGGCTACAGCAGTCAGCAGGGCTACAGCAGTCAGGGCTACAGCAGTCAGGGCTACAGCAGTCAGCAGGGCTACAGCAGTCAGGGCTACAGCAGTCAGGGCTACAGCAGTCAGGGTTACAGCAGTCAGCAGGGCTATAGCAGTCGGGGTTACAGCAGTCAGCAGGGCTACAGCAGTCAGCAGGGCTACAGCAGTCAGCAGGGCTTCAGCAGGGCTTCAGCAGTCAGCAGGGCTACAGCAGTCAGCAGGGCTACAGCAGTCAGTGTTACCGCAGTCAGCAGGGCTACAGCAGTCAGGGCTACAGCAGTCCTCATGGCTACAGCAGTCCTCATGGCTACAGCAGTCAGCAGGGCTACAGCAGTCAGGGCTACAGCAGTCAGCAGGGCTACAGCAGTCAGCAGGGCAGTCAGCAGGGCTACAGCAGTCAGCAGGGCTACAGC
>CM031617.1:28364843-28369843 GCA_018398815.1 Conus ventricosus | reverse complement strand
ACCCGGCGTCCAGCGAAACAGAACGTGCCTTACGGTCGCTCAGAGCTGACCCGGCGCCCAGCGAAATAGAACGTGCCTTACGGTCGCTCAGAGCTGACCCGGCGCCCAGCGAAACAGAACGTGCCTTACGGTCGCTCAGAGCTGACCCGGCGCCCAGCGAAACAGAACGTGCCTTACGCTCGCTCAAACACCCTCAGTTGGTAGAGCGCCGGACTCGTGATCCTAGGGTTGCGGGTTCGAGTCTCGGTACAGGGGGATTTTTCCCTCGGAGTTAACTTTGGTTCTGACTCCATTCCCCATACGGTCCTTCGAATGAGACTATAAACCGAGGTTCCGTGTGTGAACGCACGCACAACATCTTGCACACACGTCAAATCCATCATCAACTTTCGGAAGAGGAGGCCAGTTTGGCCGTTGGTATGGATAGCATGCACCTTCCCCGAAAATGAAGTACGGCTGCCTCAATGGCGGGATAAAAAACGGTCATACACACAAAACTCGTTTGCCTGCAGGAGAATCAGCCTGCGTACGCAGAAAGAAAGAAAGAAAAAACATCCACTTCTGGTACGGAATGTTACGGCCTGTATTACCGAGAGTTAAATCTGACAACGTGAGAAAGGCAGATTCTCTTGCCGTGCGTACAAACCAGTGTCCTTGAAGTCAAACAATCTATTCAACGCGCAGGTTTTGCGTGCACTCTCGATTGCTGTGTTCATGTGGTGTTCAGGTAGAATGCTGTTTTAGGCACACATATTGTCTGAACAAGAACGAGAACAACAACAGCAACAACAACAACAACAACAACAACAACAGCCACCACCACCACCAAACCAAAACCAAAAGAAAAACAACCAAGACCTACAATATTACCCTCTCCCCTCTCCATCAATCCACCATCTAATACAGTCACACGCACACAGACCTCGTCCCTCCATTTCCCCCCCCCCCCCCCCCCCCCCCCCCCCCCCCCACCCCAACCCCCCCCCCCCCCCCCCTAATGGGGCGCCACGAATCGAACCGCAGATCAACCAAGAGTGTGAATCAAACAATTTCATTGTTCACCCGTCCTGCCCATGTCTACCCTTGACTTGTGTGTGACTCGGCAGACAAGAGGGGGTGGGGGTGGGGTTGGTGGGGGTGGGGGGGGGGGTCTGTGCTCTTTGACACTGATGGGTGACCATACTGCTTCGTCCATGGTGTGTGTGTGTGTGTGTGTGTGTGTGTGTGTGTGTTCCTCTCCCGAGCTGCCTCAGTGAAGATGGCGTGCTGAGTTTTGAGGTCTCCTGTCTCCAGGAGATCAGGAGGGGAGGCAACTGGTCTGTCGTTATCGTCTCTGTGAGGTATCTTTCTGTTGAGTGGAGCGAGGGCTGTGGGTTTGCGGAGGGTCTTGCTCGTTTCTTTCGTTTCGCTCCATTTGGGTTTACGTTCAGCGTAGGTGTAGCTACAGCGATGCCAAGCAGAGAACCGTTTCCTTTTTCCTTTTTTTCTTTCTCCCGTGGATGTTAGGGCTCCTTCTGTCCCCCCCCCCCCCCCCCACCCCCCCCTCCTTTCAGTGTTATGTTTTCTTTTCTTAATCCTGTGGGTTTCACGTTATCTTTTTCGCGTAGGTGTCTATGTTTTGTTTTCTCTCGCCTGTAGATGTCGAGTTTTTTTGTTTTTTTTTTAATAATATTTTTATATATATCTCCAGTAGGTGTCATAATTCCTTTACTTTCTACTTTTTGTTTTTTTCCTTTTGGTGTCGCGTGTTTCTTTTTTTTTTTTTTTTTCCTGCAGAAGTCATATTTTCTTTATTTTCTGTCTCCAGTAGGTGTCGTGGTTTCTTTCTACAATAGGAGTCATGTTTTTTTCCCCCTGTAAGTCTGAAGTGTGTTCTTCTGTCTCCTGTATGTCTCATCTTTTCATTCTCCTGTAGGTGTCATGTTTTCATTTCTTTCTCCTGGATTACGTCATGCTTTCTGTTCTTTCTCCTGTAGGTGTCATGCTTTCTGTTTTTTCTCCAGTAGGTGTCATGCTTTCTGTTCTTTCTCCAGTAGGTGTCATGCTTTCTTGTCGTTCTCCTGTGGGTGTAATGTTGTCGTTCTCCTGTAGGTGTCATGTATTCTTTTCCTTCTCCTGTGGGTGTCATGTTTTCTTTTCTTTCTTCCGGATTACATCATGCTTTCTGTTCTTTCTCCTGTAGGTGTCATGTTGTTCTGCTGTAGGTGTCATGCTTTCTTTCTACTGTAGTTGTTACGTTTTCCTTTCTTTCTCCTGTAGTTGTCGTATTTTCTTTTCTTTCTCCTGTAGGTGTTACATTTGTATGGGTCTGGCGTGTTCAGTAGTCAACGTGTTGTCATCATGACGCATTGATCAGTGGATAGCTGTGGGTCTAGTGTGTTCATCACTCAACATGTTGTCATCATTACGACGCATTGATCAGTGGATAGCCGTGGGTCTAGTGTGTTCATCACTCAACATGTTGTCATCATTACGACGCATTGATCAGTGGATAGCCGTGGGTCTAGTGTGTTCATTAATCAACATGTTGTCTTCATTACGACGCATTGATCAGTGGATAGCCGTGGGTCTAGTGTGTTCATCACTCAACATGTTGTCTTCATTACGACGCATTGATCAGTGGATAGCCGTGGGTCCAGTGTGTTCAGCAGTCAGCGTGTTGTCATCATTACGACGCATTGATCAGTGAAGAGCCGTGGATCTAGTGTGTTCAGCAGTCAGCGTGTTGATCGGTGGAGAAGTTACGAGTCTGGTGTGTTCGGTAATCAACGTGTTGTCATCGCGTGACTCGTTGATCATTTGGGTTAATTAAGTGTGGGTCAGGTGAGTTGTTCAGTGATCAGCGAGTAGTCGCCATCATGAGTCGGTGATTAGTGAATCAGTGTGGACCGGAGATGTTCAGTGGTCGACGTGTTCTCACTATGACCCGTTGATTTCGCCTCGGGAGCGTCTGGTGACTCCACTACCTGTCTCCAACAAGAGCTGCTTCGTCTTGTGGAGGAGGAGGAGGAGGACTGAAGAGAGCAAAGGCTGGAAACCCGAGCGGCTTCTTTCTCCTTGGCTGACGGCGAGGACGGGGGAAGGAGGGGGGGGGGGGGAGGAGTAGGCGGGTGGTGGGAGGGGAGAGGGGGTGGTAGCGGAAGGGGGAGGCGGGGCACGTGCTCGTCACGCACGCGTCGGGTTACTGAATGACGTAGTTTTTTTTTTCTTCTTCTGAACGACGTAGGTCGCAAAGGGGGGGGGGGGGGGGGGGGGGGGAAGGTGTAGGAAATGGGTGGGGATGGGGGGGGGGGTGTTAGAGTTTCCCTGTCCAACACGGTAAAGCCTGTGGTGAGGAAATCGGACACTTTAAGGTAGGGAACACGGTACCTACTGCTACTAGAGAGGTCGCGATCCACGAAGATCGTGAGACCGTGGTGGGGGTTCCCCTCTATTTTTAACTTGACCCACTTTGTGAAGGCTGTGCGCATGCGTGCATTTTCTAGCACACACCATTCGCCACGAGCACAGCAGAAAATCGTCGTGCTTTTGCGTGTTTTCCACCACGGAAATTAGACCAACTTCGTGAGTATATTTCAGCCATATTTTACGTCAAATAGTTAGTTTACATTGTCAGTTTGGATATCAAACCTTCATACACTACATGTGGGTTCTGATTTGTGTTGAAAAAATGTCAGATTCTGTCGTGTGATTCATGTTGGTGCAGATCTCTGTTGACTTTTGTTGTGGTTTCGATTCTTGCTCTCAGCATGCTTTCTGAGTCGTAACAAGTGTACAGATCTTCATGCTGGCAATGCTGCAAGATGTTGCTGATGTGAATGATGTGTGTGTGATTATTACGTTTCTTGGTGAGGTTGTTCTGTTGTTGTCACATGTGTGCGTTCGTCTGCAGTGTAGGTTAGATCTAGTACATTACGTTCCCCTCTGGCTAGGGTAGACTTCTATTCTGCCGATGTGAAACTGACTGGATGATCTACATGTACAGTGCTTAGTTAACTTTTGGGTAACTGATTTGGGTGTAGTTGTTAGTGGAGTAATGATTGGTTGTCTTAATAAAACTACAGAAGATACAAATTGCTTACCTTTTCGAGAAAGTGAAGTTGTCTTTGGATTTTCCCGGCTTTGAAAAGGGGCGATACTGCGAAACGAAGGGACATAAAGGGAAACAACTGGCTTGGTAAATCAGCCATCTCACCACCCGCGAGCGGAAAATTTTCGCGATCGCTTCAACCTCGCGTGCGTGTGTGCGCCGTGGTCGGGCAGTGACGTCACAGACATGACTAACACCCACCACCACCGCTTCTCACGGCTGAAATCGCGACCTCTCTACTATACGTTGCGTGCGTGGTGTGCAACTCGATGGGTGTGGAGAGGGTGGGAGCAAGTAGCGGAGGTATGCGCATGCGCGTGCATCACAAAGGGGGTGGGGGGGTGGGGGAGGGGGAGGGGGTGAAGATACAGCCAAGTGTACAGTACGGGCGAAAAAGGGGGTGTCTGGGTGTGTCTGGGAGGAGGATTTCCTTATGACACCCCGTTCATTCCCTACTTTTTTTCTTCTTCTTCTTTTCTTCGTAAGAGGGTTTCTGGTGTGTGTGTGTGTGTGTGTGGTGTGTGTGTGTGTTTCTGTCATAGTTTAAGATCAGTTTATTACGACAGCCATCCAAAGGACGGAGTTACTTGTACCTGAGTTGGAGGACGGAGTTACCTGTACCTGAGTTGGAGGACGGAGTTACCTGTACCTGAGTTGGAGGATGGAGTTACCTGTACCTGAGTTGGAGGACGGAGTTATCTGTACCTGAGTTGGAGGATGGAGTTACCTGTACCTGAGTTGGAGGACGGAGTTGCCTGTACCTGAGTTGGAGGACCGAGTTACCTGTACCTGAGTTGGAGGATGGAGTTACCTGTACCTGAGTTGGAGGACGGAGTTACCTGTACCTGAGTTGGAGGACGGAGTTACCTGTACCTGAGTTGGAGGACGGAGTTACCTGTACCTGAGTTGG
>CM031617.1:28339604-28347104 GCA_018398815.1 Conus ventricosus | reverse complement strand
TGGAAGAGAAGGATGTTAAATGCATTTCATTCTCGTTCATCAGAATAGAGGAGTCTGGAAGAGAGGATGTTAAATGCATTTCATTCTCGTTCATCAGAATAGAGGAGTCTGGAAGAGAAGGATGTTAAATGCATTTCATTCTCGTTCATCAGAATAGAGGAGTCTGGAAGAGAAGGATGTTAAATGCATTTCATTCTCGTTCATCAGAATAGAGGAGTCTGGAAGAGAAGGATGTTAAATGCATTTCATTCTCGTTCATCAGAATAGAGGAGTCTGGAAGAGAAGGATGTTAAATGCATTTCATTCTCGTTCATCAGAATAGAGGAGTCTGGAAGAGAAGGATGTTAAATGCATTTCATTCTCGTTCATCAGAATAGAGGAGTCTGGAAGAGAAGGATGTTAAATGCATTTCATTCTCGTTCATCAGAATAGAGGAGTCTGGAAGAGAAGGATGTTAAATGCATTTCATTCTCGTTCATCAGAATAGAGGAGTCTGGAAGAGAAGGATGTTAAATGCATTTCATTCTCGTTCATCAGAATAGAGGAGTCTGGAAGAGAAGGATGTTAAATGCATTTCATTCTCGTTCATCAGAATAGAGGAGTCTGGAAGAGAAGGATGTTAAATGCATTTCATTCTCGTTCATCAGAATAGAGGAGTCTGGAAGAGAAGGATGTTAAATGCATTTCATTCTCGTTCATCGAATAGAGGAGTCTGGAAGAGAAGGATGTTAAATGCATTTCATTCTCGTTCATCAGAATAGAGGAGTCTGGAAGAGAAGGATGTTAAATGCATTTCATTCTCGTTCATCAGAATAGAGGAGTCTGGAAGAGAAGGATGTTAAATGCATTTCATTCTCGTTCATCAGAATAGAGGAGTCTGGAAGAGAAGGATGTTAAATGCATTTCATTCTCGTTCATCAGAATAGAGGAGTCTGGAAGAGAAGGATGTTAAATGCATTTCATTCTCGTTCATCAGAATAGAGGAGTCTGGAAGAGAAGGATGTTAAATGCATTTCATTCTCGTTCATCAGAATAGAGGAGTCTGGAAAAGAAGGATGTTAAATGCATTTCATTCTCGTTCATCAGAATAGAGGAGTCTGGAAGAGAAGGATGTTAAATGCATTTCATTCTCGTTCATCAGAATAGAGGAGTCTGGAAGAGAAGGATGTTAAATGCATTTCATTCTCGTTCATCAGAATAGAGGAGTCTGGAAGAGAAGGATGTTAAGCATTTCATTCTCGTTCATCAGAATAGAGGAGTCTGGAAGAGAAGGATGTTAATGCATTTCATTCTCGTTCATCAGAATAGAGGAGTCTGGAAGAGAAGGATGTTAAATGCATTTCATTCTCGTTCATCAGAATAGAGGAGTCTGAAGAGAAGGATGTTAATGCATTTCATTCTCGTTCATCAGAATAGAGGAGTCTGGAAGAGAGGATGTTAAATGCATTTCATTCTCGTTCATCAGAATAGAGGAGTCGGAAGAGAAGGATGTTAAATGCATTTCATTCTCGTTCATCAGAATAGAGGAGTCTGGAAGAGAAGGATGTTAAATGCATTTCATTCTCGTTCATCAGAATAGAGGAGTCTGGAAGAGAAGGATGTTAAATGCATTTCATTCTCGTTCATCAGAATAGAGGAGTCTGGAAGAGAAGGATGTTAAATGCATTTCATTCTCGTTCATCAGAATAGAGGAGTCTGGAAGAGAAGGATGTTAAATGCATTTCATTCTCGTTCATCAGAATAGAGGAGTCTGGAGAGAAGGATGTTAATGCATTTCATTCTCGTTCATCAGAATAGAGGAGTCTGGAAGAGAAGGATGTTAAATGCATTTCATTCTCGTTCATCAGAATAGAGGAGTCTGGAAGAGAAGGATGTTAAATGCATTTCATTCTCGTTCATCAGAATAGAGGAGTCTGGAAGAGAAGGATGTTAAATGCATTTCATTCTCGTTCATCAGAATAGAGGAGTCTGGAAGAGAAGGATGTTAAATGCATTTCATTCTCGTTCATCAGAATAGAGGAGTCTGGAAGAGAAGGATGTTAAATGCATTTCATTCTCGTTCATCAGAATAGAGGATGTCTGGAAGAGAAGGATGTTAAATGCTTTCATTCTCGTTCATCAGAATAGAGGAGTCTGGAAGAGAAGGATGTTAAATGCATTTCATTCTCGTTCATCAGAATAGAGGAGTCTGGAAGAGAAGGATGTTAAATGCATTTCATTCTCGTTCATCAGAATAGAGGAGTCTGGAAGAGAAGGATGTTAAATGCATTTCATTCTCGTTCTCAGAATAGAGGAGTCTGGAAGAGAAGGATGTTAAATGCATTTCATTCTCGTTCATCAGAATAGAGGAGTCTGGAAGAGAAGGATGTTAAATGCATTTCATTCTCGTTCATCAGAATAGAGGAGTTGGAAGAGAAGGATGTTAAATGCATTTCATTCTCGTTCATCAGAATAGAGGAGTCTGGAAGAGAAGGATGTTAAATGCATTTCATTCTCGTTCATCAGAATAGAGGAGTCTGGAAGAGAAGGATGTTAAATGCATTTCATTCTCGTTCATCAGAATAGAGGAGTCTGGAAGAGAAGGATGTTATAATGCATTTCATTCTCGTTCATCAGAATAGAGGAGTCTGGAAGAGAAGGATGTTAAATGCATTTCATTCTCGTTCATCAGAATAGAGGAGTCTGGAAGAGAAGGATGTTAAATGCATTTCATTCTCGTTCATCAGAATAGAGGAGTCTGGAAGAGAAGGATGTTAAATGCATTTCATTCTCGTTCATCAGAATAGAGGAGTCTGGAAGAGAAGGATGTTAAATGCATTTCATTCTCGTTCATCAGAATAGAGGAGTCTGGAAGAGAAGGATGTTAATGCATTTCATTCTCGTTCATCAGAATAGAGGAGTCTGGAAGAGAAGGATGTTAATGCATTTCATTCTCGTTCATCAGAATAGAGGAGTCTGGAAGAGAAGGATGTTAAATGCATTTCATTCTCGTTCATCAGAATAGAGGAGTCTGGAAGAGAAGGATGTTAAATGCATTTCATTCTCGTTCATCAGAATAGAGGAGTCTGGAAGAGAAGGATGTTTAAATGCATTTCATTCTCGTTCATCAGAATAGAGGAGTCTGGAAGAGAAGGATGTTAAATGCATTTCATTCTCGTTCATCAGAATAGAGGAGTCTGGAAGAGAAGGATGTTAAATGCATTTCATTCTCGTTCATCAGAATAGAGGAGTCTGGAAGAGAAGGATGTTAAATGCATTTCATTCTCGTTCATCAGAATAGAGGAGTCTGGAAGAGAAGGATGTTAATGCATTTCATTCTCGTTCATCAGAATAGAGGAGTCTGGAAGAGAAGGATGTTTAAATGCATTTCATTCTCGTTCATCAGAATAGAGGAGTCTGGAAGAGAAGGATGTTAAATGCATTTCATTCTCGTTCATCAGATAGAGGAGTCTGGAAGAGAAGGATGTTAAATGCATTTCATTCTCGTTCATCAGAATAGAGGAGTCTGGAAGAGAAGGATGTTAAATGCATTTCATTCTCGTTCATCAGAATAGAGGAGTCTGGAAGAGAAGGATGTTAAATGCATTTCATTCTCGTTCATCAGAATAGAGGAGTCTGGAAGAGAAGGATGTTAAATGCATTTCATTCTCGTTCATCAGAATAGAGGAGTCTGGAAGAGAAGGATGTTAAATGCATTTCATTCTCGTTCATCAGAATAGAGGAGTCTGGAAGAGAAGGATGTTAAATGCATTTCATTCTCGTTCATCAGAATAGAGGAGTCTGGAAGAGAAGGATGTTAAATGCATTTCATTCTCGTTCATCAGAATAGAGGAGTCTGGAAGAGAAGGATGTTAAATGCATTTCATTCTCGTTCATCAGAATAGAGGAGTCTGGAAGAGAAGGATGTTAAATGCATTTCATTCTCGTTCATCAGAATAGAGGAGTCTGGAAGAGAAGGATGTTAAATGCATTTCATTCTCGTTCATCAGAATAGAGGAGTCTGGAAGAGAAGGATGTTAATGCATTTCATTCTCGTTCATCAGAATAGAGGAGTCTGGAAGAGAAGGATGTTAAATGCATTTCATTCTCGTTCATCAGAATAGAGGAGTCTGGAAGAGAAGGATGTTAAATGCATTTCATTCTCGTTCATCAGAATAGAGGAGTCTGGAAGAGAAGGATGTTAAATGCATTTCATTCTCGTTCATCAGAATAGAGGAGTCTGGAAGAGAAGGATGTTAAATGCATTTCATTCTCGTTCATCAGAATAGAGGAGTCTGGAAGAGAAGGATGTTAAATGCATTTCATTCTCGTTCATCAGAATAGAGGAGTCTGGAAGAGAAGGATGTTAAATGCATTTCATTCTCGTTCATCAGAATAGAGGAGTCTGGAAGAGAAGGATGTTAAATGCATTTCATTCTCGTTCATCAGAATAGAGGAGTCTGGAAGAGAAGGATGTTAAATGCATTTCATTCTCGTTCATCAGAATAGAGGAGTCTGGAAGAGAAGGATGTTAAATGCATTTCATTCTCGTTCATCAGAATAGAGGAGTCTGGAAGAGAAGGATGTTAAATGCATTTCATTCTCGTTCATCAGAATAGAGGAGTCTGGAAGAGAAGGATGTTTAAATGCATTTCATTCTCGTTCATCAGAATAGAGGAGTCTGGAAGAGAAGGATGTTTAAATGCATTTCATTCTCGTTCATCAGAATAGAGGAGTCTGGAAGAGAAGGATGTTAAATGCATTTCATTCTCGTTCATCAGAATAGAGGAGTCTGGAAGAGAAGGATGTTAAATGCATTTCATTCTCGTTCATCAGAATAGAGGAGTCTGGAAGAGAAGGATGTTAAATGCATTTCATTCTCGTTCATCAGAATAGAGGAGTCTGGAAGAGAAGGATGTTAAATGCATTTCATTCTCGTTCATCAGAATAGAGGAGTCTGGAAGAGAAGGATGTTAAATGCATTTCATTCTCGTTCATCAGAATAGAGGAGTCTGGAAGAGAAGGATGTTAAATGCATTTCATTCTCGTTCATCAGAATAGAGGAGTCTGGAAGAGAAGGATGTTAAATGCATTTCATTCTCGTTCATCAGAATAGAGGAGTCTGGAAGAGAAGGATGTTAAATGCATTTCATTCTCGTTCATCAGAATAGAGGAGTCTGGAAGAGAAGGATGTTAAATGCATTTCATTCTCGTTCATCAGAATAGAGGAGTCTGGAAGAGAAGGATGTTAAATGCATTTCATTCTCGTTCATCAGAATAGAGGAGTCTGGAAGAGAAGGATGTTAAATGCATTTCATTCTCGTTCATCAGAATAGAGGAGTCTGGAAGAGAAGGATGTTAAATGCATTTCATTCTCGTTCATCAGAATAGAGGAGTCTGGAAGAGAAGGATGTTAAATGCATTTCATTCTCGTTCATCAGAATAGAGGAGTCTGGAAGAGAAGGATGTTAAATGCATTTCATTCTCGTTCATCAGAATAGAGGAGTTGGAAGAGAAGGATGTTAAATGCATTTCATTCTCGTTCATCAGAATAGAGGAGTCTGGAAGAGAAGGATGTTAAATGCATTTCATTCTCGTTCATCAGAATAGAGGAGTCTGGAAGAGAAGGATGTTAAATGCATTTCATTCTCGTTCATCAGAATAGAGGAGTCTGGAAGAGAAGGATGTTAAATGCATTTCATTCTCGTTCATCAGAATAGAGGAGTCTGGAAGAGAAGGATGTTAAATGCATTTCATTCTCGTTCATCAGAATAGAGGAGTCTGGAAGAGAAGGATGTTAAATGCATTTCATTCTCGTTCATCAGAATAGAGGAGTCTGGAAGAGAAGGATGTTAAATGCATTTCATTCTCGTTCATCAGAATAGAGGAGTCTGGAAGAGAAGGATGTTAAATGCATTTCATTCTCGTTCATCAGAATAGAGGAGTCTGGAAGAGAAGGATGTTAAATGCATTTCATTCTCGTTCATCAGAATAGAGGAGTCTGGAAGAGAAGGATGTTAAATGCATTTCATTCTCGTTCATCAGAATAGAGGAGTCTGGAAGAGAAGGATGTTAAATGCATTTCATTCTCGTTCATCAGAATAGAGGAGTCTGGAAGAGAGGATGTTAATGCATTTCATTCTCGTTCATCAGAATAGAGGAGTCTGGAAGAGAAGGATGTTAAATGCATTTCATTCTCGTTCATCAGAATAGAGGAGTCTGGAAGAGAAGGATGTTAAATGCATTTCATTCTCGTTCATCAGAATAGAGGAGTCTGGAAGAGAAGGATGTTAAATGCATTTCATTCTCGTTCATCAGAATAGAGGAGTCTGGAAGAGAAGGATGTTAAATGCATTTCATTCTCGTTCATCAGAATAGAGGAGTCTGGAAGAGAAGGATGTTAAATGCATTTCATTTCGTTCATCAGAATAGAGGAGTCTGGAAGAGAAGGATGTTAAATGCATTTCATTCTCGTTCATCAGAATAGAGGAGTCTGGAAGAGAAGGATGTTAAATGCATTTCATTCTCGTTCATCAGAATAGAGGGGTCTGGAAGAGAAGGATGTTAAATGCATTTCATTCTCGTTCATCAGAATAGAGGAGTCTGGAGAGAAGGATGTTAAATGCATTTCATTCTCGTTCATCAGAATAGAGGAGTCTGGAAGAGAAGGATGTTAAATGCATTTCATTCTCGTTCATCAGAATAGAGGAGTCTGGAAGAGAAGGATGTTAAATGCATTTCATTCTCGTTCATCAGAATAGAGGAGTCTGGAAGAGAAGGATGTTAAATGCATTCTTCTCGTTCATCAAAATAGAGGAGTCTGGAAGAGAAGGATGTTAAATGCATTTCATTCTCGTTCATCAGAATAGAGGAGTCTGGAAGAGAAGGATGTTAAATGCATTTCATTCTCGTTCATCAGAATAGAGGAGTCTGGAAGAGAAGGATGTTAAATGCATTTCATTCTCGTTCATCAGAATAGAGGAGTCTGGAAGAGAAGGATGTTAAATGCATTTCATTCTCGTTCATCAGAATAGGGAGTCTGGAAGAGAAGGATGTTAAATGCATTTCATTCTCGTTCATCAGAATAGAGGAGTCTGGAAGAGAAGGATGTTAAATGCATTTCATTCTCGTTCATCAGAATAGAGGAGTCTGGAAGAGAAGGATGTTAAATGCATTTCATTCTCGTTCATCAGAATAGAGGAGTCTGGAAGAGAAGGATGTTAAATGCATTTCATTCTCGTTCATCAGAATAGAGGAGTCTGGAAGAGAAGGATGTTAAATGCATTTCATTCTCGTTCATCAGAATAGAGGAGTCTGGAAGAGAAGGATGTTAAATGCATTTCATTCTCGTTCATCAGAATAGAGGAGTCTGGAAGAGAAGGATGTTAAATGCATTTCATTCTCGTTCATCAGAATAGAGGAGTCTGGAAGAGAAGGATGTTAAATGCATTTCATTCTCGTTCATCAGAATAGAGGAGTCTGGAAGAGAAGGATGTTAAATGCATTTCATTCTCGTTCATC
>CM031617.1:28324604-28334604 GCA_018398815.1 Conus ventricosus | reverse complement strand
GCTTAGAACATGCTCCACTGTTTGTTTTTCATGGCAGAGGGGGCATGCAGGATCGTTCTGTTTTCCCCCACTTCACCAGGTTTGCATTTGAGGGCAGAAGGTCGTATGTAGATCTGAGAATGAAGCTGATCCTGAGAGGGGCCATGTGCCAAATGTCATTCCAAGTTAGACTTCTTTGGAGTGCATTTCTCCACGTTGTCCATTGCCTTGCTGGCTCTGCTGGACTGCTTTTTGGAGTCTTTTTTGGTCTTCTTCTTTTCTCATCTCCTGAATCATCATGTCTCTTTTGGCTTTTCCTTTGGCCTTTGGCCACCATTCAGTTTTGGTCACCCCAGTCCTTGTCTGTTGGTCTGTGTGTGTCCTGTTATTTCTCTGATCTTGAGACTTTCTTTTGCAGAATCCATCGCCTCTTGAACTTTCCATTTTCTGCCTGTCTTCAGCTGGGGCTTGATTGCTTCTACCACCTTGTCTCCTGAGTCCTCCAGCATGCTTTGAAGTTGATCTTCCCTGCTTTGTATTCATCCAGGATGGATTTCAGTGGTAGTTTGAGCTTTGCTTGGCGACAGTACAGCGCGATGTCAGTCAGACAGGGTGGGACACCAAGCCATTTCCTTGTGAACTTGCTGATTTTGGCTTCCATTGCTTCCACTGTGCTGGTGCAGATGTCGTATATCATCAGAGGCCAAAGGAGCTTTGGTATCAGCATGAACTGCAGACACCAGACCTTGTATTTGCCAGGGAGCCCACACTGGTCAGTGGTCTCCAAGCCTTCTTCCGCCATCTGCTTGGTTTCTTTTGCTCTTTGTGTGTCTTTCAGCGTATCATCATACCATCTTCCAAGGCTCTTGACTGGTTCTTCTGTGACTGTTGGAATGGCCTGGTTGGCAACACTGAAGACCACAGATTCGGCCACTTTTCCTTTCCTCAGTGAGAGACTCCGTGATTTCTTTGGCTTGAACTTCATTCTGGATGAGGCAACTATGTCGTCCAGCCTCTCCAGCACATGACGTGTCTCGTCTTCTCTGGATGAAATCACTGTAGTGTCATCCATGAAGGCCTTGAGAGGAGGCATCTTGTATCCATCACCAAGGTCTGTTTGTCTCGCGTTGTTTGTTGCTGCTTTCAAGATGAGTTCCATTGCCAGCACGAACAGTATCGGGGAAATTGCACAGCCCATTGCAATGCCCACTTCCAAGTTGATCCAATCAGTTGTGTACTCCTTGGTAGAGAACCGCATTGAGAATCCATTGAAGTACTTCTTGAGCATGTCGCGGATATTCTTTGGCACATGGTACATCTCAAGAGCCAACTGTATCATCTCATGGGGCACAGATCCATATGCGTTTGCCAGATCAAGCCACACTACGTCCAGGTCTCTCTTTTCTGTTTTTGCTTTTTGGATTGCGTCCCAGATCATTGTGGCGTGTTCTACACAGCCAGCCACGCCTGGGATGCCACCTTTCTGGACTGACACATCCAAGTACTTGTTTTCCATCAGGTACTTGGTCAGCCTTGCTGCCATGACAGAGAAGAAGATTTTCCCTTCGACGTTCAGTAGTGATATTGGCCTGAACTGCCTGATGTCACTTGAGTTTTGCTCTTTGGGGATGTACACACCATCTGCCGTCATCCACTGGCCGCTGATCTTCTGGTTTCTCCAAACCGATCGCAGCAGCCTGTGGAGCCACTCCAGCACCTTGGGACATTTCTTGTAAAGCTGGTAAGGTATTCCGTTTGGCCCTGGTGATGATTTGGCTCTGGCTTTGTCGACCACCTTCTTGATTTCCGCCAACGTTGGAGGCTTGCCATTGAACTGTTCCTCAGGGTTGGTTGGCCACACCAGACCTTGAATGTCGAGTGGTGCTTTGCTCTGTGAGTCAGAGTATGTTTTCCTCAGATGCTGCTCAAGAACTCCTTTGTCCACACTTAGGGTCCAGATTTTGGCTGCTCAAACAGTGTTCTGGCAAACTGGAAGGGGTCTCTGAAGAAGCGCTCTTGTGTCTTCTTCTTTTTGCTCTTCCTCTTCCTCGCAGATTCCGCTTTGCTGAGGGCGCTGTGGTTTTTTCAGGTCTTCCCACAGTTTTTCCAAGCCTTGTTTTTCAGCTGGCAGTGCGGTCTTCATTTGCTTCTTGAGGTTGTTCTTTTGGACTCTGATCTTGTCCATCTTTTCTTGGCGTCTGGATTTCTTTGGAGGTGTTTTCTCTTTGGGTAGTTTTACTCCATAGGCGTCTCTACATGTGGCATACACAATGTCCCCATATGTGGCTAGTTTGTGTTCCAGGGTGCTTTTCCCTATCAGTGCATCGAGTCTTTGGACGATTTTGCATCCAGTTTCTCCCAATCTTCAGTTTCGTTTGCTCGTGGCAGGTTGAGTTTCAGGCGCCTGGCATCGAGGGCCTGTGCAAATTCCTCATCCGAACCAACAGCGTGGATGTCCTTGGCACTGTGGTTTAAATCCTGGCCTTGGTCTTCCGACGTCTTATCTGCTGATGCAGTGCGCTGCTGCTCATTCAGATGAGTCTTCACACATCCCATCTTTGTTCTGTGGATCTTCATGCCACGGGTGGTAGCGAAACGCTTTCCACAGACACATGGATATTCCATTTGGTCCATGTTCATTAGTCCGTTTGGGATTTGCAGTCGTGATTGGATAGTATCATTGACACGAGACCTCTCGTTACGCATATGGGTCGTTACCTTACCCATCAGCTTTACGATGTTGACATATAACCGTCAGTTTAAAATGGTGTGGATATGGGTCGTTACATTACCCATCAGATTTACAATGTTGACGTGAATCGTCAGTTTAAAGAATTGCGGACATGGGTCGTTACGTTACCCATCAGCTTTACGATGTTGACATTAACCGTCTGTTTAAAGTATTGTAGACATGGGTCGTTACGTTACCCATCAGCTTTACAATGTTGACATTAACCGTCTGTTTAAAGTATTGTAGACATGGGTCGTTACGTTACACGTAAGATTTACAATGTTGACATAAACCGTCAGTTTACAGTATTGTGGACATGGGTCGTTACGTTACCATCAGCTTTACGATGTTGACATTAACCGCCTGTTTAAAGTATTGTAGACATTGGTCGTTACGTTACCCGTAATATTGACAATGTTGACATTAACCGTCTGTTAAAAGTATTGTAGACATTGGTCGTTGCGTTACCCGCAACATAAACCGTCAGTTTACAGTATTGTGGACATGGGTCGTTACATTACCATCGGCTTTACAATGCTGACATCAACCATCCGTTGGCACTATCGTTGACGCGGGTCGTTACATTACCCGTCAGCTTTTCAATGTTGACGACATGGACCATCCGTTGAGAGTATTGTCGACAAGGGTCTTTTACATTACACCCGCCAGCTTTACAACAATGTCGACTGTGTCGGTGTTGGCTGTGTCGGTGTCTACCAACCAACGGTCGTCCATTAGTGTGACAGCATCATTTTGCCCACGAAGGCTTAGCTCCCCTGGTCTTTGATCTCTTGTAAGCCATTCCTTCACATATCTCCTTCGTTAACTGTCAGCTCTGTGCATAGTGGTTTCACGTGAGTGTGTGTGTGTGTGTGTGTGTGTGTGTGTGTGTGTGTGTGTGTGTGTGTGTGTGTGTGTGTGTGCGTGCGCGCGCGTGTGTGTGTGTGTGTGTGTGTGTGTGTGTGTGTGTGTGTGTGTGTAACCGGGGGGGGGGGGGGGGGGGGGAGGGGGGGGTAAAGCTTGTGTGGACCCGTCCGCACGCAGTGACCCCTCTTTGCTGGAACTGAAGGCTGAAACTAAGACAGGGATGCTGCTGGCTTCGTTGTTGCAGCGGTCTTTGCTAGCAAGGCAGCTTTTGTTTCTTTTTTTTTTTTTAATGTGCAGCTTATTGTATACCGAAACTGTTCCTTTTATGTTTGCTGACGAGCGTAACAGCGCTCTCTCTCTCTCTCTCTCTCTCTCTCTCTCTCTCTCTCTCTCTCTCTCTCTCTCTCTCTCTCTCTCTCTCTCTCTCTTCTCTCTCCTCTTTTGTCTCTTTCACCCTCTCTCTAAGTTCAGCTCCTCCTGTCCCCTATCTCTTTTTGTCGTTAAACTTTCCCCTTCATCCTTCTGCATGCACTGTATTTCATTTTGTACACCGCACACGGGTCAAGGACTTGACTTAAAAACCACACCAGAGCTTGTTTATTATCCTCGTAAATAGGGACCTCTCTCTCTCTCTCTCTCTCTCTCTCTCTCTCTCTCTGTCTCTCTGTCCCTCTCTCCATCTCTCTCTCTCTCTCTCTCTCTCTCTCTCTCTCTCTCTCTCTCTCTCTCTCTCTGTCGGTCTGTCTGTCTGTCTGTCTGTCTGTCTGTCTGTCTGTCTGTCTCTCTTGCTTTGCTCGATCGACCCAGGGACATGACACAAGAGCAGTCATATAAATCTTCACATTCAAGGTTTGTTTGTTTGTTGTTTTTTGCTTTCCGCGTCGCCACTAAATCTTCACATACATTTTTGTGTGTGTGTGTGTGTTTTTTGCATTCTGCATTGCCACCGACGATTCACATTTACCAGTCTGGTGTTTGCCTCTTGTCAAAAAGGCTGGTGACAAAATGGCTTCCTGCTTGTAGACGTGGGGGAGCTGGGTGTGTGTGTGTGTGTGTGGGGGGGGGGGGGGGGGGAGGAGGAGGGTGGAGAGGGTGGATGGCAGGGAGCTGATCTGTTCAGTACCTGCACGTGAGGAGACCTTACCTGGTGGCTGCAGTCACCACCAGCTGCATGGGGGGACCAGGTATAGGAGACCTTACCTGGTGGCTGCAGTCACCACCAGCTGCATGGGGGGACCAGGTATAGGAGACCTTACCTGGTGGCTGCGGTCACCACCAGCTGCATGGGGGGACCAGGTATAGGAGACCTTACCTGGTGGCTGCAGTCACCACCAGCTGCATGGGGGGACCAGGTATAGGAGACCTTACCTGGTGGCTGCAGTCACCACCAGCTGCATGGGGGGACCAGGTATAGGAGACCTTACCTGGTGGCTGCGGTCACCACCAGCTGCATGGGGGGACCAGCTATAGGAGACCTTACCTGGTGGCTGCGGTCACCACCAGCTGCATGGGGGGACCAGGTATAGGAGACCTTACCTGGTGGCTGCAGTCACCACCAGCTGCATGGGGGGACCAGGTATAGGAGACCTTACCTGGTGGCTGCGGTCACCACCAGCTGCATGGGGGGACCAGGTATAGGAGACCTTACCTGGTGGCTGCGGTCACCACCAGCTGCATGGGGGGACCAGGTATAGGAGACCTTACCTGGTGGCTGCAGTCACACCAGCTGCATGGGGGGACCAGGTATAGGAGACCTTACCTGGTGGCTGCGGTCACCACCAGCTGCATGGGGGGACCAGGTATAGGAGACCTTACCTGGTGGCTGCGGTCACCACCAGCTGCATGGGGGGACCAGGTATAGGAGACCTTACCTGGTGGCTGCGGTCACCACCAGCTGCATGGGGGGACCAGGTATGCTCCGAACCAGGGTCGGGGTGACAGCTAGAAAGTCTAGTAGTAGTGATAGTTGAAGTGGAAGTGGTAGTAGTAGTGATGATGGTGATAGTAGTAGTAGTAGTAGTAGTAGCAGTAGCAGCAGCAATAGCAGCAGCAGTAGTAGTAGTAGTAGTAGTGGTAGTAATAGCAATAGTAGCAGTAGTAGCAGCAGCAGCAGCAGCAGCAGTAGTAGTAGTAGTAGTAGTAGTAGTAGTAGTAGTAGTGTAGGAGTAGTTGTAGTAGTAGTTTAATTTTGCAGCTTTTCAAAAAATTGTGTGATATTAATGGCAAGCCTACCAGCTGTTACTAATTCCAGCTCCAGTTTCAGCCTTTGCACACATTTTCAGAAGCTCGTTTTCGTCCAGAGCAACAGGCAACAGCTGTCCACTATTCTCAGTGGCTTCTCATGGTTGAAGGACAGACACGTTGCTATGACACGTTGTCCCTGCAACCTTCTTCTGGCCGATTTTATTTTTTATTTTTTATTTTTATTTTTTTAGTTGCGTCAGATCTTTAATCCTGTCGCCACGATGAATCCCAGTCTTCTCGAGGTCTTGACGGCTGCCCCAAAGCTGCATCTGCAGTTTTGCGCCCTCTGGCGAGGTTTGACGCCGTAGAGCATCATAGACTGGACAGAGTTGGGAGATGTGTTCTGGGGTCTGTAATCCAGTGCTACACGGGCATTCGTCTGTGCGGGCAATCTTGATTCGGCTGAGGTGGTTCAGCAGTCGACAGTGGCCAGTTTCCAGTCTAAAGAGGATTGTTTGCTGGGTATCTCTGGAGCTGATGGATCGGATCAGCACCACTGTCTGCACCCAGCCTTCCTTCCACTGATTTTGGTATCGGTTGTGGTGATAGTTTTGGCCTCTCTGTCGTCGCCGGGTGCCTGAACTGCTCCATATTGCTGCCTGCCTTGGAGAGAGAGAGAGAGAGAGAGAGAGAGAGGAGAGATGAGAGAGAGAGAGAGAGAGAGAGAGAATCTTCTCGTTCCTAGTGATCCCACAGTGGGATGGATCACTGGAGTACAATAGGTGGATCTGGAACATCTTGAAAGACTGTGGAGAGCTTTTTTGATGTTTTATTTTTTTCCCTTGCAAACAATGGAACATAATTATTGTGTGTTTTAAGCGTCCACACGCGTTAACCCCCCCCTGTGCGGTAAACGACGCATTTTACCCAGCCGTTACATGAGAGGGGGCAACAAAAGTTGTGAGCCCGGGTAGCAGGTGACAGCTTGTTTGGAGGAGACACAAATGATGTAGTTTTAGAGATCGAAAACTGGCGACCACGGAAACACGGTCGTTGATTGATGTAAGCTGGGATTCGACAAAAAAAAAGGTTATGTGTGGTGACTGATTGATTGATTTGATCTTTAATCACGCCCGGATGAAGATATTAGCCCATGATCTTTGATAACGCCGGATGAAGATTTTAGGCCATGATCTGGCTTTCTGCTTTCCGCTGCGCTCTGTCACGGTGGGCCGGTCACGTCACGATTCGTCTGAGCGAATGCCTGCTGACCTATTCGTTATGTGGGTCAAGGGGGTGCTGACGTCACGTCACGCTCCTCGCCTCAGTGCCTTGAGACTGGAAGCAAGGTTCTCGCTCCACGCCAATGCTCCACAGGTGTAGTGAGTGATCTGTGTACTTTGCTCTTGCATTAGTTGGTATATGGGATCGAGTGTCAAGGTGACCTGAGAGAGAGAGAGAGAAGAGAGAGAGAGAGAGAGAAGAGAGAGAGGAGGCAGAGAGAGAGAGAGAGAGAGAGAGAGAGAAAGCGAGAAAAGAGACCGGAGAGAGAGAGAGAGAGAGAGAGAGAGAGAGAGAGAGAGATGAGAGAGAGAGAGAGAGAGAGAGGGGTTGTGACGACATTGTAATACAATCTCATACAAGTATCACATTATGCAATGGGCCATGATACAAATTTACAGCACATTTCGATACGACGCAACACGAAACAGCACCTCACAACACAATGCAATACCACACCATGCAACACATTTCCACGAAAAAAAAAGTCTTGCTAGAAGTTAAAACAGTCCATGAATATATATATATTCTTTTTTACTCTAAGATTAATCAGTACAAAACTGCCCCAAACAGTACAACACAAGCAATCACGTGTATTACAACAAGTCACGTCAGTTCAGAGTGAAAGATATGATGGAACCGTAAAGAATATGGTGGAACCGTAAAGAATATGATGGAACCGTAAAGAATATGGTGGAACCGTAAAGAAGATGGTGGAACCGTAAAGAATATTGCTGTTGTTGTTGTTGTTGATGATGATGTTGTTGCTGTTGTGTTGTTGTTGTGGTGGTGGTGGTCATTGCTGTTGTTGTTGTTGTTGTTTCTGTTGTTGTTGTTGTGGTGGTGGTGGTGGTCATTGCTGTTGTTGTTTGTTGTTGTTGTTGATGATGTTTGCTGTTGTTGTTGTGGTGGTGGTGGTGGTGGTGGGGGTGGTCATTGCTGTTGTTGTGGCATAGCAATGAATCTTTGGGAGGATGCTGGAGTGGTGATGGATCTCCTCAACACCATTGTCCTCAGTCATGGGCAACACAACAGAGGTATTCTAATCAGTCCAGGTTTCTGGGTTTTTTTTTGGTCATATTATCCATCCACTTTCCTCGCTCTCAGTTTTTCAATGTTCTGAACTATACTTCACAGTACAGTTCTGAGATGTACGGTATATAGTGTGAATTGTTGTCAAAGGTCTCCTGTCTCATGACCTTGCCGCATTGACCTTGGTGACATCTGCAGTCCAAGGCTTCCTTCAAGCTGACAGAGCCGTAGTGTGGCAGAGATCACGATCGTTATTGAGGGTTGTTCTCTGATACTGAGGATTTTAGTTTGGATGTTTTTTTTGTTTGTTTTTTGTTTAGTTTAAATTTTTTTTTTTTTTTAGTACCGTTTGAAACCACAGTTCAACACTATATACCGTACATCTCAGAACTGTACTGTGAAGTATAGTTCAGAACATTGAACACTGAGAGCGTAATATTTATCGCTGAAAACAAACGCGCATACGTATGCACATACACAGTTAAACAACAAGTGTAACACAATTTTTGGCATTGGTATTTCACTTCTGCGAGATAAAGTGTGGGGGACGTGTGTGGGGTGGGGAGAGAGAGAGAGAGAGAGGGGGAGAGAGAGAGAGAGAGAGAGAGAGAGAGAGGAGAGAGAGAGAGAGAGAGAGAGAGAGCGGTTGTGTGTGTGTGTGTGTGTTTTGTGTGTGCTTTTTTTTTTTTTTTTTACTTGAATAGTATTATTTCAGGTCGGGGTGTGATTAGGGAGGGGGACATTGCTTTAGGTTCTACCGTAGTCACAGAGAGAGAGAGAGAGAGAGGGGAGAGAGAGAGAGAGAGAGAGAGAGAGAGAGAGAGAGGAGGAGGAGGAGGAGAGGGGGTGTTAATGGCGTAGTCTGTGGAAATGGAAATGACCGCAGGAGAGAAGTCGTGACCGCCGGTTCAAGGACGGGTCAGGGGTAGCGGTTAAGTGGTACGGTCCGCCACAGCCCAGGCAGCCCATGAAAGCGGCACCGCCAGAATAAGAAGAAAAGAAAAAAAAAGAAAAAAGAAAGAAAGAAAGAAAAGCTGCTGGGGACACACCACCAGCGACGTCGATGATGGAGAGGCACGTTACCTAACCATCGGGGGACAAGCAGACTGGCTGAACAACATCAGAAAGATGGACGTTTTGACGTCTGTAGTCCTCCCAACAGTTACAAACAACATTGCTTTGTTCTCGCATTCCAGGGGCCATCGAACGTTGTTTAATTAATGGGGCCTTTGAAATCCTGTGCTAAGTCTGCGCTGTCTGTGATTCTGTCTACGTATCTGTCTCTCTGTCTGTCTGTCTCTGTCTGTGTATCTCTCTGTCTTTCTATCTCGTCTCTGTCTCTGTCTCTGTCTCTCTCTCTCTCTCTCTCTCTCTCTCTCTCTCTCTCTGTCTCTCGCTCTGTGTGTGTTGGGGGTGTGTTGTGTTGTGTGTGTGTGTGTGGAGAGGAGAGAGAGGGGAAAAAAAAAGAAAAAAGAAAAAAAAGGGAAATCGAAACCCCCCAAACTGGGGGGGGTTCCTCCGGGGTGAGGGGGGGAAAAAGAAGGGGGGAGGACCCCCAAATTACAAAAATGCTTTTTTTGTTGGGGGTTGTTTTTTTTTTTGAAACTGTGTAATTTCGGTCGGGTTGTGATTTAGGGAGGGGCTTTGCTTTGGTTCTACGTGTCCGGGAAAACCGAGGTTGGAAAAAATTTTTTTGGGGCCTTTAGGGTAGTTGGGGGTGGTGGGGGGTGTGAGGGGTAAGAGGGGTAGGGAGCGGAAGGTGGTGAAGCAGGAGGGGATGGAAAGGGAGAGAGAAAGGGAAAAAAAGAAAAAAATTTAAAAAAGTTGGGACACCACGACGTTTAAAAAGGAAAACCTTTTAAATAATCGGGGGCCTGATTTTTTTGTTTTGACGATTTTTCCAAAATTAAAAAAAACATTTTGTTC
>CM031617.1:28303884-28314504 GCA_018398815.1 Conus ventricosus | reverse complement strand
GTAGGAACCTCCCCCCCCCCTCCTCCCTCTCCTTCACCCCCCCCCATCCCCTCCTCATCACCACCTGTGAGCGTTATGGACACCAGAATATGGCAGAAGACCACTCGGTGGACAGTTTGGGAAGAGGTGATGTGTTAGAGGTGATGTGTTAGAGAGAGAGAGAGAGAGGGAGAGGGAGAGCAGACGGACAGACAGAGACGTACTGACAGTATATGGAAGTACAGAGAGAGAAAGAGAAAGACTGATAGGCCTACAGAGAGGGGGAGAGAGAGGGGGGGGGGGGGAGAGAGGGGAGAGAGAGAGAGAGAGAGAGAGAGAGTGAGAGAGAGAGAGAGAGAGAGAGAAGTCTGGATAGGCATACGGTATAGATTGATAGACATGGATTGGTAGATAGAGAGGCAGAGAGATTTAGACAGGCAGACAGGTAGGTAGATAGGTAGATAGGTAGGTAGGTTTAAGACTGAGAGAGGGAGAGGGAGGGAGGGAGAGAGAGAGAGAGAGAGAGAGAGAGAGAAAGGAAAGAAAGAAAGAGAGAAGAAAGAAAGAAGGAATGAAGTGGGAGAAGAAGAAAAAGAAGTAGAAGAAGACGAAGGAAGAAAGAAAGAAAGAAGTAGTAGAAGAAAGAAAGAAAAAAAGATGAAAGAAGGAGAAGAAGAAGAAGAAGAAGTAAACAAACAAGGCCATCAATTGAAGCCCTGACGGAGACAGCGGGAGGGGAGTGGGGGGGGGGGGGGGGGGGGGGAGCAAACGAGGCAAGGACGCGCCACACTGACAAACACCTTGTTGTTCGCTTCCCACCCCTATCCCACCTGCCACCCACCCGTTCTCACCTCCCCAGCTCTCCCACCCACCCCCCACCCCCTTCACTTTCGCTCTGTCTCCTGGAAGGGGATAGGGAGGAGAGGGAGACTGAATTTGGGGAGTTTTGAAGTTTCAAGTCTATTTTTTTTATTTCCCCTAGTCCGTTTAAAAAGATTGATTCCCGATCGAGACAATGGGTTACCGTGACAACGAATTCGATTTTAACAGAGCTAGTTTTTTTTTGTTTGTGTGTTTTTAAAGAATAAGAAAGAGCACTATTTGATTCCTTGGTGAGTTAATGACAGGCCCTTACTTCCAACACTGACATGCTGTACCGCACGATGCTCCTAGCACAAACGCAGGATACATGACACGTAGAACAAGCCAAGAAATATGGTTTAGAAAACAAAACAAAAGAGGACGTTCCCAGCTGGTCTGTTGCTGTGAGCTCGCACATGAACCACAGCGACAGCTGCACGAAAGAACAAACGCAAATGAACATAGTGTATTCGTGTCACCCTGGCGTGCATCTCAAGCAGACAGTCACACGTGGTCTGAATGATTTAGACGGTAGGATGCTTAGACTTTGTGCTTCTATCATCAGAGACTCCTTACCTTATTTGTACAATTCTCGTATTAACAAAAGCTATTTTTGACTTTTCTTAAAAGCAAGCCAAAATTACTCCTGTTTATAGATCTGGAGATATAAAACTATCGCATCGAATTACAGACCCATTTATGATCGGTTCTGTCAAACTTATGGGAAAACATGACTATAAACATCCTATGTATCTCGTTTCACGTAACAACTCGCCTCATCCCCATTCAATGAGGATTTAGAGGAATCTTTCCTGCCACGCTGCGTTAACTAATCACGTCGAAGATTGGCTTGTTAGTATGAATTAAAACAAATTCACGGGGATGTTGTTCTTCGACTTTGCAAAAACTTTCGACATCACTGATCATAATTTGCTACTACGTGCACTGGTCTTAGTAGACTTTTCGGTCAAGCTTTTTCTTTTGTTAGATCTTTTCTTTCAAATTTTAATCGTAAGGTTTTCTTGGATAATGAACAACCCCGAGGATCCCTCAAGGATCTGTTGTTTGTCCTTTTTTTTTTTCCTCTCTCTAAATTATTGATTTTGCTCTTTACCTTTAGGAAGCGAATGTGAACTATTTTGCAGACAATAAGTCTATTCACACGAGCCCTTTTGATTTGAGACGGTCATCCACGACTCTACAAGACAATGTTGATAATCAAGTAATTGGATGGATTAAATTGAATCACATGTCCTTGAACGACCAAATTAACTAGATACATGATATTGAATTCGCGACAAAAAAAAAAAAAAAACGGCATAAAAGTCTTCAGTCAGCCGTCTATGCGCATGGATAATACACTCGTTCATGGAGTAGATACTCACAAACTTTTAGGAGTTACAATCGACTGTAATCTTTCCTTGTCACCGCATTTCGACAGTTTATACAAACGCATTTTTTATAAACATCACTTAAGCATTTTAAAAATGTCTCGATGTTACAGCACGAAAAAAAAAAAGCTTTTATGCTGGGTTATTTCATCATCTATGGATTATGTTAACAATCTATTATCTATGTAGTGCAGATACATAAGAAAGTACCTAAACAGGATCCATTAACACTCTCCCAAGCTTGTACTTTTAAAATTAGTCGTTTGTCGACCGAAGACTGTTTAGCATTGTCCATTATCACATAAACTATAGTGTATCAAAGCAGACGTGATGTTTCGAAGAATGAGTGGCATTGCTCCTTGGCTCAGCATTGGCTATCCTTCCATTATCACATAAACTATAGTGTATCAAGCAGACGTGATGTTTCGAAGAATGTGTGGCATTGCTCCTTGGTTCTCCAGCCACACGATTTCCGTGAATCAATGTCGATACTCGGACAATATTGTAATAAGACACACCAGAACTGACTTATTTTAAATCTAGTTGCAAAGTGAGGCATCTGCATGCGGAAATCGAAACAGATCTAAAAAATTATTTATAAAGCTCCACCGGAAAAAAACGTAGACCAACGAATTATTACAAGACAGAGTTTGACGCGTTTCCACCTCTCAGGTCTTCTTCAGGCAAGATGGGCTTGCAGCGAATTGGATGAAGGTCAGTGATTGATGAAGGTCAGTGATTGATGAAGGTCAGTGATTGCTGTTGATTTTCGTTGTCCTGAGTGTTATATATCGTGCTGAAGAAGACTAGAGGTCGAAACGCGTCGTGTTTTGGCTTGCAATTCGTTGATTCCACGTTTTTCAGCGGAGCCGTATATAATTGATTTTTAGAATTATTTAAGACAAACCTCGCGTATTCAGACGAGGTCCGCGGGTACTCTTTACCAAATGGCATCAAAGATAACAAGAAGCATTAGGTCCTTCAAATCAGCTTTCAAATAATTTAATTTCGGCATCACAAATTTCAAAGCACACTACATATTGAATGTGGAGTCATTCTTCTCCACGCTGAATGACACGGAGGACAGAATGGAACAGAAATCGTGACCGTACTTTACGTCTAACGTAATTGTACGTTTTTTTTTTAAAAATATATTTTAAATTAATTGTCAGTGGGCGCCGGCCATCCCTCCCTCCCTCCTAGGCCTCTCTCTACTCCCCCCCCCCCTGTGTTGTGTGTGTGTGTGTGTGTGTGTGTGTGTGTGTGTGTGTGTGTGTGTGTGTGTGTGTGTGTATGTGTGTGTGTGTGTGTATGTGTGTGTGTGTGTGTGTGTGTTCCTGTTGTTTGCATCTGTAACATTGGCTCGTTCCTTTTAATAGTCTGCATGTCAACTTGTTTTCTTTCCTTGTCCCTGCTATATTGACTTGCGTGTTTTCCATGTGCTTTCATTCATTCTTTCTTTCTTTCATTCTTTCTTTCTTTCTTTCTTTCTTTCTTTCGGAAATGAAATGAGGTAGGGAACAGTAAACGATAAACAGTAAATAAGTGGGGTATGTTTTGCTGCTCTGGGGGTGCTATTGGATTCTTTTTTGCACCCATGGTGGTGAGAACACCACAGTATTATGGACTGTGGTGTGTCTCTATTTGACGCCGGAGCGCAGACACAACCAGCCGTGTCTCCCTGATGAGTCCCGACCCAGCGGGCGAAAGGCCTCGGAGCAGGCAATACAAATATATCTGCCTTCAAAAGGGATTGCGATGGTTCCCTTATGCATCTAGTGAAGAGTTTCCATATCTGTAACATTTTTTTTTTTTTTATAATTTCATGTTCCTAGTTTCTCCATCTTCAAACTCCCTCTCCCCTCCCCTCAAGTCCAAATCTTTGCCAGGTCATTACTATGAAGACAGTTCAGTTGTTGGCCTGCGCTTGTTTTTCCCCACTGTTAGATTGTTCGTCTGTGTATTTGTCTGACTTTATTCAAGTTTAAAAGGCTGTGCCAGTCTGAATAAAAGTTTACTCTGTGTTAGGTTTCCTTTTGGGAGCAAAACATACACCACTTATTTACATTCTTTCTTTGTTATTTTTTTTTATTAATTTTTTCTCTTTCTTTCTGTCTTCTTCCCCTCCAGAGCTTGGGCGGGGGGGGGGGGGGGGGGGGGGGGCATGCATTATTTGCTTATCTCATTACCCCGGTACAATACAATTTCGTCGTTCGTTCGTTCTTCTGTCTGTCTCTGCCTGTCTGTCTCTGTCTGTCTGTAAGATCTGCAGCAGTTTATATCATGTAAACACTTCCACGGAACACGGGTTTTTACAAAAGTATGACTGTAAGAACCATAACTGTTTTATAATTTACATTAATACAAAATTTCAAGTGGGATACATAACACTCGTTTCAAAGTTATGATTATCATGCTATTTTTTTCCTCTTTTTGCACCAACACGACGCAATGATAAAGATAACCACTCATGAAAAAAAAGTAATTATGATTCATAAGCACGCCCACCAGGCCTTGTTTGATGATCGTCTGGAACCAGGGAAGGGAGATGATGATATAGATTGATTCTGCGACTAATGTGTGTGTGTGTGGTGTGTGTGTGTGTGTGTGTGTGTGTGTGTGTGGTGTGTGGTTGTGTGCGCGCGCGCGCGCGCGTGCGTGCGTGCGTGCGTGCGTGCGTGTATGTGTGTGTGTGCGTGCGCGCATGCTGTTGTGTTCGTTGTTGTGGGATAGTCAAGTCAAGTCAAGTCAAAATTTTATTTAGAGATGGAAACATTGAATAAGCAGCATATCTGCTTTTTTTTTTACATCAAGCCATCTATGAAAAAAGAAAAGTTTAAAAACAAAAACAAAAAAACATCACATCGTGTACAATGCTTTCATCAAAAGAAAAGTAACATACCGTCCTACCCCCTCCCATCTCCTCCCCTTTTCCTCACTCATTTCCATCACGTAAAAGGTATCAATGCTCATTGCCGCCCCTATGGTTACATTCACGAAGTGTGTATCTTTACCAGTGTATTTCTTTTCTGCACAGGATGGACATTTTTCAGTATGTATGTGGTTAACGATTCATGAGATAATCTTTCAATTTTTTCTTAAATGTGTTTTTATTTCGTATATTTTTTAACGGTTTTGTGAGTTTATTCCACAAATTTCCCCCTGAATATACAAAACTGGATTTGTATAAATTGTTGCGTGGTCTAGGAATGGACAATAAATGATTATGTCTATGATAATTGACTCTAAATGTTTCTGTAATCTTTTGGGGAGCTGTTCCATTAATAACATTATGCATGCAAAGGGCTTTATGAAAAGAGTCTGTTTGGGAAGGTTAGCATTTTGAGTTGTTTGTAATCTTCATCAGTTAGGGAGCTCGATTTAACAATACTAATTCAATGCTCGTTTGTACAGACGATTGAATTAATTTCAAATTATGTTCACTACAGTTGTCCCAAAGGTTTGATGCATAATCAATTAATGACAAAATATGTGACAGAAAAAAGTTTTCGAGAGTGGCCATCGAGGAAATTTTTTATCCGAGACAACTGAAAATTTTTTTTGAAAGGCGTTTTGCTAAGAATGTTATATGTTTCTGTCCAAGATAAATCTTTGTCAATAATGACACCTAGTGTTTTGTGTGAACAGACTTCCTCAACTTTATTGTTGGATATGAGTAAAGGCTGAAAATTTGATTTCATTTTTTGTCGTTTTTGTCTTGTAGACACGTACATGCACTTTGTTTAACAGCATTTAAAGACATATGGTTTAGTTGTGTCCATTCAGTAAGTTTATTGATATCTGCTTGAAGTTTGATTGTTAATTCATAGGCATCAGAGTCGTTTTCGTGAAGAGATGTATCATCTGCGAACATTTCGCATTTACATTTAACAAAACAAGGCAAATCATTTACGTAAATAGTAAACAAAAGAGGTCCTAACACAGAGCCTTGTGGAACACCATATTTGACAGGCATAAATGTTGACAATTTGTCAGCTACAGCTACTAATTGTTTTCGGTCACATAAAAAAGATGAAATAAGACTTATGAATTCTGGAGTCAGTTTGTAAAGTTCAAGTTTACGGCACAACAAAGAATGGTTGATGACATCAAATGCTTTTTCAAAGTCTACGAAAAGAATACCTGCAAATTTATTCTCGTTTATGCTGCAAAGAAGACTGTCGATAAGCTGTATGAGGGCTGTGTGGCAAGAATGATGTTTTCGAAAGCCGACTGACTTTCGTGGAGAAGTTTGTTATCAGCAAAATAAGAATACAAAGACTTATGCATGTGCTTTTCGTCGGTTTTGCTATGGCTGATAGAATGGATATCGGCCTGTAATTTGATGGGTTTGAAGAATCTCCGGTTTTTATACAGAGGAATAACTTTAGCTTCCTTAAATTTTAGAGAAAAGTTTGTTTATCTATGCATAAATTGTATAAATATGTCAAAGTATCGTGATAACAGGACATGACAACTTAAGTATTTTTGTCTCGATACCATCTAAATCACGAGTATTTGATTGGGTTGAAGTAGACAAGGCTTTACTAACATCTAAAACGGTCATGGGTTTCAGACTAAATGGAACACGAATATCCTTAGAATGGATGTATTGTTCTAAATAATTGAGATCATTTTCACTAGATTTATCATTTAATATGATTCTATCTGCTATGGTTGCAAAATGAATATTTAGTTGATCTGCAGATATGTCTGAGCTCATTTGTTGACTTTTGACACATGTTTATTAGTTAATATTATGTTAATTGCTTTCCAAATTTGCCGGGATTTTTGGTAAAGAAAACATTTTTTAAAGTAGTACTTTCGATTTCCTTTTAAGCGTCACTTTTTTTCTTGTTTTCTAATTTCTTCATTTGTTCCGAAATTACCAAATGTTTTCTTTTGTTTTTTTTCGTTAAATTTCTTAGTTTATCCACGGAGGTTTTTTTTCCCTTTTTAATCCTTTTTTTTAAAAAGGGGCGTTTTTAATAATACAGGGAAAACGTTTCAATCCAAAATTCCGCTTTTTTGGATCTCGTTTTGAAAAAAGGGTCAAACTGGCTGATAGTTGGTTTGTGTGTTGTTGTGTGGGGTTTGTTTTGGGTGTGGTGTGTGGTTTTGGTGTTTTTTGGCACCCGCATGCTTGTTTCGTTTTTGTGAACATGGTGTAGAACATGTGTTTGTGTTGGTGTGTGTGTGTTGTGGGTTGGTGGTGTGTGGTGTGTGTTTGTGTGTGGGCGGCGCGCGTGCGCGCGTGGTTGGGGTGTCAAAAGCACCCTTGTTTTGGGTGCAGGGACTTTTTGCAATATTCATCTTTTTTTTGGGTTTCATTTACTTTTTTTTTAAATCTTTTTCGGATTTGTAAGCGCAGGGCTTAGGGAAAAAAGATCAGCCCCAATAAATAAAATAAAATAAAAAAAAAAAATAAAAATAATGTAATAATAATAACAAAAAGGTAGTAGTAGTAATGATATGCCAGTCTTAAAAAAACGGTTCCATGTTATTCCCCAAACAAAAATGTATAAAGAAAAAAATTTTTTCTTTTTTTAAAAAAAAAACAAAAAAAACACAAAAGTTTAAAGACTAAAAAAGTCCCTGAGGGGGTCACGTGACACCCCCGCCCGGGGAACTCAGTTAAACAAAAAAAGGCCTTTCCCTTTGTCCTCAAGAGACGATCGCGTTTTCACGCAACGCGTCACGATGTGGCGCGTGAAATTAAGTGACCCCGTTGAAAGGGAAAAAAGGTGATGGGGGGGGGGGGGGGGGGGGGGGGGGGGGGGGGAAGGGGGTTGGGGGGGATGCCATACAATCCCTGTCACTTCCCCGATCACCTTCCCCGTCTCCCTTGACAACAAAGAAAACGATTTCTGCGGGTTTGGCTTTCGCTTCGAAAATGTTTAAAAAATTTTAAAAATATATATATTATAAAAATATATAAAATATAAAATTTATATATATAAAAAAACCCTTTCAACCTTTTCAAAAGTCATCTTTAAAATATAATATAAAGATGAATTCTAAAGGGTTGATATAACGCGTCCAGATGAAGAGAGGGGGGAGGGGGGGAGAGAGAGAGAGAGAAGAGAGAGAGAGGAGAGAGAGAGAGAGAGAGAGAGAATTGATTCCTTCGAAAACACGTACCTCCCCCCCCCCCCCCCCCCCCCCCCCCCCCCAAAAGATCCTCTCACCAAACCCCCCCCCCCCCAAAAAAAGGGGGGGGGGGGAAAAAACCCCAACCCCCCCCCCCCCCCCCCCCCCCCCCCCCCCCCCCGCTCCCCCTCACAACAAAAGGGAAAGACAGTGTGGTTAAAGAGACAGTATTTTGGGCAGGCTTGCAAGAACAAGTCCGCCCAAAGGTTTGGTGAAGGTCGGGTATTGACAACAGCCAGTCAGATTTTGTTGAGAATTTTGTTTGGGAACAACCTTTTTTTCTGCAATTTTCCCAAAAAAGTCCATACAGCCCGGGGGGTTCCTCGCAGATTAAAATGAAAGGGAAAGGGGGTGTTTTGGGGGAAACCCACCCCCACCCCCCAACCCCACCCCCCCCCCCCCCCCCCCGGCCAAAGATGGGGTTTCGGGTGTTTGCAGGGCGACCTGTGAATAAGGTAAGGAAGGGTAGCTCTGTTTTTTTAGACGGAAAAATTTCCGGGGGAAACCCCTTGGAAAAAAAAAAAAGTGAAATGATTGGTTGGGGTGGGGTGGGGGTATTTTATCTTGATCGTGTGAGTCAATTTCTGGCGAAATGTGCTTCTCCCAAACGCCACTGGATTTTGTATTAGTGATCAGAGCGAATCGTGATTGCGCGTGTGGCCCGCAAAGACTGGCCGACTCTCCGTATCACCCCCCCCCCCCCCACCCCCCCCCCACCGTACCCCCCCCCCCCCCCCCCCCACCCCCCCCCCCCCTTCCGCAACGACCGACGAAGACCACCACCACATCACCCTCCCTTTACCTTCTTTTCTCCCTTTGGTCATGACAGCATTCGGTGACTTTGAACTGCTTGGTGTGTTTGTGGGGGGGTGGGGGTGTGTGTGTGTGTGGGGGGGAGGGGGGGGGGGTGGGGGGGGAGGGGGGCGGGGGTTGCAGCAGCGCTGCCTTGCGAAAACTTAAAGGGAGACACACTTAGAAAAAAGATGGAAACCGGTGTGCTTTGGGGCAGGAGAGCGTCCCTCTAGCATAAACAACAGACATAATAGCTCCCCCTCCCCCTCCCCCACCCCCCCAAACATGCAGTGCCGCCCCATCGCTTTTCCCCCACCGCTCCCCCCCCTCCCCCCCCCCCCCCCCCCCCCCCCCCCCCCCCCCCCCCCCCCCCCCCCCCCCCCCCCCCCCCCCCCCCCCCCCGTCGTTCCTTTTTTTTCTCCCCCCCTATCCCCCCCTTCCCCCACCGCTTCTCCCACCCCCTTTTTCCCTTTCTTTCCACATTTTTTTCGGCCCCCTTTAAAATTTTTTTGATAAACCTTTTTCGGCTCAGAGTGGGTGGGAAGGGAGTTGATGGGGGGGGGGGGGGGGGGCTTAGGGGGAGGGGGGGGATGGGGAGTGGTGGAGCGGCGGGGTAGAGGGTGAGGGGGGGTTTCGGCAGGGGATGGCGTGGGTGGGGGGGGGGGGGGGGGGGGGATTCGGTGTCGATTTTTAATGTTTTTGAGAGACGAACTTCCTTTCATTCGAGGCAAAAAAACCGGAAGAGGTCGCCTCGTTACTGCCCCCCCCCCCCTCCCTCCCCCCCCCCTTACCCGCCCCCCCCCCCCCCCCCCCCCCCACCAACGCCCCCACCAAACCTCTCACTTTTTTCTGTCTGTCTGTTGCTGTTACGCTCATGTCGTCTTCAGCTTTATTACGTGCTGTATTAGTCAACCATCAAAAACTCTTTGGGAAGTTGTAAAAATTCTTAGTTTTCTCTCAATGCAAACCATCACAGACACCTGTGGGAAGTTGTAAATGATTCTGAGTTTTCTCTCAGAGCAAACCATCACAGACACCTGTGGGAAGTTGTAAATGATTCTCACTTTTCTCTCAGTGCAAACCATCACAGACACCTGTGGGAAGTTGTAAATGATTCTCAGTTTTCTCTCAGTGCAAACCATCACAGACACCTGTGGGAAGTTGTAAATGATTCTCAGTTTTCTCTCAGAGCAAACCATCACAGACTCTTGTGGGAAGTTGTAAATGATTCTTAGTTTTCTCTCAGAGCAAACCATCACAGACTCCTATGGTGCCTCAGCTCAGCTCTCGCTGCGCCATCCTGCCTTACTGCCTCACATATGGTGGCTTGCTGACTAAGCCCTGGCATCAGGCTGTGACCTCTTGGCTCCTCCTCCTCCTGACACCCCCCCCCCTCCCCTCCATCCTGTCATCTGACCCTGGTCATTAGTGCCAGATGCATGCATGC
>CM031617.1:28291384-28293884 GCA_018398815.1 Conus ventricosus | reverse complement strand
TGAAAGTTAAGCTGGACCTGTTCCGTAAGAAATAGACCTGTTCCTAAAAAGAACGGAAGAAAAGAAAGAACGGAAGAAGAAGAAGAAGAAGAAGAAGAAGAGGAAGAAGAAGAAGAAGGAGACGGAAGAAGAAGAAGAGGAAGAGGTGGAGGAGGAGGTGCAGCAGCAGCAGGAGATGGAGGAGGAGGAGGAGAGGAGGAGGAGGAGGAGGAGAAGAAGAAGAAGAAGAAGAGGAGGAGGAGAAGAACAACAATAAGGAGAAGGAGAAGGAGGAGGAGGAGAAGAAGAAGGAGAAGAAGAGAGGAAGAAGAAGAAGGAGACGGAAGAAGAAGAGGAGGAGGAGGAGGAAGAGGTGGAGGAGGAGGAGGAGCAGCAGCAGCAGCAGGAGATGGAGGAGGAGAGGAGGAGGAGAAGAAGAAGAAGAAGAGAAGAAGAGGAGCAGAAGAACAACAATAAGGAGAAGGAGAAGGAGGAGGAGGAGAAGAAGAAGGAGAAGAAGAAGAAAAGAAGAAGAAGAAAAGAAGAAGAAGAAGAAGAGAAGAAGAAAGGAGAAGAAGAAGGAGAAGAAGAAGGAGAAGGAGAAGAAGAAGGAGAAGAAGAAGAAGAAGGAGAAGGAGAAGAAGAAGAAGAAGAAGAAGAAAAGAAGAAGAAAAGAAGAAGAAGAAGAAGAAGAAGAAGGGGTAGGTGGTGGTGGTGGTGGTTGGTGGTGGTAACGCTGAAGTTGCTGTTGTTGTTGTTGTTGTGTCATTAAAGTCGGGGAGGGAAGGAGAAGAGAAGAGAGGGAAAGGAAGGAGGGTGTAGGGGTGGGGGTAGAACCGGGAGAACGGGGTGGGCGTTTGTTCTTCTTGGTGATGATGGTAGTTTCATGTTGTCTTGTTTATGTGAGGTGTGGTGGCCAGGTGGTTGTGATTCATAGCTTGGTGTTGTCTTGTGGTGGCCAGGTGGTTGTGGTTGATAGCTTGGTGTTGTCTTGTGGTGGCCAGGTGGTTGTGGTTCAGAGCTTGGTGTTGTCTTGTGGTGGCCAGGTGGTTGTGAGTCAGAGCTTGGTAGCTGAAGAAGGCATCAGGCACCAGTTCTTAACGAGGCAGGGATTATTAGCCCCAGCCCCACCCCAACACCTCCTAATTCCCCCGCCCCAAATGAGCAGGAATTATACCCCCATCCCCACAACTCCTAATCCTGCCCCCACCCCCTTCCCCAAATGAGCAGGGATTATACCCCCCACCCGCACACTTCTTGACCCTGCCTCCCCCCCCCCCCCCCCCCCCCAAGATAAGAAGGATTAACCACCCAATCCCCCACCTCCAAACCCTACTGCCCTAAATGAGCAGGGATTACCCCCCACCCTCCTAACCCCGCCCTCCCCACCCACCCCCACCCCCACCCCCGGGGCACATCTCCTCTACCCCTTCTCGTCTTCGAGTGGCAGTGGCATGTTTTTTTCCCAGTGTCCACATATAACGCACATTAAAAAAGAAACTCTACTCCGGAAAGAATTTCCCAAGTACAATTCAGAAAGCTTCTTTCAGAGGAAGATTGTCATCTCTCACAGGGGGGGGGGGGGGGGGGGGGGGGGGAAGACATGGGGAAGATATTAATTTGTTAGCGGAAAGAAGGCTCTTGTGGGTCAATGGGAAAGTTTTGAATGTCTGTCGTTAGAGAGGATCTTTTTCTGGCAGAGAAATTTGAAGATGATCTATTGACGGAAAGAAGCTCAGTGGATCTGTTCAGAACGTTTGTGTCGATCGATTTTTCCTCTGTCACGAGGGAGGGGTGGGGTGGGGTGGGGTGATGAGGGGGGATGTGTATGATGTCAAGATGGTCTTCTGATGTTGTTTTGGTGTGATGTTTCAGTTTGACGTTGTTTTGATGTGATGTTTTGAGTGTGCCGTTGTTTCAGTGCGCCGTTGTTGTGCCGTTGTTTCAGTGTGACATTGTTTCACAGTGTGATGTTTTTAGTGTGCCGTTATTTCGGTGTGATGTTGTGTCAGTGTGACGTTGTTTCGATGTGACGTTGTTTTAGTGTGCCGTTATTTCAGTGTGACGTTGTTTCAGTGTGACGTTGTTTCATTGTGACGTTGTTTCAGTGTGACGTTGTTTCAGTGTGACGTTGTTTCAGTGTGATGTTGTTTCGATGTGACGTTGTTTCAGTGTGACGTTGTTTCAGTGTGACGTTGTTTCAATGTGATGTTGTTTCGATGTGACGTTGTTTCAGTGTGACGTTGTTTAAGTGTGATGTTGTTTCGATGTGACGTTGTTTCAGTGTGACGTTGTTTCAGTGTGACGTTGTTTCAGTGTGACGTTGTTTCAGTGTGACGTTGTTTCAGTGTGACGTTGTTTTCAGTGTGACGTTGTTTCAGTGTGACGTTGTTTCAGTGTTCTTTTGTTTTCAGTGTGACATTGTTTCAGTGTTCCTTTGTTTTCAGTGTGACGTTGCTTCAGTGTGACGTTGTTTCAGTGTGACGTTGTTTCAGTGTGACGTTGTTTCAGTGTGGTGTTG
>CM031617.1:28278884-28283884 GCA_018398815.1 Conus ventricosus | reverse complement strand
ACTAGCTTACAGCTCAGCCTTGAAGCCACTAGCTTACAGCTCAGCCTTGAAGCCACTAGCTTACAGCTCAGCCTTGAAGCCACTAGCTTAATGACCAGCTTTGAAGCCACTTAGCTTACTCACCCTTTCACTGACAACGATCAGAAATTAAGTTGCCCCAACCGACAAGCGGAGAGAGCATTTTTTTTTTGCACTGGTCTTTGCCATCGCCTTTCATTGTCCCGGACAATCGGACGGGTGGGGGGTGTTTCGTGCCCTGGGTGAGCGCAGTCGTGCGCATGCTTCGTGCATTGCAGGCGTGTGGAAAACTGAAGAGAACGTGGGTGACAGAGAATCCATGTCCGTTTGCGCGTATTGAAGATGTGCTGTATTAGAAACTACATGAGATACGTGCTTGAGCGGAAAGCAGATGAACGAAACTCAGAGAGAGAGAGAGAGAGAGAGAGAGAGAGGAATGACAATGACAATTTTTTTTGTCCATTCAGCAATTAAGCCCTTTAGACAAAGAGTCACGTTTGAACGTAATTCAGTTAAATGAATCGTTCACCCCACCCCCTCCCTCACCCCACCCCTTCCCTTCTCCCTCCCGCCACCCCTCGTTCACAGTTTTGAAGACAGCGTAAAGAGGGTGAATACCTTTCATCGAGAGAGAGAGAGAGAGAGAGAGAGAGAGAGAGAGAGAGAGATTTGATTGCTGAGTTTTAAAACGTTTTAATTGATGCGACTTTTCTGCGTCTGTTAATGTAGTCGTATTTTCTGGAATGAATTCCAGTTTTGTTAATTATAATGTCGCCAGAGTGAACTTGTTTCCTTTTTAGTTTTGGTTTTGTCAAAGAAGCTGGTTGACAATCAACTAGTTCACGCACACGCGCTTCTCGTGATCTCTCTCTCTCTCTCTCTCTCTCTCTCTCTCTCTCTCTCTCTCTCTCTCTCTCTCTCCTCTCTCTCTTTGTGTTTCTCTGTTTGTCTGTCTTTTTGTCTCTGTCTGTCTGTCTGTCTGTCCCTCTCTCTCTCCTTACACTGACACAGACAGAACGCACCAGTGGGGTACTTTGACGTCAGCACAGACTGACACAGAGAGAACACAGCAGTGGGGTAATTTGACGTCAGCACAGACTGACACAGAGAGAACACAGCAGTAGGGTAATTTGACGTCAGCACAGACTGACACAGACAGAACACAGCAGTGGGGTAATTTGACGTCAGCACAGACTGACACAGACAGAACGCACCAGTGGGGTAATTTGACGTCAGCACAGACTGACACAGAGAGAACACAGCAGTCGGGTAATTTGACGTCAGCACAGACTGACACAGAGAGAACACAGCAGTGGGGTAATTTGACGTCAGCACAGACTGACACAGACAGAACACAGCAGTGGGGTAATTTGACGTCAGCACAGACTGACACAGACAGAACGCTCCAGTGGGGTAATTTGACGTCAGCACAGACAGACACAGACAGAACGCTCCAGTGGGGGTAATTTGACGTCAGCACAGACAGACACAGACAGAGGGATTGGTACCAAAGGGAGGCGACTGCAGCGGAAATTGAAACAAATTTTAAGAATAGTTTGTAGTGAGTCCGCTGAAAATATGGACAAACAAGTTACATGGCGAAACACCACGCATTTCGACCTCTTAGGCCTTCTTCAGGCAAGATAAAAAAAAACCAAAAAAAAAAAAACCGTTCAGGACAGTGAAAGCGAAGAAAGAGCAATCACTTATTTTCTCGTATTCGGCGCAAGATGGGCGTTGATTCAACGAATATGAGAAGATAAGTGATCACTCGTTCTTCGTCTTTTTTGTCCCTTATCTTCTCGCATTGGGCACAAGATGGACGGTAAATCAACGCCCATCTTGCTCTTTCTTCGTCTTCATTGTCCTGAACGTTGTTTCTCTTGCCTGAAGAAGACCTGAGAGGTCGAAACGCGTCATGTTTTGTCTCGTAAACTTGTTTGTCCTTTTTTTTTTTTTTTGTTGTTGGCGGGCTCGGTAAGAATTCTTCTCAAAATGTACACCAATGAATTGTTTTCACGTCCACACAGCTGAACCGCCCCAAACCAACCAACCAACCAAACAAACAAACAAAATAACAACAAACCATGGTCTGGTCTGTTGATTTGCGATCTGACTGTCCGCATATCCGATGTCCAAGGATCGGTCAGTCACAGCTTCTGTACTCTGACCCGCGATCTGCCAACTGTGTCAAGGGCGGGTCAGTGCTTGTCCCACCTCGGTTAGCCTTGACCAGTGTCCACCCTCGGGATCCACTGGTCATCGTGGATCAGGTGTGTGGACAAGGGCGGGTCAGTGCTTGTCCCACCTCGGTTAGCCTTGACCAGTGTCCACCCCTCGTGATCCACTGGTCATCGTGGATCAGGTGTGTGGACAAGGGCGGGTCAGTGCTTGTCCCACCTCGGTTAGCCTTGACCAGTGTCCACCCTCGTGATCCACTGGTCATCGTGGATCAGGTGTGTGGACAAGGGCGGGTCAGTGCTTGTCCCACCTCGGTTAGCCTTGACCAGTGTCCACCCCTCGTGATCCACTGGTCATCGTGGATCAGGTGTGTGGACAAGGGCGGGTCAGTGCTTGTCCCACCTCGGTTAGCCTTGACCAGTGTCCACCCCTCGTGATCCACTGGTCATCGTGGATCAGGTGTGTGGACAAGGGCGGGTCAGTGCTTGTCCCACCTCGGTTAGCCTTGACCAGTGTCCACCCCTCGTGATCCACTGGTCATCGTGGATCAGGTGTGTGGACAAGGGCGGGTCAGTGCCTGTCCCACCTCGGTTAGCCTTGACCAGTGTCCACCCCTCGTGATCCACTGGTCATCGTGGATCAGGTGTGTGGACAAGGGCGGGTCAGTGCTTGTCCCACCTCGGTTAGCCTTGACCAGTGTCCACCCCTCGTGATCCACTGGTCATCGTGGATCAGGTGTGTGGACAAGGGCGGGTCAGTGCTTGTCCCACCTCGGTTAGCCTTGACCAGTGTCCACCCCTCGTGATCCACTGGTCATCGTGGATCAGGTGTGTGGACAAGGGCGGGTCAGTGCTTGTCTCACCTCGGTTAGCCTTGACCAGTGTCCACCCTCGTGATCCACTGGTCATCGTGGATCAGGTGTGTGGACAAGGGCGGGTCAGTGCTTGTCCCACCTCGGTTAGCCTTGACCAGTGTCCACCCCTCGTGATCCACTGGTCATCGTGGATCAGGTGTGTGGACAAGGGCGGGTCAGTGCTTGTCCCACCTCGGTTAGCCTTGACCAGTGTCCACCCCTCGTGATCCACTGGTCATCGTGGATCAGGTGTGTGGACAAGGGCGGGTCAGTGCTTGTCCCACCTCGGTTAGCCTTGACCAGTGTCCACCCCTCGTGATCCACTGGTCATCGTGGATCAGGTGTGTGGACAGGCCGTGGTGATCTGATCAACATGTCATCGACGGGGGTCAGGGGAAGCCTCAACAGTACACGCTGTACCTGACGTTCAGCATGTCCACGGTTCGATTCCTGGCCTACAACCTGTCTGTGTAGTTGAGGGACGCGACTGATATAATATGTAGTTAGGTAAGTTAGGGAAGTTTGTTTATCGCCCAGCCGACCGCAAAGGGCCTTATCAGGGCTGTGCAGCAAACGTATAAAGCCAACGAGCAGCGAGCCTTCATGTGGTGTGTCTGGTGAACCCACACTCCTCACAGCCTTCATGTGGTGTGTCTCGTGAACCCACGCTCCTCACAGCCTTCATGTGGTGTGTCTGGTGAACCCACGCTCCTCACAGTTCAGTTCAGAACAGTTCAGTGGTTTAAGTAATGTCTTTTCATCCCCAGATGATAATTATTATACACTTATTTTTAAAAAAAGAAAGAAAACACCTCCACGCTTAACTTATCATCCACGTTAGTACTTTGAAACCCACATCTGATACATGCATATTACATCAGTGAAATACCCTAGTGGTACGCACAATTGTTGATCTTTATATAAACATTTGGCAACCTGTGACTGCGAAATAACCCTGGCCATTTCAGCAACATGTGGACCATATAAGACAGTACTGACATTATCAAAGTTAGTCATCTCAGTACCTTTCCTGACAGAGCGAGGTCAACACGGAGCCTTCAAAACAAAAGATGACGCACCGAAATGTTTTCTCTGCACACTCCTCACCGTTCCCGCCCCTTCCTGCTGTTGTTCCAGGTCTCCCAGACGGAAGCGCTGCCCCTCACCCGGACAGCACCCGGGCAACACCACTCCATCTCCTCCCCTTCTTCTTCCTCCTCCCCCTCCTCCTGCTCCACCTCCTCCTTACCTTCCTCCTCCACCTCCCGGCTCTGACCGACCGTCAGGGGATGGTCACCCGCCGGTATCTTCTGGAGAAGGCCCCTCCGGAGAAAGCGTGGGGCGGCGGTGGAGGAGGTGGTGGTGGGGGTGGTAGCCTCAGCGAGGTGGAGGACGTGACGATGGAGGACGTGGGGGCGGGCGGGAGTTCTACAGCGCGGAGGGCGCCTACGGGCTGATGGGCGCGGGCGGGACGCCCCGGGGGCGCAGGGGCGCGGTGCCAGGGGGCGGGCTGATGGCGGGCAAGGGGCTGGAGGAGGAGCTGTGCCGGAAACTGCGGGGACCGGGCCTCCGGGTACCACTACAACGCCCTCAGCTGCGAGGGCTGTAAGGTCAGTCCGTCTGTCTGTCGGTCTGTCGGTCTGTCTGTCTCTCTTTCTTTCTGTCTGTCTGTCTGTCTGTCTGTCTGTCTCTCTCTCTCTCTCTCTCTCTCTCTCTCTCTCTCTCTCTCTGTCTGTCTGTCTGTCTGTCTTCTCTCTCTCTCTCTCTCTCTCTCTCTCTCTCTCTCCTCTCTCTCTCTCTCTCTCTCTCTCTCTCTTCTTAGCTGTCCTCCTCCTCACGCATGTTGTCTTCCTCGTCCTCCTCCTCAGCATCCTCTGGAGGCTTTAAGAAAAATGTCGGCAGGCTCCGCGACTAAGTAATTATTGTCGTCAGCAAGGGGCTTATTAGG
>CM031617.1:28268884-28273884 GCA_018398815.1 Conus ventricosus | reverse complement strand
TGGGTGGTTGACCAGTGGTGAGGGGGGGGGGGGGGGGGGGGTTGTTGACAGTGTGTGACTGGGTGGTCAGTATAATCTGTCCTGTTTGACGTCATGTTCTGTTTTCTCTCCCCCCCCCACCCCCCCCCCCCCCCCCCCCCCCCCCCCCCCCCCCCCCCCCCCCCCCCCCCCCCCCCCCCCCCCCCACTCAGTCAAAATCCCCGTATCAACTGCAGTTGTTTCCTTCCTACAGTGAGCTTGCTTTTTCTTTTCAGTGCGTGCGTGCGTGTGTGTGTGTGTGCGCGCGCGCGCGTGCGTGTGCGTGTATGTGTGTGTGCGTGCGTGCGCGCGTGCGTGTATGTGTTGTGTGTGCGTGCGTGCGTGCGTGTGTGTGTGTGTGTGTGTGTGTGTGTGTTTTGTGTGTGTGTGTGTTTCGTCAGAATTCTGCAGCTATTCATTGTGGTTAGCCCCTAACACCCCCAAACCTTTCCTCTCTTTCTTTATGCCATCCCCACCCCCTTCGCCCCATAACTATCCCCGCCCCCCCCCCCCCCCCCCCCCCCCCAAGCCCCCCCCCCCCCCCCCCCCCCCCCCCCTTCAACCCCTCCACTGCCTCCCTCTCTTCTTTTACTAAAAAAAAAGACCAATGAGCTCCCTCCTCCATGCCTTCGCCTACTGTCCCAACAGGTCTGCTGTCGGAATACCAGTGCCAGCTCCGCCTGGAGCGTCGCAAGAAGCAGAAGGGGTCCTCGTGCTACAAGGACTCCTCCGTGGCCAGCCGGACAGCAACGAGAACATGGACATGGACGTCAAGCCTTCCCTGGACCTGCTGAGCGCCCTCGGCCCCGTCCAGCCCGCGGTGGGCGCAGCTCGGTGGAGAACCGCTGATGCTGATGCCCAAGGAGCACCAGAAGGTGGTTTCAGACCCTCATGGTGATGCAGGAGAAGTTTGAGTTCCCCGACGATCAGGAAGTGGAGAAGGCCACGGTGAGTCGCCGCCGCGGCAGCTTGCGGAGGGGTGGTGGATGGGTGGAGAAGAGTAGGGGTAGGTGGGGTGGGGGGGGGGGGGTTAGGGGTGATTGTGGGGGAGAGGAATGGATGTGGATCGTGAGCGAGTGAGGAGAGGTTGGTACTAATAGTTGGTGTTTTCCGCGCACTAAACAACAACAGCAGCTATGCAAGTGAAAACGTGCACCGTCTTAAAGGTACATATATATGCTTGCGCAAGCACGGCCGCCCACAAAAACGCGCACATACCTATACATGCACGCAGGTGCACGCGCGTGCGCGCGCGCGCGCACGCACACGCACACACACACACACACACACACACACACACACACCCGCGCACGCACACACACACACACACACACACACACACACACACACCACACACACACACCCCACACACACTCTTGCATTTATACCATTACACACACATGCACACCCCCCCCCCCCCCCCCCCCCCCCCCCCCCCCCCCCCACACACACACACACCACACACACACACACACACACACATGCATGCATGCATCCCTCCCCCACCCCTCCCCCCTTCGCGGACACATGACACCCACAGGATCTCTCCGGCCTGTTACTCGCACAGGAATCCTAAACAACCGGACCCCCTCCAATAATGTGGATTAGTCTGCAGGAGGATGTATCCATGGATGATGATGTTGATGTGTGTGCAGGAAGACGTGTTCACTGATGACGTTGATGTGTTGTACAGGAAGACGTGTTCACTGACGACGTTGATGTGGTGTGCAGGAAGACGTGTTCACTGATGACGTTGATGTGTTGTGCAGGAAGACGTGTTCACTGATGACGTTGATGTGTTGTGTAAGAAGACGTGTTCACTGATGACGTTGATGTGTTGTGTAAGAAGACGTGTGTTCATGATGACGTTGATGTGTTGTGTAAGAAGACGTGTTCACTGATGACGTTGATATGTTGTGTAAGAAGACGTGTGTTCACTTATGACGTTGATGTGTTGTGTAAGAAGACGTGTGTTCACTGATGACGTTGATGTGTTGTGCAAGAAGACGTGTTCACTGATGACGTTGATGTGTTGTGCAGGAAGACGTATTCACTGATGATGTTGGATGTGTTGTGTAAGAAGACGTGTGTTCACTGATGACGTTGATGTGTTGTGTAAGAAGACGTGTGTTCATGATGACGTTGATGTGTTGTGTAAGAAGAGTGTGTTCACTGATGACGTTGATGTGTTGTGCAGGAAGACGTGTTCACTGATGACGTTGATGTGTTGTGCAGGAAGACGTGTTCACTGATGATGTTGATGTGTTGTGCAGGAAGACGTGTTCACTGATGATGTTGATGTGTTGTACAGGAAGACGTGTTCACTGATGATGTTGATGTGTTGTGTAAGAAGACGTGTTCACTGATGACGATGATGTGTTGTGTAAGAAGACGTGTTCACTGATGACGTTGATGTGTTGTGTAAGAAGACGTGTTCACTGATGATGTTGATGTGTTGTACAGGAAGACGTGTTCACTGATGACGTTGATGTGTTGTGTAAGAAGACGTGTTCACTGATGACGTTGATGTGTTGTGTAAGAAGACGTGTTCACTGGTGACGTTGATGTGTTGTGTAAGAAGACGTGTTCACTGATGACGTTGATGTGTTGTGTAAGAAGACGTGTGTTACTGATGACGTTGATGTGTTGTGTAAGAAGACGTGTTCACTGATGACGTTGATGTGTTGTGTAAGAAGACGTGTGTTCACTGATGACGTTGATGTGTTGTGTAAGAAGACGTGTTCAGTGACGACGTTGATGTGTTGTGCAGGAAGACATCTCCGTGGAGAAGGCGTCCAACAACGAGGTGACGGCTGAGGGCTTCCTCAACGCCATGGCCGAGATGACGGTGCTCATCACCCACCTCATTGTGGAATTCGCCAAGCTCCTGCCAGGATTCACCGACCTCGACAAAGACGACCAGATCATACTGCTCAAGGTCGGTGTACAACCTGCTCTTGGCCTTTTTTTTTTTTTTTTTTTTTTGCTGTCCCATCTTCTGAGCCACCTCGGTGGGAGATGCACCGACACCGCTTATTCTGAGCGCCCCCCCCCCCCCCCCCCCCCACTCCCTCCCTCCACAGCCCCAGCCCGGCCGGCTGGCTGCAGCCCTGGCACCGTCAATTCACAGGGAGCAGTCAATGTCAGGTCGTCATAAGGCAACCCCGGAGGAGACACTGCACTGCTGCCGAGTCACTTCGGTGGTGTTCAGTGGCGCCTGTTCTGGTCCAACTTACGCATGGCCGTTTAACTTGGGATCACTTTAGTCGTTTTAGTCCAGCGTGTCATTTCCTGATATCAGATATTTCCATTCTGTTTATGCAGCTCGGAAAAAATCTCAAAAGGTCGTCTCAATGTTTATTCTTTCCTGTGTGAAGTAAGAAGTGAACAATGGAAGAAGTGACAGAGCAAGTAGTAGCAGCAGAAGGAGGAGGGGAGGGGGGGGGGGGGGGACAGAAGAGCCGCAGGTGCATGAACAGAAAGCATCCGCAGCAGTGGTTTAAATCCATCAAGAAAACGTCAGTATGTGCAGGCTGGTCCACCCACACACACTGCTCCATTTTGCCCACCCGTGAAGATGCAGGTGGAAACAATGAGTAAAATAAAACAGATAAAGAAAGAAAGGAAGACAAAGAAGAAATGAAAAATGAATAAATGAAGGAATGAAGAAATAAATTGAACAGGGTGGGGTGGAGGAGACCTCATGCACTCGACTTTGCAGATGCCTGAACATTACCCCAACGCCTGAACAGGCCTTCGGCTTCTTAGTTGAGTCACCAGTGAAGTTGTGTGCATGGTGTGTGTGTGTGTGTGTGTGTGTGTGTGTGTGTGTGTGCGTGTGTGCGTGTTGTGTGTGTGTGTGTGTGTGTGTGTGTGTGTGTGTGTGTGTGTGTGTGTGCGTGCGTTGGTGTGTGTGTGTGTGTGTGTGTGCCGTGCGTGCGTGCGTGCGTGCGTGGTGTGTGTGTGTGTGTGTGTGGTGTGTGTGTGCGCGCGTGCGCGCACGTCTGTGTGTGTGTGTGTGTGTGTGTGTGTGTGTGTGTGTGTGTGTGTATGTGTGCGTGTGTGTGTGTGCGCGCGTTTGTATTGCTGTGTGCATGTGTTTGTGTGTGCATGATTGTGCGTGCACGCATGTATTTGTCTATTTCCAAGGTGAAAGGAGGATCGGATAGTCTAATTAACAATTATGCAACATACAGTCATGAAATATATTAACAGTCGTCTAATCAACAGGCACATCACTACTACGGAGTCGTAGAGATTCAGGGTTGCTGTTCTTTCCACACACTGTTGTCACTATGCTCTGTTCAGGTGGCATCCAATGAATCATGACGTATTGGTCACTGAGCTCGTGGCTGGCTGTCCTCTTAAACCATAGTCGGCTGTCAGTTGAAAGCCTGACCATCTGTCCACTGAAATCACTACCGTCTGTCCTCTGAAATCATGTCCATCAATCCACAGACTTGATGGCCGTCTGTCCATTTGAGTCCTGGTCGTCTGTCCGCGTAAACATGACCGTTGTTCACAGAAATCATAGCCATCTGTTCGCTATAATCATAGCCATCTGTCTCAGAAATCATAGCATCTATCTGTTGAAATCATAACCTTCTGTCCGCTGAAATCATAGCCATCTGTCCGCTGAAACATTGCATCTTCTACTGAAATCATAGCCATCTGCCCGCTGAAATCATAGCAATCTGTCCGTGAAATCATAGCCATTTGTTCGCTGAAATCATAGCATCTGTCGCTTAAATCATAGCCATCTGTCCGCTGAAATCATAGCGTCTGTCCGCTGAAATCATAGCCATTTGTTCGCTGAAATCATAGCATCTGTCGCTTAAATCATAGCATCTGTCCGCTGAAATCATAGCAATCTGTCCGCTGAAATCGTAGCATCTGTTCGCTGAATCATATCCTTCTGTCTACTGTAATCATGCATAGCCGCTGAAATCTAGCACTGTCGCTGAATAGCATCTGTCGTGACA
>CM031617.1:28227915-28261305 GCA_018398815.1 Conus ventricosus | reverse complement strand
AAAAATTTTTTAAAAAAAATAAAATTTTTTTGTTACAGATATGAAAACTCTTCCAGCTGCATAAGGGAACCATCGAAACCCCTTTTAAGCAGATATAATTATTTGTAATGCCGCTCCGGGGCCCTTTCCCCCGCTGATCGGGATCATCGGGGAGACACGGCGGGTTGGCTCGCCCCCGGCGTCAAAAAAACCACCACACCCCAAAACTTGGGGGTTTTCTCCCCACCATGGGTCAAAAAAGAACCCAATAGCCCCCCCAGGCACCGCGAAAGTAGAAAATGCAACCAAACGAAAGTGTGGGGGGAAAAAAAGTTGCGAAAAAAAAAGACATATGCAAAAAAAAAATGTAGGGGACAGCTTTAGCCTATGCCTGAATCCACCCAAAATGCAAGGGAATCAAAAAGAAAACACACGACGGACAAACAAATAAAAATAACCTCATTAAAACAAAGCAAAATCGGAAAGAAATGAGGTGGGAACAGAAAACGAAAACATAAACAAGGGGGGGGTATGTTTTGCTCCCAAAGGAAACCTAACACGAGTAACTAAGCCTTGGGGATCATTTACTGGCAAACCTCTGCCGGGCAAGGTTGCAACCCCCAGATGGAACAACAACAGCTAACCACTATACTACTACACTACCCCACCACATGCTGCTGCTGCTGCTGCGCTGCTATACTACTACTACGGGCTGGGGGTTCTTGCTTAAAGTTATTTTAGTAGGTAGTTGTATCCTAATAAAGCCAAGTTTTTTTATACATTTCCCAAAAGGGTCATGACTTAAAATTTTTAACACAGGGGACCTCAAAAAAAGACGCTGAATTCCCATATTTTTCCCTGGCGAAATTTTTGGTAAATCGCTTGGTTCCAGAGTCTATGGTAGTTTAGGAGGTTTTTTTTTTTGGGGGGTTTGAAAGTTGCTCTCTAAAGAATTGTCAGTCCCCCAGGCCGAAATTTATTTCCCTGTTTGCCTAAAGCGCCTGGAAAATTGGTAAAAAAAAAATCCGGAATGCCCTTACCACGAGTGGTGTTCAATGATTGACTAATCCAAAGGTCTTTGTGCATAAAAAAAAACTGGTATTAATATTTTTACTTATTGATTACCAAGTAGGGCATCTTCACCCCAATTAATACGGTAAATTAAATCTCCACCAACCCATAATTTTGCCCCCCTATTGGCCAAAACAATGTTAGAAATTCTCGCAGTAGACAAACATACATTTTCATCTATCGGAGGTCTGAAAACTGATCCAACAATGAAGGTCTTTTATTTTTAAAAAATTAACCCTACAAAAAAATTTCACTTTTTTTTGCCTTGATAAAAAACTACGGGCTAAATTTTTCCCAAAGGGGCAATCAAGACCCCCCACCTTTTTTTCCCAAGCTGTCCTTTCAAAAATATCAAAATCCCCCTTTTGAAGTTCACTGCGGGTGTTCCAGTTTCTACCCAAATTTTTCTTTTCCAAATTACAACATCAATGTTTTTTTTGGGTGACTAAATTACTGATTTCTCCTTTTTCGTAAAAATTTAAAAATTTTTTGACTATGCTTTTAAAGTTATCTTTTTTTTTAATGTTTTGGGTTCAGTTGCATTTTTTATGATTTGGGTTTTATCAGTTTTAAAATTTGGGGGGTGGGAAAATTGGGACAAAATTTAAAGTTTTTTTTGGGGATCGGTCTGGTGAATAGGGTCAAAACGGTTGCTTTTGACTGCGTCTCAATAGAATCTTAAAAAAAGTCGGGAAACTAAATTTGTTTTTTTGCTCTATCAGTCTTGTTACTTTCCTTCAAATTGTTAAATCAGATTCTTTTCTCTTTTTTTTTCTCTCTACTTTTTCATCCCACAACTCTGTCACTTTTTACTCCAACTTCTTCGATCTTTTTATAAAGGGCCTTCCTTGCACCGTTTCCCACCCTGCAAAGCCTCGTGTCACCAGACTCAAAAATTTATATCTGTCAAGTTTTGCTTCTAATCCCCCTTTTTTTTTCCCCGCCCCCTGCATGACACGTCTCACAACCCATTCAATGCCTGCTTTAGAGCGAATCCTCCCAAAGATAATTGAAATCTCTGTCGTAAGAAGCTAAAATCTTTATGAAACCACTGCTTACAGTCATGACATTGACACCGTCTTGGCCCTCCTCCCAGCTTTTTCACTTTGGGGCAATGAAGAACTTATTCTCATTGCTTGTTTGGGGTAGAGACTGCGGCAGCGTATTTTCTTTGCCACTGAACTGTTTCTTCTTTTGAATCTGCAAGAACTGTTTTGCTTGACACAGCCTCCATTTTTTTCCTTCACCTACGAAATAACAGGACAATAAACACTATTGATTTAAAATCTGTGACCTGCAAACCAACGCATAAAAACGTATTCGGACTACCCAAAGGATCACCATGCCTCATTTTGTAACAGGTTTTCGAAAGCCTTTCTCAGGGGGCGTCTTCAAGTGCGTTGCTAGGAGAGTTTCCCGACTTTGTCCTAAAGGATATGCTGTTTTTTTCAAACGATTGCATGCTTTCTTTTTTTTCTTAAAAACGGCTTTTAAAAATTGTTTTAAATTACCAGAAATTTATTAGTATAGTTGTGGTTTTATCTGCAAAAACTTTTCGTTTCCTTTGCGGGGTACCTTTTTCACGGGGGAGATTCCCCCCTTCTTTTCCTTGTGACTTTTTCCACATTTTGGGGGTCTCCAACGGTTTCCAAACCAAGAGACAGTAGCAACAAGCGAATCAACGAAAAAGTCGTTTTACAAAGCGGAACGAGCAAAAAAAAGGAAAGGAACCAAAAGTACAAAATGTTGGACTTTTCTCAGGACGATGCTTGTCATTTCCTTGGGAAAAGACAACAAGATACTTTCTATTAGTAGTCGTTATAAAAAAAAAAAAATGCAAGTGTCGTCTCTGGTGGGTCGGTCATATGAGATTTGGATGCAAGTTTCATGTATCCATCATATGATTTATACCCAAATTACATTATTTTTAAAAAAATTTTCCCTTTGTATACATTGGCTTTTTTTCTTTTTAAATATTTTTTTGCTCGTGTCGTCTGCTGACGGTCAGCATCAGTATTGTTACTATGAGATCCGATGCTTCTTCCTTCTTTGTATCGCCCGCCTCAACAGCGAAGATCTGGCTCTACAAAGGGGCCGTTGTGGGGGTTTGGGTCTTTTATGCAGCCCGTCCACTACCAACGCGGGGAAGTGGGGGACCACACCACTTTTTAAACCCAAAAACCCAAACTTTGGCAGGCCCACTTTGGAGTGGGTGGGGAGGTATTGTCTCCAGGCAGGGGAGGGGGAGGGAGGGGGGGGGGATGGGAGGGGGGGCGGTGAATGGGGGACTGAAACCACCCCCGAGGCGATTGGATTGCTCAGGGGGAGCTTTTTTGAACTCTGGGTGCGGGGAAGAAGGATGTTTTGGGATGAAATTTTTCGTTTTTTTATAATTAAAAATATAATTTTCAAACAATATGAATTATTAATTATTATACTTTCAATCACATTTTGTCCCTATGTCGCCATTTTATTGTTTTAGGCCACAATTCCTTACATAAAACTCAGAAAAGCAATTCTCAAATTCAGCAAGAACGAATAACGCCCATTCGGAAGAGCAAAAGAATTACAAAAAAACCCCAAAAGCCTTTTCAACCTGTTTATTTTTTTAGGCAACCCAAATACCTTCAAGAAAATAAATGAAGGATAGGGGCAGTCATTTATCCTCTCATTGGGGCAATATTTATAAAAGGGTGGATGACTAAAATAGGGAACAAAAGCAAGTTGAAATGGTGAAAATTGTCAAATAACATTGATTACAAAAAAGGGAAAAAAAAGAAATATAAAAATGTATTAAACATAATCATTTATAATAAAACTTATGACAAAAAGGGTAGGTATATAGTAACAGTAAATAAGCGAAAGGAATGAGAAAAAAGTTACAAATAGGGTTATGTAACAATAGTAATGAGAGATAATAAAAATAATGACAGGATGATGGAAAAAAAAGGGAGGGGGAGGAGGGGAAGAAGAAGGTAAAGGGAAGAAAAGGAGGATATAAGGAATGGGAAAGATAAAAAAGATCAAGACTGTAAGATCGAATTTAAAAAATGTCCCTTGTTTATACTGTCTAATCAAGAAAATGGGAAAAAACTACTCAATAGAAGCTAAAAAATATACCAGGGGTTTGTAATGATTAAACTATTCTAGTCATAAAAATTATGAAATGATAAAAGGGAATGGGAAAGCTAAGAAATTCATCTAAGACAACAAAGCATCTAGAAATTTGAAACTACAAGTGGAACAAAGATGTTAGTATTAAAATGATGAAAATGAAATATAATGATGATGAGGGAAATAAAAATAATAGCGATGATATTAAAGATAGAGTTCACACCACACACACACACACACACACACACACCACAACACACACACACACACACAACACACTACCACTCACCACAAACCCAAAAAAAATTTTATGTTGGGAGAATGTCATACCCTCAACAAAACACTTTGTGAGCACCTCGACCCTCCATTTTCACACCCAACACCTGGGGATCCTTTTAATGCCGATTACAGTATTCCACAGCCAGACCCACACTCCCTTTTTGGCAGAACCACTCCTCCCACCTCAAAAGAAAATTCAGGGCGGGGGGATCATATTGGCCCACAGTTCCCGTGGACCAATTCCCACAGCCCTTTTTTTGGGGTTTTAAATTTTTTCCCCCAGCTCTTTCCCCACTCTTTGCCACTTTTTGCCCCTCTTTGCCCAGCTCTTTGCCCACTTTTTTCCCCACTCTTTCCTTTTCCCCCCAACCTCCCTCCATCCCCTCACTAAACACCCCCCCCCCCCCTTTTTTTTTTCCCATCCCACCATCTTTTATCACACCCCACCCACATATGAAAACTTATGTTACATATAAAAAGGAAACTTTTTACACCCAAACACCACCCCCCTCCAGGTAGCATACACACGATACATTACATGGGACACCCATGTTGTCCTTTTTTGGAGTTTCTAACCCCACTCCCAACCCCTAATCCCCCTCCCACACCACACACACACCCCCACTCTTGCGGGGTTTTTTTCGCTCGTACACATACGCGACACACATGTTTAAACTGTAGCTGTCATTCATGTATATGTTTTTATAGTCATTACTAATTGTATTTATTTGCTTTCAGTTTATGTCATTGGTCTGAAGATGGTCTACGTCTAGAACATTGGAATTTTTGTTTTTTGTTTTCTTATGCAAAACTTCAAACATCCCAAAGTATTTTTATTTAAGCTGAACAATTAATAGATAGTTTTTTTTTTGTGAAAAGGGAGATCAGCAGTAAGAATCGTTTTTAATTTCTAGAAAGAAAAAGACATATACATTAGAAAAGGGGTATATGTATATAAAGGAAGCCAGAGAAAAATGTGTGTTGATGGATGAAGTAGAAAGAATAGGTTTAAAATGGGGAAAAAGAGATATTGAAGGGAGGGGAAAAAGAAATAGCTTGTTAGCTGTAATTTACACATGAGATAAATAAGAGTGTATGGAGTGTGTCTAGGAGTACTGACGGCTGGTGGGATTGGGGGGGGGGGGGGTTTTTGGGTAGGGAAAATGCGTTTTCGATTTGATGCCCAAATGGGTAGAGGCCCTTAGTCTGGAAAAAATAGGTTCCTGCATGGGTACGCAGTTTGTCACTCTAGGTTCCAAGTGCCAGGCTTTAAAAATGATTGTTTTTTGGGGATGGTTGAAGTGCAGGTGACTGGTTTGGGGCGATGATGCGGAAGTTCACCGGGTTTTGAGATGCCATCTCAAAAATTTTGGGACCCCGCCCTAAGATCTGCCACCCAGTTAACTGTGGTGGTTTGGGTGGGCTTTTGAATGAGCCTTTATGGTCATGTATTAGTGATCGGTTGGTCAGAGGGAAAATTTTTTTCAGCGGGTTTTGAGCAGGGGAAGTATCGGGGGACTTTTAAAAGCGTGTTTTTTTTTCAGTTATAGTTCACAAAAAGGCTTGAAGTTTTTTTTGCACTGAAAGAACATGGTTTGGTCTAAGACAGGGTTTTTTATCAGTACTGTTGCCAGATGAATTGAGGGTCCGCAGATAGGGAAAAGCGTGTGGTGAAGAAGAGGGAGGGATGGGCTGTCGTTCTTTTGGACTTTGGGGTTTCCAAGAAATATAAAAGAACTTTTTCCTGTTTTTATTTAAACCCCGTGGGGATAAGGTTTTTGGAACTTCACTTCGTTTTTTTTTTCTTTAAAATCATGTAAGTCCAGTACATGGGAAAGATATCCCGTTCCTTTTTTTTAGCAATTGCTGTTCGTGGCCCCAGGTGATCAGAAATTTAAAACAGTTATGATTACATTCATTAGCACACAACACACACTATACCCAGTGTGTTTCCCGTGATGTAAAGGTGGTTTGATGTAATTTTTTTTTTGTAACCTGTTGATTCAGTTTTTTTAAAAAATTTTTATAATATTATTAACATACAATAAACCACCAAACACAGCTGCACGAAGCACACACCAAATACAGACAAACACCTTTCAAAGTTTTAGTTCTTTAAACTCTTATTGTTGCTTGGGGATAACAAAATCATTAATCAAACTTTACAAAGCAGCCTACAGGCAAATTATAGGAATGTATAAAACCCTTTGCACAAGAACAAATTTGACAAGTTTTTCCTTTTGTAATACTTTGCCTATTTTTAAAAGAACATACTTGTTGCCTTAAGATTACCATAGAAATATCTTTACCCCAAGAAATGGTGGGGGGGGGGGGCAAAAACTTTTTTTTCTATAGTGTACAATTTTTTAAATTAATATAAAATGAAAATCATCCTAACCCTATTTGTATCACAATACTTCATTTTTTTTTATCTTTCCTTTTAATTTCCCCCTGTTTCCTCCCAATTCAATTTCAAGTTTATGACACTTCATCTATTTTAATCAAATAAAAAATTTCGGGGAATCACACTCACACCACACACCACACACACACACCACACACACCACACACACACACACACCACACCAACACCCCACCACACACACACACCCACACACCCACACACCACACACACACACACAAATGCATACACATCTGGGGGTTTTGAGTTAATTTTTCTGTGAATAATGACATTTTGCTCAATTTAGTTGTAATTAACCCTTTTGGGGCTACATTCTCCGATTTGTTTGCCTTTTTTGCTTAGTGAAAAGCTTTTGCATGCCCTTTTTTAACATCTCTTATCAGGGTTGGATCATGAAAAAAACAGAAAATCAAGCCTGTTGGGTCAGTACTTGGTCACATTTGTGACATTCGTAGACAAGATTTAAAAAAAACAAAGCTACGGGAAAACACTTTAACCCAAAAAAGGCTTGAACTAAAGCAGCGACTTGAAAAGTCAGAGAACATTTTTAAAATTTGATAAACCTGCAGAAAAGGAAAATAGAAACGTCCAGCGTGCAAAGGGATGAGAGCAGAAATCGCTTTGAAAAAAGAGATAAATTTTTAATATTGCATGTCAAAATCTCAGACACCTGCCCCAAACGTCAGTACTTTTTTCCCTTGGATTCTTTTGTGAAGTCAGGAAAGCACTGCACATAACGATGACTTTTTGAGACAAACATAAAGCTTTGGTTGATCGGACAAACGCAGCAAAGCTCACCAAGGTTTTCCCGCATTGTTGAATCGAGGAGGGGCCCAAAAACAATCAAATTTTTAAAAGGGTCGGGGTCTGATCAGGTCTCGCTGACATACACCTATTTCCACCCAAACAAAACTGAACTTCTTCAAAAACCATTTTGGGGGAGTACAAAGTGGGTAAAGCGGTTATAACCCTGTCGACAACCCAAAAACAAAGCGTAATTAATCCACCAAAACAAAATCCGGGGGAAAAAGGAAAATTTAGGAGGTAGTAGACATGCCAAAAGGAAAACCCAAAATCAAGGAAAAAGGCCCAAAACAACCCAAAAAAGGGGGAGAACGGAGAAATGCAGGTTCTGCCACCCGGTCCTCAAACCCTTTTGACCGGGGGGGCCAGAACCCGCATTTCTCCCTTCTTACAAGAAATTCAATAACTAAAAAAAAAAAGCCCCTTTAAAAAAACATCTGTGTAGGATTACCGTTTCATACTAATTTTTTCTAAACTTTTCAGATTTTGTTTTTTTTTAATCCGTGTTTTTTCCTGGCATTTTTTAATAAAATCATTTTTACGCAAAATTCTCAAATGACTCTGTCTTTATGTAAATAAAACTACAGTCTTTAACTGTTCTCTAAAGTCTTTAAAACCGAGTTTTTTTTCACTAAATCCACCACTTTCCCAGCATGCCTTCCACTGAAAGCAGTTTGACAAAGTGTTTCTCTTTTTAAATATGTCCTTTCTGCTGAAAATCACTAAATAAATATGTCTGCGTTTCCCTTTAAACAATATAAAAAATCGTTTTTAACACCACTCATTTATTGCTAGGTTAACTAAAATATGTTTCATCACCATATAAACCTTCTATCATGATATGCTTTGTTCCATTTAAAATGTTGGGGAGAAAACCACAAATGATCAAAATTATAACGATAAACTGTTTGTAACAGGCGAGGGAAAAATTGTTTTTCCACAACCAGTTTGTCCACAAATTTAAAGAACAATGAGGGTTTTTGTCATAAAGTTTAACTGCTCCTATTTTATGAAGAATTTAATCTAATCCGTTATTGTTTTTTTTCATGCTCCGTAATCTTGCTTATAATAAAAACCATAAAAGGTCTAAATGTTAAAATTAATCATCAGTGCTGTAAGATTGTTTCTATTTAGACTAAAATTGGGTTTTTTTGCTTGTTGTTTTTACCTTTAAAATCCTCGCCATTGTGAAAACGACGATGGGAAAATTTAAGTTTTTCAACGCTAATTTTTTCCACAAATTGAATTCCTTTTAAAAGGACTCACTAAGCCCACAAAAACCCATCCCTCTCCTTACTTTTAAGACAGAAATTTCAAATACATTTGTGAACGTGTCTCCTAATTCATTTTCGGCAAGCCCGTTTTTTGTAGAAGCATCTTTTAAAAAACCCTTTCTCTTTTGGAGGATGTACTTTTTTTCCCCTACGGGTTATTTCAATTTTTTTCCGACTATTTTTTCGCCCGGCATAAGATTTTTGTAAAGGGCCCGAGTTGAAGCTTTTCTGAAATTTTTTGGCGGGAAAAAAAGTAAATGGTTTGAATTTTAAATTTTTTTCCCATTTTAGATATGGTTCTAAGTGCCATTTGAGGTCAGGTTTTCGAACTATTTATATTCATACTGGCCAACATTATTTGCTTCTTTTGATTGCGCAGTTGTTCTGTTTAGGAAAATTTTTTGTTGTCGCCCCCTCTTTCGTTTTTAATCAAATCTTTAGGTACTCAAACCATACAAAGCGCCTATCCACCATTCTGTTCAAAATCCGCAATCTGCAAGTCTTTTAATTTTAAAGTTATACACCCCACAGGCGTGATTAACCCTGGGTTTTTTTTGGCCCACCGCATTTTTAGAACAAAATTATTATTTTATTTCCAAAACAATGTGTAGGTTTTTCACATTTCACAACGATCTGCGAAATCCCTTTTTTTCCATTAAAAAGGGGAAAAACCCCCTAGTGACCTTCCGCCCGTTTTAAAAAGGGGGTGTTTTCCCCAGGGGGCATGGGGGAGTTGTTTTCACTAACGCGGCACGGGAGCGGGAAAACGGCCATATTAAACAATCTCGGCCTCTCCAATCAAGGAAAGCCGCAGGCTGACCATCCCGAGGAGGATAAGGCCCCACCGAGAAAGGAAGGAACTCTGTGCAGGCCACCGGCGCTGGACACGACCGACACGGCCCAAGCCTTACCCCAGCCATGGGATAAATGGCAAGAGCCGAATCGATGTGCTGGTCCTGACTTGTGCGTAACGCAGCACAACGCATCCCGCTCACAATGACAGACAACCCTAGAGAATCTAGATTATGTGCTCGACCGTCGAGGACCCGCCAGGGTGGAAGAGTGCCGGGCCCTGTGCCTCAAAAGGGGCCCAACCCAAAGCTACTTGTGGTCCCCGTGCACCGTTCGTGGCAGAGCCAGACGGCGGGTGTCCTCGGTAAAAGCTTACTGGCTTTGACAAGGAGGGAGAATGGACCAAGGCCAATGGAGATACTGCAGTGGAAGGCTGAGGAATTCCATGAAAGAAGCTCCCCTGTACCGAAAGACCTCCCACAAAGAGGACATTGATGTTGCTTGTGTCCCAGTGAGACCCACCTTACAGAGAACCTTCGTCACCAGTAAGAGCTCCCAGACCTACCATGTGGACAGGGAAGAGACACATAGGTGAATCCCCTCATCTTGTGAAGAATCAAATACCATCGAAGCACATCACAGTGGATACTGAGATCAGGCAGAAATCACCGAGTGGAGATCACACTGCGGGAGAAACAGAACAGGAAATACATCATACTGCCCCATCAGATCGCCGCTCTCACTACATATGCAATGGATGTTCTACAGAACAGCTGCCTGTTGTCGGCGACTTCAACAGCCACTCCACAAGCTGGGGATACAACGAAACAGACGCAATGAGGAGGAGGAGGTAGAGGCTTTGCAGATTGACCACAACTACCTCTACTAAATCACGCAGAGGACCCCCCAACATTCTACTCACGCAGGTGCTATCGTCCAACAACACCAACCTATCCTTTGGCCAACCAAACAATCTGCAGGCGAGCGCACCAAGAACGAACGGACCAGCTGCCAGGCAAGCGATCACAAACCTGTTGAAACTTTCCTTCGACCTCAACCACCTTCCTGCGGACTGCAGACGGCACTGCCCCAGTGGAACTACAGAAAAGCTAAATGGGAAGATTTCCTCCATCCTCACTGACGAGTATGCCGCCAACATCAATACTCGTCAGAAAGAAGCGAACAACATGACCAATGCCTTCAATGCGGCAATTCTGAAAGCAGCCATAGAAACTATCCCAAGAGGAGCCATGAAAGAAACTACAGGCCCTACTGACTGAAGAACTCCAACGCGTGGAAGATCAAGCGAAAACGAAGCAAGAGAAAAGGCAAGAAGGAACAATCAACAGAAAACACATCAACCAAAGGAAGAACCGCCTCGAACAAAAAGCTCTTCAGCCAGGCCGTCAAGAACCAACGGGAAAAGGAAAACAGAAAATCTCAATTGGAGAAGGATGGAGCAAGACTGTGGAAACTTGCCAAAGCAATGAACTATGAAAGAATGTCCAACTTCACTCAAACGTTTAGAAGACAACGGAGGGACCCTCACTGGAAAGCGGCTGCAGACCACCTCATCTAAGCACTTCGAAAGATCAGTGACACAAAGTCACCAAAAGATAGAGAGAAGGAGTGTTGGAACAAAAGAAACACTACAAATACATGGACCACGAGAGGAAGAAGTGATGACAGAACCATCTCAGAAAAAGAACTGAAGGAAGGGATAAAGCAGATGCAGAAAGAGAAATCACCAGACCTTGATGGCATTTACAAATGAGATGCTACAACACTGGACAATCAGCAAAGAAAACCCTTCTAATAACTTCAACACCAGCAGAACAATCATCAGTACCTCAGGCATGGAGAGAATGCTACCATTATCCGAATTCACAGAAGGAAAAGATCAAGACCAAGGCAGGACAGCTTCAGACCCATTTTAGTCTGACCAGCGTGTAGGGGAAGCTCATGGAAAGGCTCTAGTCAACAATAGGCTGACATGGTACCTGGAGAAGAAAGAGATCAGTCTCTGACAAGAGGCAGGATTCAGGCAACACCGATCCCACTGAAGACGCAGGTCGCTTAACATGCGCAAGAAATGAAGATGCACTACAAGACAAGAAGCATACCATTACAGTCTGGATCGACACTGGAAAGGCCTTGATAAAGTGTGGAAAGAATGGGTGTTTCTGAAGCTGAAGAGCACAAGTACGGTATCTAGGTCTCATGTTCAAGATGGCTCATGCCAATACCTGAACCAACATAAAAGCCCGGTACAGAACAGAAGGCACAAGCAGACTGAAGATCATGAAGGAAGGCGTTCCACAGGGTGGAGTTCTCTCCCGCAACGCTTTTCAACATCTTCAAATGAAAACTCCTTGAAGACATCCCCTTGCATGGATCCATGTGCAATCTACGCAGACGCACATGCCATCTGGGCTCTGAGCAGTACTTAACAACAGCCACTGTCAGGACCAGGAAGCACCTGAGGAAGATCGCGCATGGACAAAAAAGAGGCCCGTAACCATCAATCCAAAAAACACATACACCATCTTCAGCCTGGCTACAAAAGAACAGAGTGAGCAACGCCTCCAGTGAATGGACCCGTCCTCTGCCACAGGATAAGTAACCCACTTACTTAGGAGTCACATTTGACCCCGAGGATTGACTTGGAGACACCAGATCAACAGTGCACAGAAAGAGCCAGGCTACGTTTGGCATTGATGGAAGAAGTTATCAGGAACTTCCTGGGGAGCCTGACCACAACATCCAGAAGAACTGTACCTCGGACGAGTTAGAACCCTGTCCTAGAATAAGGTATCAGCCTCTGGGGAGACCGCAGCCAAAGACCAACCTAGACAAAGTTGCCAAGTCCAGAACCATGGACAGGCGCCAGGATCATCACCAGGCGCTCTCAATTAATCAACCCGATCCAAGCCATGAAACTCTGAAAGGAGATCTTCAAAGCCTTTTTTTTGAAAGCGGAGAGAGCCATAATCCTCACCCAAGCAGCCAAATTCAAGAGGATAAAGATCACCCCATAACAAAAGAATTCAGAGCCACCAAGTGCCGACTGAAGCTCAGCAGTTTTGTGCACAACGCCTCGTATACCCGAGAGGCAGGACCCTGACTGCTGACAGCAAGGGACCAAGCAGATCCCGAACTCACGAGCTCTGTACCCGCTTGAGAAGGGCGCAGTTTCGGAAAGTCAGAGAGACAATCCCAAGCATTCCGTCAAAGGGGCACACAATCAGAAACATAGAAGAAAGCACTAGCTCTAGACCATATAGAACCAGCTTACACCAAGAACTGTGGACGTACGCATACACAGACGGCTCAGCAGAGAGAGCTACCAAAATGGAGGTGGAGGAATATTCCTAACCGTGAAGGATGGAACTCACGTCCCGACAAGCCATCCCCACTGGCAAATTCTCCCACGAACTGACAAAGCTGAGGCAGACAGCATTTGCAGACGGCAGGCGAGACACAGGTGCGCAATAGAGAGGCCAACAACCCCAAAATGCGGTCATCTTCTCTGATCACTGTCAGTAATACAGGCTGGTACAGAACCCAAAGACAATGACCGCTCAACCCCGTTGTCCATGCCCTGCTATACTGCAACAGCCCTGAACGTAACTGTCGATCCAGTGGATACCCTCACACGTGCAACATAGCATGCAATGAGGAAGCAGACACGACTTGCGAAGGAAGGAGGACAGCAGCCACAGAGGAACGGAAATCTCCTATGAAGAGGCCAAGACAACATCGAAGAGAAGCAGAGGAAAAGATGGCTTCAGCTACATCCAAATATAACCATACAGATCCCTACCACCATCCTACCCAGACCCAGACCATGTGAACATTGTGAGGCTGAGGAACGGGCCACTCCAGGCTACACCATCACAAGTTTCACAAGGTTCCGCATTGCGAATCCTGCAGTTTGTGCCCCGAGTAGCACCCCAAAGAACAGTGGAACACTTCCTACAAGACAGTCCACTCACCATGACTGAGAGCAGAGACCTGGCCTGGCTGACCAAACCGATGAGGGAGAACTCGTACGGATCTCTGGAGGACCTCCGCCGGACTGCAGCCATCATCATGGCATCAGGGGTTCCAGTCTGAGCGAACGAAGAAAAGAAGAAGAACATTTCACAACTTTCCCCGCTTTGTCTGCAATTTTTATATTAAATGGATCAACCCCCCACATACTAATCATTTTAAACAACTGTAAATTTGAGGGAATTGTATAATTTCATATCGCAATATGCAGCTTTCCCTGACGAAGAGACACTTAAAACAGTTAAGGCCTTCCCATCATATAAGTATTCATGCAGTCTCAGCTCATCCAAATGAACATAGAGATAATGAAAGTAAATGCGAAGATCGAGCGGGATATACTCCCTCATAAGTAGTTTTGTAAGGAGTAACTCTTAAATCTAATAATTGTCAGCTGCAAAGCCTAACATTTAGCTAGCTCTTTATCAAAATAGTAACCTCCTTCTTCTTCAGGCCTAAATGTTAACATTGTTTTTAGATTTGCATTGTTAAGTTTGAGAGTAATGTCGAAGTTACTCATTGCTTCTTTTAGTGAGCAAAACCCGTAATAACCATCAGGTATGGTTAACTGGCTAACTTTGGCCCCTGTTTTGTCAACTTTTAGAACCTTATTATTCTCCCTGGCTTTACTTATATTAAACCATACGACTTTGTAGAATATTTCATGGAGTGCGACCATTTTGGTTCCGCAATCGTTTTTAACAGCATGTTCTAAAAACGAAGGCCGGTCTTGAGTTGTTATTGTTACAAACATTTTTTAAACAAAATAAAAATGAGTGCATTCAAATATACTAATGCAAAATATTCTGTTGGGCCGCACTACAATCTTAAAAATATAGCAACTGATACTCTTGACATTGCTGTGACCCAGACTGACACTTTTCATAAAAGGTTAGTACTCCATTAAACAGATATCTTAACCCCCCTATTAAAAAAGACTACATCGCGAAAGTGTGGTTTAGTCATCCGATGCAGTTTTATCAGAACCAGTTAAACTTTGCTGTGTTTTGTGCATCAACTGGGTGTGGAGTGTCGTATGCTGATCATTTAAATCATCCTGATCCTTTGGTGAGGTCAGTGTATAGATTTCATTTATATTACACCTTCAGACGTATTTGACTGAACTGCAAGCGCCATTACCAAATGACAAACCGTTTAATCCATTCAGCAACAGAATAGACATGAAGGCTTTTGAAAGGATCTGTAACGAATTCAATATTAAGGCCAAGACAGACTTTAGACAAAAGTCGATCTTAATCATGGTCTAGGCACCCCTTATTTTTGGGCGTGCACAGAAAGTATAAGTATGACTGGAATCCTCCTTACACATCTTTTTCTTCAGGCACAACTGTTCACTCTCGGGTCCATAGAGCAAGAGCATAAAACAGCATGGACAACATTTATCTTAGACACTTCTAAGGGCCTAACTAAAGCAGGAATAGAACGAATAAACGACTCTGTTCGTACTTACGTTTGGTGTTTGCTAGGTTCGCAAGCACAAACAAGATCGAGCATAACTGATCCTTCTACTGGTTTTGATGCACAAAAAAACAATACTTAGCAAATTTAGAGGACGCCATTAATTCTACAGTTGATTTACCTTCAAGTATTAAAAGGTACCAAAATGTTTTACAATTTGCAAGATCGAAAGTAGACTTTGCTGTTGGCACTGGTTTATACATGCTACCTTCTGACCTCAGACTCCAGATAGGAACAATAATAAACTACAATAATGAAATCCTTGTGGCAGGCAATGAACAGAAAGTTGGGAAAAACGAAATAAATTCTGAGCCAGTAATATTGCAAGCAGTAAACAAACAAGATGACCCCCAAGAATAAGTCATCCAATCCCGTGGCCCAAAGCCCGAAGACCGTTGAAGAACACGAAGTCCACGAAGTCAAAAAAAATAATGACCATGAATATGAAAAGACAGCACTTGTTCTTGGATTAACTGGCGCAGGATTACTCCTTCTTTATCTTACTAAAGATTAACCCGACTATTAAGAGAACTAATGCCCATAAGTGCTCAGCCATAAAGCCAACTACTTTGCTTGCAGTAGACAAAAGCCAACTAACAATGCCCCCTAATATACCAGGTAAAGAGTCTATAGCTTTACCGGCTAATTTTTTTAATAAACTTGCAAGATGATCAAGTTGTTTTTTTACCCATGATTTATCAGGCGGTGATGGAGGCGATGGCGGTGGAGGCCTGACCCAGGACCACCACCGCCTGTAATAGCCATCACTAGTGTACTTATTGCAAATCCTAAGGCCGTTATAACGCTTGCTAATGTGACTCCTTGCTCTCTAAACAGTGTTCGGATTCGTTCTGCTAGCGTTGTGTCTTCATATAAAATTCTTTGGATAGTTTCTCTTATTCTGCTCACTTGAGTTTGTAATTGTTCTCGGTTAGTAGACAACACTTCTAGTCTTGCTGATCTCTCTTGTTCAAGATCTTTTAGTCTTTGGGTTATTCTTTCTTTAATATCATGTCCTAAGTTGGCGTCGTCAGCCTCAACGAGTTTTTCTTTTTCTCTTTTTATATGCTCATCTATTTCACCCAGTTTTGCTAAATTGTTTGTTAATTCGCCTCTAATGGTTCTTAAAGCATGATCAAGGGCCGCTATTTCTCGCATGGGTAGCGGTGAGTCGTGTATAGTCTTTAATGCTGTTTCTTCTGAAAAACTGGTTTCTGCTTCTATTGCATTTATTAATTCGTCTGCCGATTGATTTAATTCTTTAAGTTCCATGTTTGCATTTGGTTATCTGTCGGGAGTTCTTGTAGTGTGTTTTGAAGTTTAGCAACTGCATCCTTATCTAATTTTGGTTTAGAAATGCCAAGGCGATTTTGATCTTTCACACTGAGTCTTTGTATAATTGTACTCTTGGCTAAAAACTTTGATGGGTCTGGTTTAGTTGTAAGCCGAACAAGTTGCCCTTGATCGTTTTTTCACAGACAAATGATCATCTTTTAATTCAAAATCATTTGGGTCTATAAATTCGGGAGTTCTTGACCTAAACTTTGGTAAAATGATCTGGCCTTACTTTCTGTTAATTCACGCCGCAATGAGAGCGCTGAGCGATGCCGTGTCAAAGGGATCATTTCGCTCATGTCGTCTCCGGGATCTAAAACATCATAATCTTCATTTTCAATGCCTGCCATGTTTTTAAATAATTAACTTTTTATTTTGTTTTATAAAAAAATGTCACAAACATATGGTTCAATTCTTGACCCGCATAGAAGACTGAAAGAGCCCTTTGGCGTGAAGGGAAATAAGCGGAATATTACTGTTCCAAATAATCCGTCTACTATTGATGCGGATCAAATTCTTACTGTCAAATTTCCAGACCTAGGAGCGGATGAAGTGATTGTGCCAGGCTCTGCGCAACTTACTTTCAAAATAGCTCTCGAATCAGCAACAGACCCCAACAGGACAGTTGTACAGAATCTGGGGCGGGCAATTGTTAAGAAAATTTCTATAAAACTTGAGGGCAGGAAATATTTTCTTTACACAATGCAGACATATTTTTAACCTATTCTGATCTATGGCTAACCGGGAATGAAAGGGCTGATCTTGCGTTTCGAGGAATAGAAAATAATGAAGCACTAAAACACAGAATAGGCGCTGGGATGCTGAAGACGGCAAAAAATATAAAGCTGTAAGTTATGCGTTTGGAAATCGCTTTTCCATTCCTTTAGATTTTGAGTTGTTAAAAGCGCATGCACCATACTTTCAAGGAGCATTAAAAGACATTGTCATACGAACTAACTTTTAATGAATACAAACGTGTTATCAGATCATCAGACACCGCAGCAAAGTACAGCATTTCTGGCATCTCGTTAGAGTTTGACGTTGTTAGCAACCCTAATTTAGAAAGGGCTGATTGAGCAACAATATCAGTCAAAATTAGCAATATATTACGAAAGAGTGATTCATCATACAACATATCCCAGAAGCAGGGCAGACGCTAAAATGGAATTTTAGTTTTAGCGCCACAGCAAGATCGCTTAAAGGTATTTTATTGCTGTGTGAAGATGAAGAACCATTCAAAAGAGGAAGCGAAAAGTTTATTAATCCCAAAATAACGAAAGTACAATGTTCGATTTAGGGTATCCTAACCAAATCTACGCTAGCGGCTTAAGCCTTATCAGCATTTTGATGAAATAAGAAAACTGTTTGGAGGTGGGAGGTGTAGAAATCCTACAGTTGACCTTGTGTCTAAAGATCTACATCTTCACAGTGTTAGGCTCGATGATTATTTAACAACAAAATACGGTTTATGATTGACCTAAGGTCAACAGAGGATAATCAGTTGCATGGGAAGTGGGAGAACTGTTAAAGACGGAATAAACATTCAAATTGAGAAAGAAAAAGAAGCCGATAAACCGCTTAATGTACATTTGTTTTTAATATATGATGCGCAGCTAAATATTCAAGATAACAGATTAAAAGATATACATTACTAAAATATTTATATTTTAAAAAAGCATGTCCGTTCAGGTTTATCCGAATGTGCCTACAGCGCCAGAGCCGCCAAAAGAAGGGATAGTAGAAACCCCTGGCATAAAAACCTTTAGATTAACCAACATTACAAAATGCTACAAAAACTAGAGCAGGACCTTTCAAAATACAGCAAAACCAAACGAAGGTATTCTGCTGCCTTTAATGCTGTTACCTATGTTAATACTGGAGCATGGGCTTTGAGTGGTCTATCAGCAGGGACAAGTGTAGGTCTCTTAGCAAGGGGTTTGTAGGTGCGCCCGCAGCTTTACCACTAGGGCGGGTTGTCTTTAGCTCTTGGCCTGTGTTCGTTAGCTGTAAGTGCTGCGGGCAAAAAATTAAAAACTAAACTCCAAAAGCACACAGCTATGGTTCAACTAATAACCAGCTAAACTTAGTTCGTTCAAACTGACAATAAATAAAGCACTAGTTGACTCAAACATCACAGATGAAGAATTTAGCCGTTTACAGGCCGATTTTTATGACTATAAAAGACAAAAGTTTGATCTTCAAGAAAGGCGAGGCAAGTTTTTCTCAACAGCCAGACGCCGAGCAGATAAAAAAGGAATGCTTAAAAAAAGTAAACGAGACATTAAACTCTGTTCTAAACAGCTCACATTAACAACGCCAAAGGTGTTTATGCTTTAGTTTATGAGTCTAAGCACAAAAAGACCATCGATATTGATTCTGATTAAGTTTTTTTTTTAATTTAAATAAATATTTTGAGTTAGAAAAGAAACTCAGCATGGATAAGATATAAAGAAGGTCCAGACGAATTGTTTGAAGCAATGCAAGAAGATTTATCAAGAGCACTGAATGATATTGATTTAGAAGTCATTAATCCAGCAAACGTACAGGCAAGCGTTGTTCATGCTATTTCTCAAGTTCCGGTAAACTAACAATAGACCCACCGGTTAAAGTAATGTTAGCTGTTTTAATCGACTATATAACAATAAATGAAGAAAACCTAGAAGTCTGGGTCTCGACTAAACAACAGACTATTCTTTCCTCTAATGACTTAACTTTCCCCTTGGGCAGACGAACTGCTTACACAGTTTGATGTGGCCGCTGAAGAAGCCAAAATGAGAGGCTCTGGTTGGTCAGAGGGCGAAGTCTTAGAGATCAGATTAAAACAGGCTAAGTATGCGCCGATTGTAGCAGGTCTTACATTCCACTACCTCCAGCATTAGTTGCAAAAAGAGCAGTTCTAAACATAAAGAATACAGACGACAACAAATGTTTTATGTGGTGTGTTCTCGCAAGGCTGCATCACGTTGCTAAAAACGCAGAGAGAGTGTCTAACTATCACCCTTACATCAATGATCTTAACTTTAGTGGGATGTCCTTTCCTGTTAGCGTGGATTCTATTGATCAGTTTGAAGAACAAAACAAACCAATAACTGTTAATGTATACACATGGGATGAGGAAACAAATCTACAGCCGATTAAAGTGTCCAAGAACAGCCCAACAATAGGCAATCCAGACAAAAGCCATGTGGACTTACTCCTAATGTCTTCACCAGCAGGGCTACCCCATTACACATTGATACGCAAAATGAGTAGATTATTGCGGCATACTTCAAAGCAAGGGCTTAAGCAAGAATTCTGTAGAAAATGTTTAACAAGAATTCCATCTGTGCAAGCCGCGAGTGAACATATAAAACATTGTATTAACCCAGTTGACTGTAATACAGAACTAATTACGCCCCCACCCGGATCTAAAGTTAGTTTTAAGAACTGGAAACGGATGCAAAATTCTCCATACATTGTTTACGCAGACTTCGAGTCGCTTATTGTTCCTTATGAAGGGCCCCAGCGCCACAAAAACTTCGAAAAACAGTCTTAATGAGTAATCATCAGATTTGTTCATTTGCCTTCATTATTGTCAGGTCGGATGGCGCTCATTCAGCACCGAAATTATATAGAGGGCTAATGCTGCAGAATACTTCTTAAAACGCATGCAGCAAGTGCGTAATGACTGTTCTAATAATCTGAATTTATCTGAAATCATGATGACGCCTGAAGACCAACAACAGTATGACTCAGCCACACATTGTTGGATTTGTGGTTTAGAACTCAGTGAAGAAGCCAATCCAAAAGTAAGAGACCATGATCACATTAGTGGAAAGTTCAGAGGAGCAGCACATAGTAAATGCAATCTTCAATTAAAGTTTGAACCAAAGCATGGAAGCTGCCTATATTCTTTCACAACTTGCGAGGCTACGACTCTCATCTTATAATGAAAGCAGTGGGCGATGCCTTCAGGGTAACATGCATTGCACAGTCATCGGAAAAGTACATGTGTTTCACTTTAAATAATATGTCTTTTTAATGACTCTATGCAACACATGATGGGTTCATTAGAGTCGCTGGCTATGTCCTTAAAGTCCTGCCCAATAACGGAAGAATATTTTTACCCAACGCTTGTTAGAAAGGGTGTTTACCCTTATGAGTACATGAACAGTTGGGAAAGGTTTGACGAAGACACACTTCCGCCTAAAGGCGCGTTCTTTTCTAGTCTCAGAGGAAAGGACATCAGTGATTCTGATTACCAGCATGCTCAAGATGCGTGGCAAAAGTTAGAGTGTAAAACGATGGGAGACTATCATGACTCCTACTTGATGGCTGATACATGTTTGTTGGCGGATATTTTTGAAAATTATAGAAAGACCTGCATGAAACATTATAGGCTGGATCCCGCGCATTACATTTCTGCGCCCGGGATGAGTTGGGATGCTTTCTTAAAGTTTACTGGAGTACAGATTGATTTATTGTCTGACCTACCAATGATTCAGATGATTGAAAACGGATTGCGCGGAGGAATTAGTATGGCGTCGCATCATTACTGTAAAGCAAACAACAAATACTTGGACGACTATGATCCAAGTAAAAGGTCTAACTATCTCATGTATTTAGATGCAAACAATCTGTATGGTTGGGCTATGGCGCAATCACTTCCATTACGCAACTTTAAAATGTACACAGAAGACAATCCAAAAAATATTCAAAAGGCATTAAAGTGGTTGGGTAGTTTGGCGCCTGATCAACAGCGTGGATACATTCTAGAAGTTGACTTAGAATATCCTCATGAACTCCATGACCTGCATAATGACTATCCATTAGCAGCAGAAAGTCTAAAGATGAATCCAAGAGAGCCGCCTAAAACTTGTGCCTAATCTTCGAGGCAAAAAAAATTATGTCTGTCATTACAGACTTCTGCAATTTTATTTAAGACATGGTTTAAAGTTGACAGCAGTTCATCGCATAATTGCTTTCGATCAAGAACAGTTCATGAAACCATACATCATGAAGAACACTGATCTCAGAACTAAATCCACAGATGCTTCAGAAAAAGACTTTTTCAAGCTGATGAATAACAGCTGCTTCGGAAAGACTATGGAGAATCCGCACAAGCGTAAAGATGTCAGATTGGTCACCAAAGAGAACGAAGCAATTAAGCTAACTTCAAAACCAAATTATCAGGACTTCAGAAGATTTCATGATCAGCTTTTTGGTATAATGATGAAAAAAAAGAAAGTCAAATTGGACAAACCTGTATTTATTGGGTTTACTGTTTTAGAATTATCAAAGCTTTTGATGTTAGAATTTCTTTATGACTACTTTAAGCCCTTGTATCCAGAGTCCAGAGTACTTTACACAGATACAGATAGTTTTGTTATAGATATCCCTACTGAAGACATCTATAAAGACATGGAAATCGAAGTAGCTAAAGGGCATGCAGGATGGTATGATACATCTGATTACCCTAAAGATTCGCCTTTACATTCAATTACTAACAAGAAGGTTTTAGGAAAGATGAAGGATGAATTATCCGGAGGGGTAATTAAGGAGTTTATTGGTTTAAGGTCAAAAATGTACAGTATTTCGAGCCAGGAGAAAATCATTAAGAAAGCAAAGGGAATATCTCGCAGTGTTGTGCAGTCAAACATATCACATGACAACTACAAAGAAGCATTGTTTGGTAATAAGACTTTTCATCATGACAACGTAAAACTACGATCTAATCTACATGAGATCAAACACAACGGTTGTAACAAAGAAGTCATTAGATAGAACAAACACAAAACGTGTGTTTGTTAATCCTGAGTTTTCATATGCAATTGGGCACTGGAGGACCGCATAAACAGGGGGGTTTATATTTTCATCAACTTTTATTATAAGATCAATCATAGCTTCATCCAATTCATTTAAATCTTTTCTCATGTTTGCTTGATGCGTTCGAATTTTTTTTATTATTTCAAGATATTCTTTTTCCCAATTTGGGGGTTTGAGTTGTAGGTGATCTGGATGATTTAGCATGCATTGATTAATCCCCGAAATGTTTCCTTAATAGCATTACACGCATGAAATGATTCCCGTATCATTTTCAAGGTCTCTTTCCTTTACCATTCTTGTTTCGTTCTGCACTTCCTTCTGAGCTTCCATTTTAAACTCAAATATATTTACGTAAATTAACTAAGCAACTGGACTGTGTCTGGAGGGATTATCTGCAGTTCTTCCTTCACAAAAGATCTTTGAGGAGCTGGCTGTTTTGTTGTGTCAGTTTCTCGTAAATAATACACGGGCGGATTCATCTTTACAATTCTTTTTATTTCATATGGATCAACACTCCAAACTGGATCGGTTGCCCTGATGCGAGTGTCCCCTTCCGCTTCCCCGGTAAATAAAGGTACCTTACTTTCAAACCAAATGGCAATAGTTTGCTGGATGAACTGACGTCTCCTTCAACAACATTTATTGTTTTTCTTTTGATTGCTTGTACTGGTTTTAGCCCTTTAAATTCTTCATTATTCATTGCGCGCAAAACTGAGGGCAGTCTTCTAACCCATTCTGTGTTGCGAGAATTGTCAATAAGCTCTCTGTGATACTGGTAGGAAAAAAGTCTTTCGGCTAACTGTTTGTTAAAGTTTTCAACTAAAGCCTGTGATCTGTGAACTCCTGGAATGCCTCTTTTAATGGTAACTCTATGTTTTAACAATAATTGGTTCACTTGGCCTTTAAATTCTTTTCCATCATCGACTTGAATCATGCGAGGATAAGTTAGGGGGCCTCGTTGGTGTATTATTGTATAGCAACAGCAACAGCAGAAGCACTCTTTTGTGTTAATGGTTCCGCATCTTTGTATCTTGAAGCTATGTCAATGACTGTGAGTGCGTACTTAAATCTTTTTCGTCTAATCGCATCAGAGGGTAAATATAGAAGATCCATTTGATGGGTGTCGTTTGAGTTGTATTGACAAAGTGTGGTCTCTGTATTCGTCTAGGCGCAGGTAAATAAATTTGCCAAATCGCTTGTTTAGACAGCCATTCCTTTGCTGTTTGTTCACTGACTCCCGCTGCTTGGCTTAGCTTTTTTATTGCTGTGATTCCCTTCCAATATCCTTTTGGCGAATAATATATTTTGTTCATTTTTTATTCAGCCAATATTATGCGCAACAAAATACACGACGGTCATGCCAAAGACAATAAACCCGATTTCTTGCATCTTTTGTTTTTCTGATGGTTGATAAAAGTCACTGAATTTTGGTGGGGGCAATGTTTCGATTGGTTTGCCTGTTACAAGATAATATTCTTTTATTGCTTGATCAACATCTTTAAATATGTAAGCTGCATGTCCCTGTTTTTTTCAGTTTGTCGTTAATAAAATCTAACTGCTCAATTCTCTGCTTTTCATAGTGATCTTGTGCTGCAGCTAGTTGCTCCATAGCTTTGTTATGTCTTTTTCTCTCGCCGTCATCCCGCAGTTTACTAAACGCGTAATTACTTCCGCTAAAAGCAAGCGCATTCACCACAGCGCCACCTATCATCATTACGAGTGAAGCCATTTTTTTATAAATGTATTTTTTATTTACATATTTATACTGTCTGGAATTATTCCTTGCTTGACTAGAAAATCTTTCGTAGCAAATGAAGCTGTAATAATAGCGATTAGCTTTGCTGAGTCTTCAAAGTCTAGTTTGCCAAGATCTGCCGGTTTTATTTTTAACAGGCTTTTACCAAGCATCGTGTATCCTACACTTAGACCTCCAATAACAGCAGAATGGTATACAAGGTTGGCAATAGTTTTTTCAGCGCTCATTTTAAAAAATAAAATAATTATAATTAATAAAAAAAACATGAACAGCGATGATCTGCTAGAGCTACAGAGCGGCCTAAACCTTCCTGAACTTATGAATGACCAAGTTGATGGCCAAGCTATTATGCCCCAAAAGGAGAGGTTGTATTCTTTAGCAGCATGTGGAAAAACAAAACATTCCTCGGAACTGAATTCAGCATAGAACAGATTCAACAGATGTCGCCGCAAGACATTATAAAGTATCATAACAGGTATGAGGCGCAGCTGGGGTCGAGAATGGTAAAAAGTGTAGGACAAACGGTTTCTTAGTTTGTACACTAAACTAGTCAGTAGATTTGCCCCCATTGATTCTGAACAAGATCTTACGTATGATTTAACGCAGGATCCAGTTTTAACAAAGTCATTAGAGTCTCTAAGCTGTGATTTATATTACAGATTTGGAACATTGTTATCGCCGTTAATCATGGGATTAATTACTTTTAATCATATAGATTTTATTTCCCTTCAAAATGAACGAGCTGGAAAAATCACAGAACCAGAATCAGGAAACATTGAATCAGTGGAGAAAGTAACCAAGCCAGAAAAATCAGCAGAATCAGAAAACATTGAACCAGGTGGAGAAAGTGAGTAAAAATCCTGGGCGTGTTAAATCAGGAAAAAAATTAGCAGAGTGGAACAGACAAAAAAAATTAATGTTACAAAATATAACTCATCATGAAAACATAACACCGCCAACGCCAGAACAAGTTGATTCAATGCCAGCTATAAAAACTCCATGCGATTCAAGACCTACAGCACCAAAGTCTTCATGGAATATTGAACTTAAAACTGTTGCCATTTTTGGCGCCATTGCTGCTGTTGGGGGCAGTTATTACGGTTATAAAATATATAACCAATGGCAACAAAAACAAAAGCAATCAAAAAAATCTGAACCGCTAAATACAGAAGACAACAGCACGCCAGAACCGCCAACACCAAAAGATCATTTTGATCCATTTAAAATGCAATAATATTTTAAGAACTTAATTTTAAATTTTTTTTAATAAAAATAGATCATGGCGTATTATAAAATGATGGAGTCAATAAATAAAGACATGGAGTCTATAAAAGACATTTCCATAGACCAGAATTGTAATCAATGCGGTTGCTTAGGATGTAAAAACTTCATTAAGATCTATGCTGACCGATTTCACACCAAGGGCGTTAAGCAAGACAACCTCAATGATGACGCGTTTTTTGAGGCGTGTGTGTACTATATTAGACATCTACTATTTAAGATAAAAACATAGATTGTATTGTTTTTTCTAATAATTATAAGATAACTTGAATAAGAACTTGGTTGTACTTAGAGGATGACTTAATGTGAACTTGAGGATGACTTAATCAAGAACTTATTAAGAACTTGATGTAAATTAATTAAGAACTTAATTAAGAACTTGGGGTGATTTGATTAAAAACTTAATTAAGGACTTGGGGTAACTTAATCAAGAACTTATTAAGAACTTGATGTAACTTAATTAAGAACTTGGGGTGACTTGATTAAAAACTTAATTAAGGACTTGGGGGAACTTAATCAAGAACTTAATTAAGGACTTGGGGTGACTTGGGGGTGACTTGAGGTGACTTGGGGGTGAAGGTGTCAAGTGTCTCAAAGTGGAACTGGGGCCACTTGCTTTGTGACTGAAGACCAGCAACTAGGTCAAACGTTCCTATGAGGAACGTTTGACCCAGTTTACTGCTGCGCTTTGTAGGTCAAACGTTCCTATAAGGAACGTTTGACCTAGTTCGCTTCTGTGCTCCTCTTTTTCTCAACCAGGCTTGCAACTGGCTTTGGCAGAGTTACAGCAGTTATTGCTGTAGCCGAGCTTTTATGGCGGTTCTAATCGCCAGTAGTACATCCGTCATTGTATATTTGGAGCATTTATATGGAGATAGTGCTGGCTACACACTACTCCTCTCCATACTGGTAGATGTACTAAGGTCTGCCTAGCCCTATCTAGTTCGTTTGCCAGAACTCCCGAAGCCCCAGCTATCGCGCGCGTGCGTTCAAAGCACCCACAAAGTTCAAAAGCAGCCTTTGTAAGTGAAGCAGAGCGTAGGCACAGCCAAGCCACTCGGCGGTTATGCATAACCGCTATTTTTAGACCCACGTCATGCGTTTGTGGCGTTCACTAAGAGGGTTGCAGGGCAGTTGTTCGGCGGTTATGCATAACCGCTATTTTTAGACCCACGTCATGTGTTTGTGGCGTTCACTAAGAGCCTTGCAGAGCAGTTGTCGGAGGGCAGTTAGCGAACAGTGCTACGCCCACTATAATTAGCCAGTAACAACACCGGCCCTGTCTGGGCCCAGCCCAAGTCGTGTTCCGTGTCGTCTGCTTTGTCGTTGTGTCACAAACACCACAAGGTGGAGAAGTTTTTTGAACTACTAGGTAGTACACCTGTCACTGAACATTTGGAGCTTTTGAATAGAATCATTTCTTCAAAAGTTAAAAGCTTTTCAAAGTTAACAACATCTCTTTCAAATATATCGGCTAAATCTCTGTCTTGAATTAACAAGCTTTCAGGGTGCTTGTGTAGTTCATCAATAGTAAGTTCTCGTTTTTTCTTTCACCTCACCTTCCAAAAAAGCAATACTTCTCTTTAGCTTAGGAGTTAAAGCAATGGGTCCGCCTGATTTTCTTTTGTTTAGATACTCCGCCATACAGTTGCAATAAAACACAATCGCCTATAGCAAAAAACTGTTCCTCTGTGAACAAACACGACCGTCTACATTGGAAGTCATAGCTAAACTGAGAGGGCGCTGATTCAAGATCGTCATATCCGGTCACATAGTATGCACCTTGCCAAAGTCATAAGACCGACACCACAAATTAAGTGATCGGGTGTCGGCCTAATGACGGGTCTCTGCAGTAATCTGATAGTGCGGAGTCCTTAGGCAGGTTGACTGCTCCACTGTTTGTGTATAGGGTGTGTTCAGCGACAGCTGCTTTTCCCCTACGTTGCTCTATGGGGTGTGTTCAGCCACTGCTGCTTTCCCCTACGTTACTACGCTACGTTTTGGTTATTGAAGTCTTACTTGTCAGAGAACGGAGAAATGCAGGTTCTAGAGTCGCCCGGTCGAAACTGGTTGAGACAGGTGAGCTAGAACCTGCATTTCTCCGTTCTCTCAGGGGCTGGGATCAACAGATATGAAATGGTGGTCAGAAGCAAAAGGGAAAGCAAAGAGAGACATAGTTAATAGAGGAGGTAAAGAAAGTAGAGGACACCAAGAGAATCCAGAAAGCAGTCCAGCAAGGCCATCAAGGACAGTGGACTATGTGATAAAACATACTGCAAAGAAGTCTCATCTAGAATGATATATGGCACATGGCATCTCTTAGAGTCAGCTTCGTCCTCAGATCTGTATATGACCTCCTGCTCTCAAATTCAAACTTCAAATGGGGAAATCAAAAATTGGAGCAAGGGGATTTGTAGGCTCATCAGCCTATGGACTTCATGAAATAGCTCGGGATTTCAGGTAAGAAGAGGACCAGAACCCTGAAGGCAATGGCAGAGACAGCTGAAAAGAGTTCCAGCTGGATCTGGTTTAGGAGGAACAAAAATGGACTTCATAAGGCTGAAATTTCCCAGCTTAGAACAGGTGTCCTGTTAGTTGTGAAGTAAGACATCTGTCTGAAAAAGGCACGCCTGGAAATGCCCACCCATCCAAAAGTTGCGGGTTTGAATCCGGGCAGCACCAGGGAAAAAAAAAGTTGGCAGTAGAAGGGCTTCTGGAGTCATGACCTGGATGCGGCCCGGCCCCGTAGAGTGTAAGGAGTTCAGAGCCGAAACACCTGTCTGAGGGGGTTTCTTCTCTGAAGACCCTCTGCTGTCAAGCTTTCCCTTAGAGTGTAAGGAGTTCAGAGCCGAAAACACTTGTCTGAGGGGGTTTCTTCTCTGAAGACCTTCTGCTGTCAAGCTTTCCCCAGAGTTTCGTCCTGCCTTTGAATTTATGGATCATGACAACTAGTTGCTAGTAGACATTGACCTTTACCCTATCATAATGGTGATATTGATTATGAAAATAAGAAGAGTATTAAGAAAGACATAAAACCAGCTGCCGTGGCAAAGTGGTAAGTGTCGCGGACTCCCGGCTTGGAGGTCGCAGATTCGATTCCTATCCCAGTCATGTGGAATTTTTCTGCCCCGACTGGCTCCTTCCCAGAGTTGAGTTTGCTACGGGCTCAGTTGGGAAGACTGGGACCACACAGTCAAGTTTCATCCACTTAGTGGATGCATCTCTGAGAGTGTTGCTCAAATTTCCTGACCAACACTGCAGGTTTCTGTATCTCTCGGGCCTGGTTGATTCCAGGATATTTTATGAAAGGAAGCGTAGAGTACAGACCTTTCATGCAGTCTCAGACTGAAGTGAAATCTGTAGCATCATCTTTATCATCTTATCCATCAGCATTTTTTTTTAAAAAGAAAGAAAAGAAAAGGACATATGAATTAAGCTGTCATTGTGCCCAAAGAACCGTTGTATAATTCATGCCAGAGGCACCTAAAATTGGAAAACCGTTATTTTGTAAGTCTTGGAATCTAAGTAGTGAAAATGAGATGTTATCCAATGACAGTCATGCAAAATGACACCAGCAGGACTGATATCGTTATATAGCCTTTAGTGTGAGACCTAGGACACAAGATGTAGTGCCGTTTAGACAAACACTTGTTATGAGCAACATCTAGTGTATAATTTGTATACATGTAACTGAACATCTGAACAGAGAGAGAGAGAGAAATAAAACCAACAAAGAAACATGTTATTTTGTTTTTAAATTGTCAAGAAATTTAGGGATGGGAAACATGACTTTGCATGAATGTGATGGATGTGAAAGAAAAAGAAAGCTCATATAAGCAGAGACTTTGTATGAGATTTCATGTTTTAAATGAACTGGATGATGTGTTTTAGGGAGTTCAGAAGTGAGACATTGCTATATTTTTGTTTGGCAGAAATCACATTGCCAGCATGTTTGAAAGTGACCGACACTTTTCACATTTATCAACCCTGGAGAGAGAACTGGCTTTCAGAACAGAAATGGTAACCACTTTTCATTTGGTACTTTATTAAAATGACTTTATTTATAATTGTGGATGTGTTTAAAAGAATCAGACGACATGGTTCTTCTTCCTCCTGTATCTCTTCCTCACTATGTGTTGATGCAGAACATCTTTCTCAGTGGTCAGCTGCCCATGTGACCTCACAACTGTGGAAAGCATTTTGAAAAATGAAAGTAATAATGTTGAAAAATTTAATCTGCCCACTACTTTCCCGCCCCACCCTAAGTATAATTTATGTCAGGGTAAAGATAATAGAGGTGTATGTCTCTGAGTTTGGGTAGTGGGGAGGAAATCAGTGAATTTGCCAATAACCAAAAAAAAATTGTAAAAATTCGAGTGGATTTGAATTTTTAATGTATCCTGTCACTTTTTTTTCTAAAATAAAGTTTAGTTAGCAAATGTAAAGATTGAATATTCTTTATTTTATTTCAGAAGTTTGAAAAGAAAAGAAAAAGGAATTTCAGGCTTATGATTATACTTAATTACTGGCCCATTATTATTTGTGAAATTAATTTTTAGTCTTTTGCTTGTTCGTTTGTGAAGACAATATGATAGTCTGAGTTCTGATGTTTAATTATTTCAGGGGCTCTACTATTCTTACTTCAAGACAATCATCACAGCAAAGTCAACGGCAGAAGGTATAGATGCCATTATGTATGATAACATCACTGAGTACCCTTCTACCATCAACACGCTCAAGCGATTTAATCTTTACCCAGAAGTAAGTGGGGGGGGTTTTGTGTTAAACTTTTATGTAAAGCATATTTGTTTGTATGTTTATGTATGTGTATGAGAGGACAGAGAGAGTGTGTGCATGCATATATGTGTGTGTGTGTGTGTGTGTGTGTGTGTGTGTGTGTGTGTGTGTGTGTGTGTGTGTGTGTGCATGCTTGCTTGCTTTCAACGAATGAATGTATTCGTCCTGTATTAATTCTTTTGCGATCTGTCTACCTTGAAGCTACAAGTTAAGATTTAGTAAGGGAAAACAAATCCTTAAAGATATACATTCAAAATGGTGATATTAATGTCCTGTCAGTCAGAGGCTTTTAAGGACATGCTGTGTCCGGACAAGTCTGAGGGGAGTTGTGCTCCTTTTTTTAGAAGATGTTTGTTTAAACAATAAACATTGCAGATATTTGCTTAGTAAATGTTTATAAAGTATATATGTTTTTCTCACACAGGTCGCCTTGGGACTGGCATTTAGACTTTTTGAAGGATCAGCAATGCCATGAAATGGCAGACCAAGATCTGTTACACTGTCAATCGAGGGGAAGGATACGAACCAGTCCAGAGTTGTGAAGGTGATCAGTTTCACTATGTTTGTCTCTTTACCTTTCTGGACTGCTGAGTATGAGCATATTTTTACAACCATGATTAGCATTGCGTTTGCCTATTGTTAGCCAGTAAGTGGAAATAAGGGATTGATAGAAAGGTCTTGTGACCCATAGAGGAAAGTCATTTCATGTGGTTTGAGGAAAGACTGTAACACAGATAGGAGGATAAGTACATGTTACTGGAATGTTGGATGTTGGGAAAAATTGAAAAGCGATACAACGTTGCATTTACTTATTTGACAAAATTGAAAAGCGTTAAAACGTTGTATTTACTATTTACCTGTCTGAAAACCTTTTGAAATAAAGATGAGATATTGTCCAAACAGGTTTTTATTACATGTTCAGTTTTTTCTTAGCTACATGTAAGTAGCTGTAAGCAAAATATCTTTAGCTGAAGTGGACTCTCATAATTATTTTGCAGGGCTAGGAGAACCAGCCTATTTTTATGTGGAGTCTGTGTTCCTCTTGAATGGGCTTATGATGGGTGTGTTCTTCCTGTTCGGGACTTTTCTCAGGTAAGCATTTCATGAGAGTTTGTAAGAGAAGAGAACTAAATGGTGATTCATATTTTTAGTTACACTTGTCTGATTTTGAATGTGTTTTTAAAAAATTTAAAGAAAAAATAATTGCCTGTCCATTCAAAATTTGCTGCAGCACATTTAATAAAGACTGTGAAAATATGGCAAACTGTCGTAGCTATTTCCAGCAAGTTGTCATACAACAATACTTTTTGATCTCAATAGCAGAGAAAAACATTATAAGTTATTGTGTTTTTCACTGGAGAAGAATCGCTGTTATGATAACCTGTTGTGTTGCTTACCTCAAGATGCCTGTGGACTCTCCTCTCCCCCCCATGCTTCTCCCCCACCCCTCCCCGCCTCTTTCCTCACATGTCCCACAAGGAAACAAAAAGGTTATCCCTTATCCCCCCCCCCCCCCCCACCCCCCTTCCCCCAAACATGCTCATGCACACCCTCCCTTCGACTGGTCGATAAACACAGATCTACAGACAGTGAGAAAGATAGACAGACTGACAAATACACACAGAGACAGACGCACGCACACACACACACACACACACACACACACACACACACACACACACATGCATATGCACATGCACTTAGGCAGACTGACGGAGAGACAGAGGACAGAGAGAGACACAGGGCGCGCACACGCACACACACACACACACACACACACACACACACACCACACACACGCAAAAGGTCCACCTTACATAAAGAATGTGATTGAGATCTGTATATACTAGTAGTGTTACTTTGACTTTTGATATTGTACATTATCACTTTTGCATGAAAAAGACATTGTTTTGCAAGGTCACCTCTCTGTTTGTCTGTCTGTCTCTCTCTCTCTCTCTCTCTCTCTCTCTCTCTCTCTCTTCTTTTCTTTTCTTTTTCCTCAGGTAATCCCTGCTTTCTTCAGCCAGATGTATACATTTGTTGGTGGATGAGGGACAGTTTAAAGCTAACATCTCTGCTCAGTGATGGTTTGATTTCCACAATTTCTATGACCTGTGTCGCCTTCTCTTAGTGTAGAGGCAGAAAGAGTGATCTGCCGCAGTGTATGGACATAGGCATGGTGTACACGCTGCAGTTTTCATGGTATTGGCAGAATCGAGAATGGGTTAACATTCTTCTGTATTGAAAAGTTGTGGAGGAGGACATAGGACTAATGGAATGCACAAAATAGATACAAATGTGTGTGGGTGCGTGCATGCATGCACACGTGTGTGTGTGTGTGTGTGTGTGTGTGTGTGTGTGTGTGTGTGTGTGTGTGTTGGACAAAGAGAGTCTTACAGTTTGTTTGGAAGTTAGTAAAATAATATGTGTTGATCAGCTGTTGTGTGTGGTTTGAGTACTGTGTGACATTTGTATCCATGCTGGGGTTGTTGTTTTTTCTTACAGTGGGTGTCCATTCGGCGGCGTAGTGACCGTTGCAGCCTTTTTCTTCAATCATGGAGAAGTAAGTTTTCGGACGTCATGCTTTTTGAGTTTGTGGACATGCAAGTCTTCTCTCACAGGGCGAAACGCAAATAAATACATAAAACAGCGCAAGTCAACTGTCATTTAATGCACAATACAAAAAGACCAAGTGAATTTTCAACAAACATGTCGTCTTCATATATCACAATTAAAAAATACATAAAAAATGCAAAAAACAAAATTATACAACTCTCAGTAGGCAAATGTCAATGTGAAAGAGAGAAGTGATTAGATCAGGGTAGCTCAGATTCGAGGACAGGAGCAGGGTGTGTGTGTGTGCGAGGATAAATCCTGATGTAAGACTGGCATAGAGACAGAAGGATGCTGGATCTGCATGCCACCTCTTTGTGTTGGCTGGTGAAAGATCTTTGAAAGAAGGCATTGTGACAGACCTTCGCCAGCAATGATGCTTGAAGGTTGATCCAATTCTTCCTCTTTTCAGTGTGGCGACAAGTACCAACAGGCACTTCTCTTTCGACACTTTTTTGAGAACGGCGGATATGAATGGGGTTAGGGGGAAACACTGAGTCAAATATCCCCTCCCAAGAGATCAACAGCGCTAGGGGATC
>CM031617.1:28044987-28227815 GCA_018398815.1 Conus ventricosus | reverse complement strand
TGGTACCGGTGACACAAAAACTGGTACTGATTGTTCCATCTGGTCATGAGTAGGTCCACATGAGGGGTCCGGGACACTGACCTAAGGAGTGGAAGGCACTCTTGTTGAGCATCCACTACGATAGGAGCACCTGACCTTTTGCTGGACAGGGGGTCTGCAAGTATATTCAGCTTGCCTGGGATATTCTAATTCTGCTGGATGGACCATGGTCCACGTGTAATTCATGTGTAAGGGTGAGGGAAATTGTTAGGAATCTCCCTGATGAATATACCCATCATGGGGACGCTGTGGCTGCAACTGCAGTGAGATGGGTATACCTGTCTTGGAAGCATCTTGTTTAGGCAGGTTTTGGGTTTAAAATATCCCACTTTCTTTTCCAGGTAGGACGCTAAATGTATTTCTTAAAACTTGCAGTACTCGGTGGACAAATGTGAAAGTGTGTGCAAATATGCCAAGTGATGTATGTGGACTGCTGTTACAGATGGTTCATTTTCGCAGACTTGCCCGTATTCACAAACATATGTTTTGCCACAGTTATTTAGGCTGTTTTAGCACAGAAAAGTCATTGTCTTAGAAGAGGTAACGGTAAACTTGTCTACATTCTTCCATGGTTCATTTGCATTTTGTTACAGTGTACACGTGTACAGTGGACGCCACCTTTACGTGAGAGCTTTGCCTACCCCTTCTTTGTTCTTCAAATGCTAGTTGTGTCCTACTTGCTGCGGTTCGTACTGTCATCAACATGCTTTTACAAACACAAGCAGGCCCACATTAACTTATTTCCATGCACTTGGCTAGCATGCATCTGTTCGCTGGCATGCACACATATTCACACACACACACACACTACACACACACTCACACTCAGACACACAATCTCCTCTCTCTCTCTCTCTTTAAACTATCCCTTCTCCCTGTCCTATATATATATATATATATATATATATATATATATATATATATATATATATATATATATATATATATATAATATATATATTTACGGTTAAAAAAAAAAAGAAAAAGAAATACTTGTGGAATAGTATATGAAAGAAATGGTTGTACCGACGTACATACAATTTTCATCTGAGGGGACTTTTAACTTGCAGAACTATGCAGATTTATGTGTTCTCCATATTAGAACACCATGTCAAAAGTTTGTGCGCAGAGAAATGTGCTGCATTGATGTGGTCACTATATAATTAAATTTAGATTCTAGAAGTTTATGTATGCAGCAAAATTAGTTATGTCATTTTTACTTATAGAATGAAATAACAGTATTTTCAGTTGAATCTAGATATGCATTTCTTACTACAGACGCTGTGTTATTACTTCAAATTTTGGGAGTATTGGGATGCAGTTTTGTAATATTAAGTCAGGCAGTGTATTGTTAAATCCAGATGGTTGTGTTTAGGCACGCAGGGGGGAAAAAGGTGTTCTGTATTGCACTAACTTTGTTACGAAACTCAGTTTCTGGATAATTTTTTATTTAGCATGGTATGCAGTGTGAATTCATTCACTATATTCAGAAAATCAGATTGTGTTTTCACTAACAGCTAAACCTGCTGTGTTACAGTAACATAATCAGATCATTCTTTTTTTTTCACTAGCTGGAAAATGTGCTGTCATGAAGAGATAAAGTCGGATGTGAACTTTTCGTTGACCTACCAGCACTCACTGTTGACAATAACCTACATGGCATGGATTGACTAGAAGACGAAGAGTCAAACCAGTGACACTGTACCAAAAACCGACTTTTCTTGACACGAACACATTGCAAGTAATTTCCATTTTAGGGGAAGGGCTGAAGATTTCTGCACTCTAGAAAGTGTTAAGTGCTTCTTTTGATACTTACACTTTTGCCACTCTCCTGAGTGCAGCTAGAGTTGAGTTAGAATGTCTGCCATCATGGTCACTTGCGTTTCTTCTGTGTCAAGCAGCTAACGTTGCCAATCCTGATTTTCAGGCTTTGTTGAGTGTAGCAGTTGCTATGAGGCTTGTGACTTGTCTTTTCTCTTTCATTATGTACCTCTCTGCTTGACTTGGCTGCACCCCTCACTGTCATGTGACGTAGCCTCACATCAAGGCATGTGACGCTCCATCACATGAAGTTAGTGATATGAATCATTTCCCCGTGCCACAATTAAGGAAGAATATTCATATGGCTTGACTAGTGTAGCGGGCGTCCCCAAAATAATTGTGAGTATGGACTCATTCAAGAAACGAATGTGGTCATTGGGTGAAAGTGACCACTGAGTGATAGTTTAACAAGGGCTGGTAAGGTAAGGTGCTGGTCACGTGTTTTGAACACTGAGTATGCACTCACTAGGAGAAGGGGGGAAAGAGTCAGTTTTAACCAGCAGATGGCCTAGAGACTCGAACCTGTCAGGACGGTGGTTCCTCGTTGCTGACAGTCATTACCAGCCTTCGCCCTTCACCCTTCATCTTTCACCCCGTGAGGTGGTTGAAGATGGCCCTGGTGTGGGGAACACACCGGTAGTTCAGCCCCAGCCAGTACCAACTCCAGGGAGAGGAGTTGAAGCTCGTCATTTCGCAAGAGACAGAAGAAGTCGCGGAAGAGAGACGAGACTCGTATCTCCAGGACAAGAGAATTCGAGGGGGCAGTATATTGTCTCAGAGAGAGAGACAGGGAATGAGGAAAGCGGGGAAGTTTTTCCTTGAGGCAGGCGGGTCCTCAGTGATTTACGGGAGTTATTTTTATTCTCCGGGTTTCCGGGGAAATTTTGGGTTTTAAAAAAGGAACGTAAAGGGCCCTTTAGCTTTATTAAAAGCGGAACTAGTTTTTTTTACTTCAGTGAAAAAAGGGGATACAAGTGGGGAAAGACTTTTTTTATCTCTCAGGGTAAAGAGGATAAAAGTTTTGAAGACTATTTTTTCTCTCAGTTTTTTAAAAAGAGGACCTTTGTGTGAAGTTTGTTTTGTCTCTCGGGGGGGAGGGAGATCCCTTGTGTGCGGATTTTTTTTTCTCTAGTGCGGAGAGAGATTCAGGTTTGTAACATCTGTTTACAAGTTGTTTTTTGGGGATTAGAAAAGTTTTTTCCCCTGAAGGAGGGGGGAAAAGGGAAAAAACATTGGGTTTAGGGTGCCCCTTTTTGGGTGATTGGAAAGTTTGCGTGTGCTTTTTTGGAGTAAATGCTTTCATGTTTTGGGGTTTTTGAAAGGTGACATTTGTGCAGTGGTGACCCGATCCATTTTACCCCCGGGTTTAGCTCCCGTTTGTTTTCCGGAAAAAAAAAAAAAAAAAAAAAAAGATTTCTATTTGGGGGGCCCCGGGGCTTTTTTTAAAAAAAAATGATTTTTATTTGTACCTCAGGGTTTTGGGGGAAAGGGAAAAAAAAGGATTTCTTTTTGTGCCTCAAGGGTTTGAAAAAAAGGAAAAAAAGGGGAAATTTTAAATTTATTTTTTGTGTATAATATTTGCATTTTTTTGTTGTTTTTTCTTTTTTCTATATGGGGTTAGGGGGGTTTTTACTTTTTTTTGGGTTGTTTCTCCCCCTTTAAAAGGGTTTTTTTTTTGGTTGGATTTTTTTTTTGCCCTTTTCCCCCCCTTTCGGGACCGTTTACCCTAAACCCCCTTTCTTGCTCGAACTGGCCCACCCAAGGGGGCGGGGGTTGAGGAATCGCTGTCCTTCCCCTAGGGTTTTGTATTTTTTTTCCCCTTTCCCGGGGCTGTTAGCCCCAAAACCTTTCCCTGCGTTTAGCGGGGGGAATTTGGGTTGGGGGGTTAATAGTTTTCCTTCTAAAAAAATTTATCTTTTTCTTTCGTTTTCCTATTTTTTCCCAGTTTTTTTTTCCCCCCTTTTCCCCCGGGGGAGTGGGGGTTCAACTTTCCTCCGTCCGCTAGTAGTGTAGGTGGTGGAGTTGATTACCGCTCGGCCAAATAAACATTTTTATCTTTTGATCTTTTTTTTTTTCTGGGTGTTTTTGCGAGTTTTTCTTTGGTTTGGGGTTTGGAATGTGCATTTTTTTGTTTGATTGTTTTTTTATTTTGAAATTATTACGGGTGTGTGGGGGGTATATTGTGCAGTGATTTTTTTTTCCCGTCCCCATTTTTAAAGGAGGCAGGACCCTAGGGTGTGTCTGTGGGCTTTTTTTTGGGCTTTTCTTGATTTCTGTTTCACTATTCCGGTTCTGGGTTTCCTTTTTTTCCCTTTTCCCCCCCCCTTTTTCAAAATTTTAAAACCTTCTCCTCAATAGGTTCCCTATCTTTTTCTTTTCAACATTTTCCCTTTTTTAAGGTTTAGGTTTTTCCGTAGTTTGTGTTTTTTCCCCCCTTTTTTTTTTTAATTTTTTTGTGTTTCCCAATTTGTTTTGTAAATTTTTTATTCTTTTTTGTTTTTAAGGGGGTTTAATTTTTTTTTGAAAAATTCTTTTTTAAAATTTTAAAGTAAAAAAAAGAAAACTGACAAAAAAACATTTGAAAAAACAAAAACTTTAAAAAGAATTTTTTTTCAGAAAACTTTTTGTGTTTATTTTTTTTTTTTTAGGGGAAAAACGTTTTGTATTTTTAAAAAACATTTTGTTTTGTTTAAAATTTCCCAAATTTTTATAACAGTTGCAAAAATTTTTTTTGGGGAAAAAAACCCCTTTCCTTTGGGTTTTTATTCCCCCTGTTTAAGTAAGTGTTTTTTGTTTTTTCCCCGGAAAAAATTTAATTCTGTATTTGTTTACTTTTAAATTACGGTTTTGTGAAAAAATAAATTTTTTATATATTGCCTTATTTTTTTTTCATACTTTGAGATTTTTTGGTTTTTTATATCTGAGTTCAAATTTTTGGTTTATTTTTATTTAAAAATGTTTTTTTAAAAACAAACGGAAAAGCTTGGGTTTTTTATGGAAAAAAAACTTACCAACTAAAGTTTCAAAAATGCATAGATAGGGGAAACAAAAGGGTTAAAAGAGAGGGAAGAAAATAAAAAGGAAAAAATAGGGAAAATGAAAAAAATCTAAGGGAAACTAGAGGGTAGAAGAAAAAGGACTACCGAGGGAAGTTGAAGGAAAAAGTGACTACAAAAAAAGGGAAAACTGAAAAAAAAAAAGATTCAGAGGGGAAAACTAAACGGAGGAAAAAAGATTACGAGGGGAAACTGAAATTGAAAAAAAGATTACAGAGGGGAAGCTTTAAGAAAATTTTAAAATACAGAGGGAAAAACTGAAACCGGAAAAACGTCAATTTTAAGGGTTTTGGGCGTTTAGAAATAGGACTGTTTCCCCGAAATTAAAAGGAAAACAGGCATCAAGAGAAACCCCCACCGTTCCACCAAATCGGTTTCCCCAAACCATGCCCCAAACCAAAAACGGCATATATTCCCAAAAATTTGCCCCCCTTTTTTTAGGGAAAAAAAAAAAAAGGGTGACATTTATAGTTTTCTTTTCCCAATTTTTTAAAAATCACGCAACGTCCCTTTTGGTTGGCCAAAGGGAAAAAATGGACTTTTTTAGATTGGTCGTTGTTTAAGGGTTTTTGGGTTTTGGGCATGTAACCCCTTCACTTGGCGAAACAAAATTTTTTCTTGGGATCAGTTGAAAGAAGGGAAATCCTAAAAAAATTTTAATGTTCTGCTGTTTGTTTTCACCCCCCGTTTTCCGTTTTGGTTTCGCCCCGAAAAAAGGGGGAAAACGTTTCCATCGTTTTTTGATCCGGTATTTTGGGCCTTGTTTGGATCGTTTGGGTTTGATTTGGGCCCAAAACCCAAACCCAAAAATTTTCAATCAAATTTCGAGATCCCTTTTTTGGGCAAAATTTTCCGAGCGGGGGAAAAATTTTGGCCACTTTCCTTAAAAAAAAGGCAATTTGGAAAAAGTTTGGGGGGAAAAGTGTTTAGTTTGGGTGTTCGTATTTTTATCGCTCACCAGATAAGGGGGGTGGCTAGGAAAGGGAAAAAATTTTCCCTTTTGAGTCTCTTTCGGGGCATTTTACTATCCCCTCAGGACAGGGGGAAATTACAGGAAAAGGAAAATTCGGGGGTCATTTTTTTGGGGGGCCTTTTAAGGTTTTTAATATCCCAGGAAAACAGGGGGGGGGAAAAGGGGGTCTTTCCGCGGTTCGAGTGCTTTCGTCCCATACCAGTCCCCACCGCCGGGGAAAGACCCGTTACTCCCCAAACAAATCGTTCCCAGGTCGTGGACAAAGACCACCCCGTGGGCCCCTTTTTGGGGCCCGTTCGTGGACAAAAACAGAAAATTCCCCCAAAATTTTGTCGGCTTTCCCAAACAGACAATGCCGATGTTTCTTTTTTTGATGGCAAGTTCCTTTTTGGGGAAAAAAATTTCCCTTTTCCCAACCCCCCCCCCCTTTATTCAAAAAACCCCCATTTTGTTTTCCTGATTGTGAAGAAGGCCTTGTTTTGGGACCCAGATTTAATCTGTTGAGGACTGGTGTTAGAAAACGGGAAACTTTTCAATGGGTTTGGGGGCTTTTGGTTTTGCGAGCAATGGGTTTCTTACTGCGGTGTACGGGGAAATCTTTTGTGCTTTTAAGACCAGTATTCTCAACCGTCCAAAATTTTGTAGGTCGTTTTTGGGGGCAAGGGTTTTTAAAAAGTTTCCCCTGGCGAAAAAATTTCAGTCGATTTCCCCCCGTTTTTTTACTCCGGGTTTTTTTACCGCCTGTTTTTTGTTTTAACCCCCTTTTTTCGAATTGGGTCTTTGGGGAATTTTTCCCGGGTGTCGCTCAGTACCCTGGTGGTGTGGGGGGGCGTTTTTTTCCCTTTTTTGTGTGGACTTTGTTTAAAATCATAGAGAGGGGGGAAAAAAGGTCAAAACCGGGTAAATCCCTTTTGGGTTTTCCTGGTATAAATCGTCCCTTGCAAAATGGTTTTTGGGTTGGGTTTTTTTTCCTTGAAATCCTTTTATTGAAAAAAGAATGCCCTTTGCCAAACCATTACCCAATGTTCGTTTCTTTTTGGGGGTGACCATGTCGAAAGGTTTTTGGGGGAAATGAAAATTTCCCCCTCACCTTTCCCTTTGGGAAAGGGAGAAGGGGCAGTAAATTTTTTGTGAGGGGAAAGGACGTGATGTTTTGTAGATGTGGGGGTTTTTTTTGTTTGGTTTACTGGGTTTTTTTGGGGGGTTTTGACAAAATGACAGTGAGGAAGGACGTGATTTTCTGTAGATGTGGGTGTTTTTGGGTTTTTTTTTACCCGGGGGTTTTTGTGGGGTTGGGCAGTGACAGTGTGGGAAAAAGGGGCAGTGGGGTTTTCTGTTTGTGTGGGGTGTTTTGTTGGTTACTGGGTTTGGTGGGTTAGACAGTGACAGTTTAGGGGGAATTTGGGCGTGTTTTTGAGATGTTGGCTTTTGGTTTTTTGTTTTTTGGGGTTTTTGTGGGGGTTTGGGCAGTGACAGTGGGAAATGGCAGTTTTTTGTCTGTTGGGTGTTGGGGGTGTTTTGTTGGTTTAATGGGTTTGTGTGGGTTTTTGCGTGACAGTGAGGGAAAGGCAGTGATTTTTCTGTAGTGTTGGGTGTTTTTTTTGGTTTTTTCGGGTTTTTGGGGGGGTTTGTCGTGATGTCTGTAGATGTGGGCTTTTTTTGTTGGTTTACTTTGGGGTTTTTGGGGGGGTTTTGACAGTGCCCGTGAGGAATGGACAGTGATTTTGTAGATGTAGGGGTTTTTTTGTTGGTTTAATGGGGGTTTTTGTGGGTTTTGACAGTGGCAGTGTGGAATGGACAGTGATGTTTTGTAGGGTGTAGGCTGTGTTGGTTTTTTTACTGGGTTTGTGTGGGTTAGCAGTGGGCAGTGGGAATGGCAGTGATTTTTGTTGATGTTGGCTGGTTTTTTTGGTTTACGGGTTTGTGTGGGGGTTTTTCAGTGGCAGGGAGGAAAAACCCCTGATGTCTGTGGGTGTAGGCGGTTTTTTTCGGTTTACTGGGTTTGTGGGGGGTTAAGGGGCAGTGACAAATGAGGGAAAGGGGCAGGGGATGTTTTGTAATTTTTAGGGGTGTTTTGTTTGTTTACTGGGTTTTTTGTGGGGGTTTGCCGTGAAAAGTGAGGAATGGGAAAAGTGAGGTCTGTAGATGTGGGGTTTTTTTGGTTTACTGGGTTTGTGTGGGTTTAGACAGTGACAGTGAGGAATTTGGGCACTTTATTTTCTTTAGATGTGGGCCTTTTTTTTGTTGGTTTACTGGGGTTTTTGTGGGTTAGACAGTGAAAAGTGGGTATGGGCAGTGATGGGCTGTAGATGTTGGCTGTGTTGTTTGTTTACGGGTTTTGGGGGGTTAAGGGCTGTTGGGCAGTGAGGAATTTGGCAGGATGTTTGTAGATGTGGGTGTTTTTTTGGTTTACCCGGGTTTGTGTGGGTTTTGACCCGTGCAGTGGGGATTGGCAGGGGATGTCTGTTGTTTTTAGGGTGTTTTGTTTTTTTACTGGGGTTTGTGTGGGGGGTTGCAGTGCGTGAGGAAAAAGGGCAGTGTGTCTGTAGATGTGGGCTGTTTTATTTGGGTTTTTGGGTTTTTTGTGGGTTTGAAAAGTTTTAAGTGGGAAGGAAGTGATGTCTGAGGGTAAAGGGGTTTTTGTTTGTTTAAATGGGTTTTTTGGGGGGGGTTAGGGCAGTGATGTCTGTAGATGTGGGCTTTTTTGGGTTGGGGTTTTCTGGGTTTGTGTGGGTTGAAGTGACGTGAGGGGAAAGGACCGTGTTTTTGTAGATGTAGGCTTTTTTGTTTTGGGGGTTTTTTCTGGGGTTTTTTGTGGGTTAGACAGTGGGCGTGGGGAATGGCAGTGTTTTCTGTTGATGTAGGGTGTGTTGTTTGTTTTAAATGGGTTTTGTGTGGGTTTTGGGCAGTGGGCAGTGAGGAATGGACAGGGGATGTCTGTTGATGTAGGTGTTTTGTTGGGGGTTTTGGGTTTGTGTGGGGGTTTTTCAGTGGAAAAGTAGGAAAGGGGCATGATGGGCTGTAGATGTAGGTGTTTTGTTGGTTTTCGGGGTTTTGTTTTGGGGTTTGAACCGTGACAGTGAGGAATGGACAGTGTTTTCTGTGTTTTTCGGCTGTTTTGTTGGTTTAAATTGGGGTTTTTGTGGGGGTTTGACGTGACAGTGAGGGGAAAGGCCAGTGTTTTTCTGTAGATGTAGGTGTTTTTTTTGGTTTTTTGGGTTTTTTGTGGGTTGACCGTGCAGTTTAGGAAAGGGGCAGTGTTTTTGTGATGTAGGGGTGTTTTTTTTTGTTTATGGGTTTGTGTGGGGTAGGGCGTTTACAGGGGAAGGGAAGTGATGTCTGTAGATGTAGGCTGTTTTTTTTGGTTTAATGGGGGTTTTTGGGGGTTTTGGGCATTTACAGTTGGGGGGAAAGGGGCCTATGCTGTTGGGTGTAGGCTTTTTGTTTGTTTCTGGGTTTGTGTGGGTTAGGGCAGTGACCCGTGAGGAATGGACAGTGGGTGTCTGTAGATGTAGGCGTTTTTTTGGTTTACTGGGTTTGGGGGTTTTGACGTGAAAAGTGAGGAAAGGGGGCACTGATGGTTTTGTAGAGGGAGGCTGTTTTGTTTGTTTTCTGGGTTTGGTGGGTTTTTTTGACAGTGACAGTGGGAATGGGGCACTGAAGGGCTGTAGATGTAGGCTTTTTTGTTGGTTTAATGGGGTTTTTGTGGGTTGCCGTGGGCCCGTTTGGGAAAAGGCCTTTATGTCTGTGATGTGGGTGTTTTGTTGGGTTTCCCGGGTTTGTGTGGGTTTGACGTGATGTCTGTAGATTTAGGCTGGTTTTTTTTTGTTTACTGGGTTTGTGGGGGTTGACTGTTGGGCGTGGGTTGGACAGGATTCTGTAGATGTAGGCTGTTTTGTTTGTTTTTCTGGGTTTTTTTTTGGGTTTTGGGCGTGACGTGAGGTGGAACAGGGATGTCTGTGGGTGTAGGGGTGGTTTTTTTTTGGGTTTTCGGGTTTTGTGGGGGGGTTTTGACAAAGGCAGGGGGAAATGGACGTGTTGGGCTGTAGATGTTTGGCTGTGGTTGGGGGGTTTATGGGTTTGTGTTTGGGTTTTTGACAGTGACATTTAGGGAAAGGGGGCATGAGGGCTGAAGTTGTAGGCTGTTTTGTTTTGTTTTTCTGGGTTTGTGGGGTTTTAGACGTGACAGTGGGAATTTGGGCAGTGATGTCTGTTTTGATGTAGGCTGGGGTTTTTTTTGTTTTCTGGGGTTTTTGTGGGTTAGACAGTGACAGTGGGGGGAATTTGGGCAGTTTATGTCTGTTAAAGTAGGCTGTTTTTTTGGTTTACTGGGTTTTTTTGTGGGGGTTTGACAGTGACAGTGAGGAAAAGGACCGTGATGTTCTGTGGGTGTTGGTGTTTTTTTTTGTTTCTGGGGTTTTTGTGGGTTGCCCCGTGGGCAAATTGGGGGGAATGGACAGTGATGTCTGTAGGGTGTAGGCTGTTTTTTTTGGTTTTTGGGTTTTTGGTTTTGGGGTTTTGACAGTGACCCGTGGGAATGGACAGTGAGTCCCGTAGTTTTGGCTGTTTTTTTTTGGGTTTTCTGGGTTTGTGTGGGTTTAACAGTGAATTGAGGAATTTGGGCCGTGATGTCTGTAGATGTTTGGCTGGGTTTTTTTGGGTTTTCTGGGTTTTTTTGTGGGTTAGACCCCGTGACGTGAGGAAAGGGAAGGATTTTTCGGTTTGTGTAGGCTTTTTTGGGGTTTTTTTACTGGGTTTTTGTGGGGTTTTGACGTGGGCAGTTTCTGCATTGTTTCGAGGCTTACTGTGGAGTGTCTGTTGGAAAAATCCTCAAAACCAAGGCTTCTCGGGGTTTTCAAGGGTTTTTTTGGGGGATCCATTGTCTCGGTGCCTTCCCAAAGGGGCCAGGGTCTTCAAGAGTAAACCCCCCAAAAGTGTTCTGGGTTTTGTGGGAAAAAACCGCTGTTGTTATAGTTAGAAATTGGATGTGTTCCCGACCAAGTGCCCGCAATGTATTCTCATGATCTTTTTTTCCAGAACAATATGTACCATGCAGAACGAGGCTAATGACAATGCACATATCAGTGGAGATGGCGGGACAAATTTGTCACTTGCTGTATGGAAGTCCTCAAAAACAAGGTCTTCTCTGAGATGTGCAGGCTCTTTTGAAACATTTTACCAAAAATATGGTGGACATTAACATTTGCAACAGATTCCACGAAAACCTTGTTCAGAATTGTCCCACTTGATGTGATGTTTGGATTTCTTAAAGAGATCAACTTTTTTTTTTATCTGATCGAAGATTTTATGGAAAGAAAGATTTTAATGAAATTTTCAGTGTGTTTTTAGGTGTATTTTAATGTGTTGTGTGGATGTGTGTGTGTGTGTGTGTATGTGAAATACATGACTCGAGAGTGGGCTTCAACATGGTGAAAGCTTTTATATGGTCCTTTGCAGTCAGCCGGGCTATAAGCAACATTCTCTCTCCTCTCTCTCTCTCTCTCTCTCTCTCTCTCTCTCCTCTCTCTCAGAAATATTATAGACACCCATGTATGTTTTGATTACAGTTACTACTTAGCTCTAACAGTTAAAAGGTAATTAGGAATTTAGGTATGTTTTTGTGTTAGGCGTCTAAGATCAGAGAAATAACGTCTTAGTTGATGTTCTTATTTGTATAGTTGTTTCTTTTATTTCGTGACTAGTGATTTTGTTTCTACACATTATAATGTGAATGATTGTGCTCATTCCCCTTCAAATGAGCTGATGGCCTTACTGAATTAAAAATCTGAAGTCTGAAGTCTCCCTCTGATTATGGTGGATTTAGTCCATGCCTATTCCCTCCAGTTCAGCAGACTGATTTTTTCACAATGGCCAGTCTATTCACCACTGCCCCTGTGAACCTCTGTTGTCCCGCAAACAATTCTGTAGACTGACAAGCCTTCCTGGAATCTGAAAGTCACTTTGGCATCAGCCGCCAGTTTGATTCAGTCTTCATGTCCACATCCTTTCAGATCAGTCGGCAGCTTGATTCAGTTTCCATGTAATGTAATGTAAAAGGATATTTATAGAGCGCTTTACCTCGCAAGAGCCCAAAGCGCATATTACAGAAAAACATGATAAAAATTATAATTCTAATTCAAAGCGGCGCGCACACACACACACACACACACACACACACACACACACACACACACACACACACACACACACACACACACACACACCGCCGGGGAAAGGAAAACTCTCACACACAGACAGACACAGGAGCGCGTTCAACACCAGCAAACACACGCACAGTGGTAAGTGGTATCGTTAATCAGTCGAGGGAAAAGATGTGTCTTTAGGGAGGTTTTAAAAGTCTCTAAAGAGTCCGTGTTACGCAAAGAAGAAGGGAGACTATTCCACAGAGCAGGTGCCTGGTAAGAGAAAGATCCGCATTCTTTCAGATCAGGGAGTAGTTTGATTCAGTCTTCATGTCCACATCCTTTCAGATCAGCTGGCAGCTTGATTCAGTTTCGCTACCTGGGTCATCCCCACAGTTCACTTCACTTCGCTGTTAATTCCTTGAGAGTAAAGGTGACTTGGGTTTCACGCCCACCATCCTTTTCAGTAGCCTGGCTAAAGATAAATGCTGGGGGGAAAACGCTTTTTTTTCTAAATGAGATTTATGGGTTTTTTTGGTCCCAAACTTACCATGACTAACATACTAATCCCTCCTTCCTGCTCACTTACTGGTCTCCAGAGAAAGACCTTAGAAACTGAGGTTCTCTTGCAATGTATTCTGTGACTTGCTAACCAAGTTTCGATTTGGTATTGGTTGACCCTGATTGGTTGATTTTTAATGCTGTCAGTAATTGGTATTGGCCGAGCCTGATTGGTTGATTTTAATGCTGTCATTAATTAGTATCAGCTGAGCCTGATTGGTCGATTTTAATGTTGTCATTAATTTGTATTGGCTGAGCTGATTGGTTGAATTTAATGCTGTTATTAATTAGAATTGGCTGAGCCTGATCGGTTGATTTTAATGCTGTCATTAATTGGTATTCGCTGAGCCTGATTGGTTGATTTTAATGCTGTCATTAATTGGTATTGGCTGAACCTGATTGGTTGATTTTAATGCTGTCATTAATTGGTATTGGCCGAACCTGATCGGTTGATGTTAATGCTATCACTTTAGATCAGTTCATGCCCAGGTTAGGTGAAAGCTAGCAGTGAGTCCTGGTATTTTGGGTAGAACATGTACTTTCACATAGGAGAAAAATAGTTGTTTTAATTTTTAGCAAAGCATGCAAGAGAAAAGAAATGGGAGTAGATTCTGGATTTTTTTTCAGATATTTGGGAAGAATAAGCATTGGTCAAGTATTAATACCTGTATGTGGACATTTACAGATGCAGCAGCAAAGTGTTCAATAAAACAGTTATTTGCATAGCTGTACTCACGACTACATTTATGGCTTGCTGGCAGGTAATCTCTGTGTGTGTGTGTGTGTGTGTGTGTGTGTGTGTGTGTATGTGTGTGTGTGTGTGTGTGTGTGTGTGTGTGTGTGTGTGTGTGTGTGTGTGTGTGTGTATGTGTGTGGTGTGTGTGTGTGTGTGTGTGTGTGTGTGTGTGTGGTATGTGTGTGTGTGTGTGTGTGTGTGTGTGTGTATGTGTGTGTGTATGTGTGTGTGTGTGGTGTGTGTGTGTGTGTGTGTATGTGTGTGTGTGTGTGTGTGTATGTGTGTGTGTGTGTGTGTGTGTGTGTGTGTATGTGTGTGTGTGTGTGTGTATGTGTGTGTGTGTGTGTATGTGTGTGTGTGTGTATGTGTGTGTGTGTGTGTGTGTGCATACAGGAAAATGTATGCATGTGTTTGTGGATCTTTTTCTTTCTTCGAATACTTTAAGCTGATTAGTAAATAAAAAAGAGATATCAGAAGCAGGATATTGGTTGTAAATCTGTGTCAAACTTGTCTGTTTGTTGAGTGTAATGAAGACAGATGAAAATGATACATCAAAAGCAAAGTATTAGTTGTAAATCTATGCCAAAATTTGTCTGTTGAGTGTAATCACGACACGGTCTGTTGTCTGTCCTCTTATCGGATGTGATACATTTGCGTAGATGTTTGTGTATGTATGTGTTTCCATTTGTTCGTCTTCAGTTGTTAGTCTTTTCACAGTATGCATGAATATATTGCGTATTTGTAGTCATGCATGCCCATGTTTACAGCATACAAGTAGATTTAGTGTGCTTGAACTTGTAGTCATGCATGCCCATGTTTACAGGCATACAAGTAGATTTAGGTGTGCTTGAACTTGTAGTCATGCTTCCCCATGTTTACAAGCATACAAGTAGATTTAGGTGTGCTTGAACGTCTATGCAAGAAAGCACGGTGTTCTGGACAGTTAACACATTACTCAGCCATAAACCAGTTTTGTGATCATGGTGACTCATCACTGGAGTGTGTGTTGGAAGCCAGAAAGTGTGGCGTGTGTTATTCTTCACTTTGTCGGTCTATGCAAGTGAATGTGGGCATTTGTAGGCCTAAGTGTGAACAACAAAAACAAGCTGTCAATATATTCATTGAAAACTAAAGGTACATATAAGTACGTAGATATGTTGAATGAAAACTAAGGTTTCTTTTCTTCAGGTCTTTGTGAAAATGCAGCCAATTCTGCAGTTTTGAGTGTGTCTTTGATTCTGTTTCAGTTCGCTCAGTTTGCGCTGCTCACTCAGACAGTTGCCGTGTTTGGAACTTACGTATTGGAGTATTGCACTCTTCAACAGCTGAAAGCCTTTCTTCTTGGACAGACCGTGAGTTGAATATTTGAATGTAAAGGGAAAAATGTAAAGTAAGCTATAACTGTATACTGTAAACTGTTTTTCCTAGTAAAGCATGGATTTGTGTTTGTTTATCTAGAGACTTGATCTGCATGCCCTGCACCCGATGCTATGCAGGGGAGAGGAGGAGACCCTTTGAATATAAGTTGTACTCCTGTCTCCTACAAATTTCTTTTGCTGGTGTCATTTCCTCTTTTCTTTCACTATCTGTTTGACTTTTGAAACATTTTTCATTCATTAATTTATTTATTTTAGTGTCTCACCTTCCAAGCGCTCGCCTCCTCTGCCTCAGTGGTATTTCTCCCAAGCTGCTCGTTCCAGCTCTGTGATACATAGCTACATTCAGGCTTGTCCTGTTGCAGCCCCAGCTCTGCTGTCTGCACAGAAGCAATCAGTGTCAAGTCATCAGGAGGTGACTCACAAGAGGAGACGTTATGCTGCTGCTGAACTACATTGCTGGTGTTCAGCAGTGCCTGTTCTGATTCACCATTCATTTAAGCCCCATACAAATCATAATGATTGCTTAACTGTGGAGCCACTATGAATGAGTGTTCCAGTCAGGAGGACCTTTCCTAATACAGTCCCTATGGACTTATCAATATTGAAGACTGAACTGGGAGATGCTGAGAGCGTCTTTTGGAACAAATCTTACCGCCTGTTCTCAGTGTCGGAGTTATGTGCTGTTTATTGGTAAAATTGTTTTTGTTATTTTGTAACTTTCATTCTTTAAAATTGATTGTTGAATGTTGACTGGCATAGTGGTAGACGATCCCTGTACCTTGAAGTGCTGGAGGTGGGAAGGGGAAGGGACAGGGGTGGGGGGTGGAGAGGAACTTGGCACATGCTCCTTCACAAGCAAATGCCAAGCGAGCGCATTTCTTTTGGCGAGGTGATTCTATGCATGTCTGTCTTCAGAGAATTTATCCCGACAGAAGAGTCATGACTGTTTCGCTAGGAGTTTATATCCGCTTGCAACACTCCATCACACAACTTACATTTCTAGGACTTGGGATCCAGCTGGTATGAAACATTGACAAAGCTTTGAGATGAAGATTAGGAAGGAAAACTTCCAGAAAAGGAGTCCACATGAGAGACTGTAACCGACTGCAGACTTTTCCTGCTGACAGAGATCTGGAGAGTATAGTGTTATGCATTTTTGGTGTCTGTTATTTGTTATGTCTGCAAAATGCATCTCAGTTGAAACTTTTTCTCTTTTTCATTTGTATTTCTATTACATCAGCATACTTTGTGCCAATTTTTGTGTGTTTATTTGTGCTTTGGCTTGAAGTCCACAGTAGTAAACAGAGTACTCATTGTAGCGGCATTCGTTCAAACTAAAACATTGCGAGTTTGTTTGTCAAGTTATCAAGTATCGTAGACTTGAAAATGAAAGGTGTGGATGAACAGAACAAGTTACATAACCCAGGAATGGCATGAAGTATGTTTGTGTGTGGTCTTCAGATGGGATTTTTGGGTGGCTATGTACTGCTGTTTGGTAACGAGATGTTGCTGACATCCTACTTCGCTGCCTGTCTCCTCACAATCTGGGTAGGTCTCTACAATACATGCTTGTCTGTAGGTACTGTGTTTGTTATGCCATTTATTGACTGCCAGTATGCTAAAAAAAATTATCATTTGGTACAAAAACTTCATTATGTTTGTTTTTCCTCAGACATACTGTTAAATGATAAATAAAAAGAAATTTAAAAAATTATAAGAGGTCTCTGATGGTTATGAACAGGATTGAAATTTTTAAAAATGTATAACATTCTAAAATGTTTAGAACCCTGTTTCAACTTATCTAAGATTTTACAGAAGAAAGATTTCAACGAAATTCTGGCGCTTTTTTCTCTCCAGAAAATCTGTTCAAGTGATTGTTTTGTGTGTGTGTGTGTTTGTTTGTTTGTTTGTATTTAAGCCAATTTGAGAGTTAACTGCAATGAAGTGATAGCCCTTAAATGGCTCTATATCTGGCTCCAAAGGAAATTTGATGTTCTCAATAGCATATTTACAAAAAATATTTCTGTTGTGTCAAATTTTCATACTTTATCAAGATGTATCAGGCTAAAGGGTTGATTTCCTGTACTTACTTGTACTTACCTGTGCTATTTAATTATTCCGTGTTTAACATTTAGAAGTGTGTGTGTGTGCCCACTAACTTCGATAAATGTCATGATCACCACAAATTTGCTATAAATGATGTGTATTATATTTTTTAGTTGTTTGGTCATTTTGGGGTACTCCTTTCTTTGTCATTTCTGGTCCAGTTACCATTACACAATGGCATCTGCCAGAGAGAAGTTATGTCTCTTGATGTCCGAACAGAATGCCCTGTGCGTGCCTGCACCCTGTATGAACACAGTGCAGGTGCCCTCCAGTGAGATGCTGCTTAGTGCTGTCTGATCACTTGAGGTGGTGTTCAGGGGTACCTGCTCTGATCCAGGGTACACAGGCACCACCAGTTGAACTCACAACTGACAACAGTCATTGCTTATTCACAGAGCCAGCGTAACGGAGCATCTGCTTCTGGAAGGCTGCACCATTTTTGTTCAACGACAGTCGCCATGAACTCACAGATATTGTTGACTTTGACAGGACCTCATCATTGACATGAACATGAGAGAAAAGCTGAAGTAGATCACTGTAAGGCTGTGTGTGTGGTTTTTTTTATATGTATCAGAGGTTTTGTTTGTTTTCAGATTATAGTGCTTCTGGATCCTCTTATCCAGAAATCTGAATTTCGCATTCTGAAATGGGTAAGATGACAAAATGTTTTATATTTCACTGACGTAGTGTCCCCTTGATATGATGTTTCCTAAACCTTCTCATGTTTATCTTTATTTTCATTGCATATCTTCTATATCTTCTGTAAAATTAACTAATGTATTGCTTTAATATGTTTCTGTTCCAGATTAGGTGGAATTCCATATGTCAAGTGTCAAATGATGAAATTTATCTAAGTATGGTTGCTGGGGGGGGGGGGGTGATTTTGTTGTTGTTGTTTATATCTTCATGCCATACTTTGATTTGTTTGTGATTCTATATTTAACTTGCATTCAGTCCAGATCTCTCTAGAAGGTTGCAGCCTCTTGGTCAGGGGGCTTGGGTGACCAAGTGATCCCTTAAGCTGTGCTGGCAGTGCAATCACTGCTTAATGGAACTCTAGTTTTCCCCAAGTACTTCTCAGCCTGTGAAGCCAAGTTGGTGGCTGGCCTCAGTACAATGATGGTAGGGTTTGATGCTCCGGGCAGGGTCTTTTACGTTTGTCTTAAGGTTGAGGGTACAGACTGACAGTATCCAACGCTGGCCACAAAGAAAGCGTTCTCTGCAAATGCCATTCTACAGTGTACTATTTACTCCATCTGGAAAACATCATCTGCAACGCTTTATCAATAAAGAACATGTTGTAGCTATCTTTTTTGATTTGGAGAAAGTTTACAAACCACTGAAAATCTTAGTTGTTTATTGAACTTCCTGCTGTGGGTTTTCAAACCATCTACCTCTATTATCAGAATCTTTCTGGCAATGTCAAGTTTGTGTTAACACTACACTAACTAACGTCCACATGCACAAGTTAGATGGATCCCAGGGGAGCATCCTTTCTCTTGCTCTCTTCAGTGTTAAAATTTGATGACATAGTCAAGTCCGTGAACCAAGGTTCTGAGTCCTCTCAATCTCATCTTAACTCTCCTACTACCAAGGTTTTCTGCTGCTTACTTTCTGTTGGAAACCAAGTAATTCTTTAACATTTGTGAAAATTTTCACTTGCTTTCATTAAAAAAATTTTTTAATAGAGTAATGCGTGAATTTGCATGCAATTTTGTGTTCATGTGCAAAATTGAATGAATTAAAGTCTGAAATGAAAATAAATTGGATATGAGTTTTCTAATGTTGTCTATTTCAAAATCTTTCAGCCAATGATCAAAATCATACGCACACAGAGAAGGATCGCTGTTACTTGCATCTTCGTCCTCGGAATCGCTCAAAAGATCCCCGTAACCAACATTAGCTTCAAAGTTCTGTCACTTCACGATCTCTTTTGATGCGTTTAAGTTTACTTTCACTAATTTCTTCAGCAGTAAAACCCTGAAAGGTTTCATCGTCACTTTCTCCGTCTTGTTGGAGCTCTCGCCACAAGTTTTCGTTCGGTTCCATAGCGAAAATTGCTCAAAAATATTACTTTTTCTTCGGTTCAAACCAAAACAGTCCGCCATTTGCAATGCCAGTCCATCTGGAATCAACTGCGCATGCGTGTGTTAACTAAAGTGTGATGTAAGTCACAAAAGAAGGGATGGTAGGGAGAGACCGGAATGGCCGCAGGCCTCGGCGGTAGTTCCCGCCCACGGTTTCTGTGTATAGCAGAGATGGTCGGCGGGAGCGCCCGCGGCGGTAGGAGGAGAGTTAAGAATAGCTTAGCACTGCACAGATGGAGCCACCTATTCTGGTGTAGAATGTCGATTCCATCCGTTTGTGGATGAAATTGACAGTGAGCAGAGGCAGATGCTTTTACTTCTTCAGCTGTCAAAAAGCTGTGTATCCACTTTCACAACTTTTGACAATACTTTGATATTTAAAGCCTTTAACCCCTTTTCTCTGGTTGGAATTTGTGAGATATTCTTTTCTTCCTGTCAGAATTCTGTGTGTCCACTTTCACAACTTTTGACAATACTTTGATGTGTAAAGTCTTTACCCCTTTTCTCTGGTTGGAATTTGTAGATATTCTTTTCTTCCTGTCAGAATTCTGTGTGTCCACTTTCACAACTTTTGACAATTCTTTGATGTGTAAAGTCTTTAACCCCTTTTCTCTGGTTGGAATTTGTGAGATATTCTTTTCTTCCTGTCAGAATTCTGTGTGTCCACTTTCACAACTTTTGACAATACTTTGATATGTAAAGTCTTTAACCCTTTTTCTCTGGTTGGAATTTGTGAGATATTCTTTTCTTCCAGTCAGAATTCTGTGTGTCCACTTTCACAACTTTTGACAATACTTTGATGTGTAAAGTCTTTAACCCCTTTTCTCTGGTTGGAATTTGTGAGATATTCTTTTCTTCCAGTCAGAATTTTTGTCATTTGACTCTTTTGACATCTGTGATGTGTAAAGTCTTTAGCCCTTTCTGGGTTAATTGTAGATTTCTTTCTTTGTCAGAATTTGTGTCCCTTTACATTTAATATTTTTTAAGATCTTTAACTTTTTCTCTGGTTGATTTGTGAGAATTCTTTTTTCCTTCAGAATTCTGTGTGTCCACTTTCACAACTTTTGACAATACTTTGATGTGTAAAGTCTTTAACCCTTTTTCTCTGGTTGGAATTTGTGAGATATTCTTTTCTTCCTGTCAGAATTCTGTGTGTCCACTTTCACAACTTTTGACAATACTTTGATGTGTAAAGTCTTTAACCCCTTTTCTCTGGTTGGAATTTGTAAGATATTCTTTTCTTTCTGTCAGAATTTTATGATTATTGAGTGAGTTTTTAGTCTCTGGTGAGGGGAAAAATAAACTGTTGAGGCCACTAGCTGTCTATTCGGCATAGTTATTTGCTGATGTGGCCTTTTCATGTATTTTTCCCCTAGCATTTAGATATTTTTTCAAGTTTGTTTCTTTGTTTTCATTTCATTTTTAAGGGGTATGAAAAATTAAGCAGTATGTTTCGTGCATTTTTTTCTTTTTCTTTTTTTTTTTTTTTTTGAGGGAGTTACTTTTTTTCAGTTTAGTTCAAATAGGCCTATAAATCTGTGCAGTATGGCACCAGACGGCTTCATTTTATCTGCCCTGAAGGAAATCAGTGACTGAATTATTATATGATAAACTGTTGTGTATGTATAACTGTATGTTTATATTTTTCACAGGACAGGGGTGACCTTTTTTTCTTTTTTTTATCAGTGTGTTGACAGCCCTGAAAAAGATTTAAGTGGTCAGTTGGATTATAGCAGACTTAAGACTGAAAGCGATTGTGTTCTCTGTGGACAAATTTGTGATTAGTTGATATATTGTCGCATCATAAATATGTGTTCACAGATTGCACAAGGTTTAATGCTTGCTGTGGGGACCCTGGGCAGCAAAATTGGCATCAGCAAATTGCTTCACGTGGCAGATGATGTGAGTAAGATTCAATAAAGGTATTACTATGGTTAACAAGAATATGACCGCTGGATGTGTGTAGATGGTGTGAATGAAATCAGAGTGAAGAAACGTAAATAAAGGAGACACAATAAGTCTTATGTTTGAATTGATTGTGAGAAAAGTATGACAAAGGTCAGTTAGTTCAATTCACACATGTTTTGTTGGATTTTACCTTGACTAACCTATGAAATCTTGGAAATTGTGTCCATGCAAAGAAAAGTTCATTCAGTGTTCTGTTTATACATGAATATTACGCACAACTTTCTGTCCATAAAAATGCCAGCGAATGTTGTTAATCATGTCCTAATGATGAGTGCATGATCAGGCCCACATTGGAGAGATACTGCGCAGCAAGTTCACTGACTTCAGGAACTTCCACACCATGTTGTACACCTGTGCCAAGGAGTTTGACTTTTTGGAGCCACAGGTAAGTTGTGACTGGAGAGAGCTCCAGGGCTGGTGTGTGTGTGTGTGTGTGTGTGTGTGTGTGTGTGTGTTTGTGTGTGTGTGTTGCTTTATGCTTTTACTACTTACTTCAACGAACTCATCTTCTGTATGAAGATATTGTTCATAAAGCATTTTCCTCCTGAGCATTAGTATATAGGAGGAAGAGAATCAGCAGGTGCTGACTACAAATGAACATACAGTGGAAATATGGTCACACACAGTATCCCTACAGGTGTTTAAAAGAAGCATAAGGCAAAACAGTCTTGAATAAAATGTGTAGTTATAGATAGATTTCTCTTCATTAACCATTTACTTAAGTGGCAGTTTGCTCATCCATCACTTTCTCGTAACTCCCAATCATACCTTATCGAAAGGCATGGAAAGTTATCCTATTCCTTTGCCATACAATTTATTAGGGAAGGACCGAGTTTTACAACACAGTGTTTTGAGTCTCTAGTTTCAGCGTGTCATGGCTCCATTTACAGTGTTCTTAATGGGTTCCACCTTAATGTAACATGCTTACAAGCCACCACATGAACTCCAATCAAATTTCATATGAAATCAGTCATCACACAGGTCAACAAGGATGTGCTGTCCATTATAAATCAGCATTGTAGAAGGGTAAACTATGCTACTGATGTACCAGAAGTTAAGTCTTATGGCAGGAGAAACATCATTATAGGAACTTGGAACATCAGAATCTTGAATGCCACAGAAGAATTGAAAGAACTCGCCCAGAAAGTGGACTCTCCCCCTGGAACATAGTGGGAGAAAGAGGATCTACTTCAGCGACAGACAGGACAAACGGAAGCGTTGTGCTGGGCTTCCTTGTTCACAACAACACTGAATAGTGTGATGTATGCCGCCCAGACTCAAGTCAAATTATCACCATGTGAATAAGGGCAACTCCTTTCAGCATTACCGTCATACAAGCTTATGCCCCAACATCAGATTATGTAGACGGTCAAGGTGAGAAATGTTACGGCCAAATGGAGAAGACTCTTGACCAGACACTTCAGGAAGATGTTGATAGTGATTGGGTCCTGGAATGCCGGAGCTGGAGAAGATGCAACAGACAACTGGCTAGGCACCTGTGGACAATTGTGTAACACAGAGGCAAGTGATAGGGGACTCTGACTTGAAAAATTTGCCAGCTACAACAGTCTCCTGCTGGCAAACATGTATGGCCTGCACAGTTTACCCAGAAGATGGACATGGCACAGTACATGCAGCAAACATCACAAGGAAATTGACTACATCTTAGTGAAAGAACGCTTCTGTTTCAGTGTGAACAATTCGAGGACCAGAAGCTTTCTAGGACCAGACACTGGAAGCAATCGCATGACCTGCCATCCCCGCTTGAAAATGCCAACGAAGAAAAGAACACAAGATTCAGGTTTGGTTTGGATAAACTAAAGGATCCCAATTTGGTGAAAGCATTCCTGGCAATGATTGGGTGGAGATTCACATCACTTACTGCTGTTGGTGATGATGCAGATGTAGAAACAATGATGGCAGCATTCAGTAACAACAGTGATAGAAACTGCAAATGAGGTTCTTGGCATGCAACACTGAACAAATAAGCTGTGAGTGACTGCAGAGATCGTAGCCCAATGTGACAAAAGGAGAGAGTTGGGCGAAAAGAACCAAGCAAAGGCAGGGAGAAAGAGAAAGCAAACAACAGGAAAGGCAGAGGAAGGAGGGAAAGCCAAAAAGTTGCTACTAAAGAAAAAAAGTACCCCAAAAATCACTATGGGCATGAAGAAAGCCATGGAATACTGGATAGGTGAGCTGTGTACAATTATAGAGCAGAGCCTGAATAAAAACAATGATAGAATAGCATACCAAACACTGAAACATTTGAGAACCACTTAACCAGAGCAAGTCACCACTTTCCAAGACTAGTCAGGAGAAGATCTCTTTGAAGAACAGATAGACCAAGTACAGCACAGAACTGTGGAATCATAAAACCAGTTGACATCCAGCGTATCAGTATGTAACTGTCCTCAGTCAGCCAGTGAGGAAGACCACCCAGTCTTTAGAGAGTTAGTAGAGGCCGCAATATGATCACTCCCAAAGGGAAATCAGCAGGAATAGACAAATATATCTCCATAGCAAATACAGGCTTGGGGAGAAGCTGTTAAGGTCCTGAAAGCCATCTGTGACTAGATCTAGCCGACAGGAGAATGGTGGGCACCGTGGACCCTGCCCTTGGTCATCACATTTCAAGGTTAAGGGACTGATGTTGACGATGATGATCATGACAAGTCTTAACATTTTTAAATGTTTTTCATCTTACCGTGTGTGACAATTGAGAGGACAAATGAATGTGCATGATTTAGTGGCCAAGGGACTGCTGAATTGACAGTTCAGACACCAGAGTTTAAAACCGAAGTAAACTTACGGTGGTGTAGATGATCAAAGTATGACAGTTGTTGTCAATGGTCACATCATTGTAAGGATCCTCAGAGTGCTGGTGAATGACCAAAATTGTAAGTAACAAAGATAACAACAAACAGACACATGCATGTCAAGTATATTCACTTCTAGATTTTCATACAAAATGTGTGATTTTGATGCATGGGAGAAGACGGAGTGGGAGATTTTTTTTTTTTAAGTTCTCAAGACTCCCAAGTTGCTGAGTTTGACGTTTTGGAAAATTAATGTTGTAGTCTTGTACATAACACCTTACAAAATTTGGTTGTTAGCAAGTTAAGAAAAAGCAAGTTCAGGAGAGACATAATCTGTCAGCACACTTACTGATTGTTTTTGTGCTTTTTCAGACCATCAGCAAGCTGACTCAATCACTGCTGTTACCCAGTGCTGCTGTTGCTGTTTTTTCTGGTTGGATTTCATGTGAGTGTTGCTTTTTTCCCTTCTCTCACAAGGTCTCACTGGTAGCCATGACCCAGCTTGGCATAAACTATCATGGATGACAAAATTTAGCCAGTACAGACTCCCGTTAACCCGAGAACTTTGCTGGCAGGTCACTAAACACATCTCAAAGCACTTTCTTAGGGTGTGACTGACAAATTTTGGTTTCTTGAAAGATATTTGCCAAGCCCCACTTGATGATCACAGCTCGTCTCTCCCTGCCTGAACTTGACCATGTTGTGATTTCCATATCATATCCACGTACGTTGTCTGCTTTGTTGACCTGTCTACATTGGTATGGCTGCTGCCATCAACAGACAGTGTGGTTTGGGTTACATCAGAGGATAGCGGTTGGCTCCAAGTTAAAGATTTTTCCTATGCACCTATCTTTTTTTACTTGGCTGTACCCTTTATCAACCGCTTGGTGTTCTTGTTTGTCTGTCACACACAGCTTTATATTTCCGTCCTTATTGAGACACTTAGTGAAAGGGCAAACAAACAAGGCTTTACACATTTGTAATCCAATATTTTTGTTGCTGTAGTCTGAGCAGAGGCATGTATCAAACTTGTGTACTACTTAACTATGGAAAATTAACTTCCCAGAAAGTGATGACGTCATTTTTGCACAATATTGTGTTTGTTGTCATTGTTCTAATATTGCCTGACCACTTGCGTACAAGCTTTCATGCGGCATCTATGTTATCTACAAGAAAATAAACCCAGTCGAGTTTGGTATTAAAAGAATTGTTGGGAATTCGCCAATTCAGTCATCTCAATAGTGCAGATATATTACATTTTTCATGACAATAACTAATTATCAAACCTACAGCCCCATTTGTAATGGCCGCTCAACCTTGCCGAACGCATTGCTGCCAGACCAGCTATGCACAGATGACATTCAGTTGGCCGAATACAGTGCGGTTAGCTGGCTGGTGGGCAGCGGCCTGCAGAAAACATTCCTTTCCCTCACCTGCATTCACAGCTTGGTCTCTGCAGCTGTAAACTCCCTGCGACTCAAAACTAAGTAACTTGCTCTGAACAGCCGTGCACAATCAACGGCGACCAAGAACAACACTTTGAGGAGGGTTGAGGGTAATTCATTGTGTTACGTTTCCCTCTGTTCCTTTTGAAAGTGATTATATACTTGTAATCTGGGAGTTGGGGTTGCAAAAAAATCACAAAGTTCCAGACACAGAGGCTCAGCTAGTGAAGTTGCATCAGCACAGGTGTCCAATGGATGCATAGAAGGCTGTGCTGCAAGTCTGGCACGAGTGGTCTACAGGCTCTGAAGACGTTTCCTTTAGGCCTGCGCCATTTTGTGCTGTTCACAAGAAGCAGCCCCTCTGCTGATCCAACTTCACCAGGTGGGGGCGGTCTAGGGCCACTCTTTCCCATGTTTTCTGGTCATTGTCAAAGCTCATCAGCGAGGTCTGGAGCGTGTCCTGGAAGCACTTTTTATGACCAGCCTGTAAAGATTCTGCCTTCTGCCATTTTACCCTAGAGTAAGACACTCATCAGGCATTTGTACAAGATGGCCGACCTATCTGACTTGTGCTGTTCTCAGCAGGATACGGATGCTTGGCAGCTGAGCCTCTGTGTCTGGAACTTTGTCTTTCCAGGTTATCTTCAGTGACTTTTTTCAGGCAGTTCATGTGTAAGTGATTAAGCTTTTGGGCATGGTGCTCATAGAGTGTCATAAGTCTCACAGGCATCCACTTTTGTGGGCATCCACTGGATATCCTGGTAGTATCATCCCTGTCAACTTTTCAAACTAGAAGGATCCCAGTTTTGGAGGTTCTTGGTGCAGTCTAGTAACAAAGTTGATCAAAGGACAAGTGTTCACCATCAATAAAGCTTGGCAGTACTTTCCTGTGTGCAGCACATTGAGGGACTACATCCACATCATTCTTCCAGAGAGAGGGAGCTGTTTCGATTTTTTTTAAACTATAGATATAAATTATATTTAAGAAAATGAAAAAAAGGAGCATGAAAGATGTCTTAAATTTTTTCGCAACCCCAACCACAACACCCAAATTACAAATATATAATCACTTTCAAAAGGAAAAGAGGGAAACTAACACAATAAGTTAAGTTACCTTGTTACAGCTGACAGCAACAGAACGCATGCAAAATAACTGCAAGGGCCTTAAAACCAAAATCAGCCAAAAAAAAAAAAAAAAAAAAACAGAAAAGGGGGGGAGGGGAGTGGGAGGGAGAGAGAGAAAATCAGATAGGTTCCTTGTTCACATCAATGCATCTACTTAAGAACAAGAGGTGAACAATCAGAGGACACTTGTCCCAACATTGTCATCCTGGAGATGGCATCCCGTAATCATCCAGCACTATTTTCAGAGGGCCAGAATGATGAAAAGGGGGAAGGGTAGAACCTCTTTCCCTTCTGGTCAATCTCCCAGTTTCCTTCATCTAATGTTCTTCCTTGTTTTTGTTCTGTGTTGGGGGGGGGGGGGGCGCATGGGGAATGGGAGAGGATTAAAAGACATCCTGGAGATCGCATACTATGATCGTCCATCAATGGTTCCTCCTTGTTTTTGTTCTGTGTTGGAGAGGGCCGTGGAAGATGGGGGAGGATAAAAAAATAAATTTCAAACAGTCAGCTGACACTGACTTCTGACAGCACTTCAAGAAATTAAGTGTCTTGTAAAACTGGAAAACAACCCATGATGTGTCACTGTTATGCCCATCTGAGGGAGCTCATTTCTATGAGCATTGTGGAGTATATCTCTGTCACTTTACATTTTTCCATCTGTCCAGTCACCTGTGCCCAAGTCGGAGCACTCTGTACTGTGCATGGCAGGAAAACTTTTGTCAGCAAAGGGGAAAATACTTTGGTTTTGCTGAATTGATGTATTCTGTACGCGAAAGACAATAACGAATTGTTTTTTGTTTGTTTGTTTGTTTTTTTTCAAAGGTTTTGTTTTGTTGTTTTTTTTCCTCTTAGATTTTAAAGCATGAGCTCACCAACAACAAAGTCAAAACTGAAGACCGAACCTCGTCAGCGCTAAGTGAAAGGTATGTATGACCTCTTTATTCATATGATCGACAGTTTATTCATTGGAGTTCCCAGTTTACTCTTACAAGTCCTCCAAGTCATCTTCTCTGTGTGTTTATCTTCTGTTTCTTTTCCCCATCTTGTCGTGTTTTTCCTTTATTGCATGTACCGCTCTAGTGCAGATGAGGTTCTAATGGAGGGGAGATGGAGGGTGGGGGAGATGGTCAGGGCGCTCCCTTGGCTGTCTGGGATCTAAAGACAGTGCAGCCATCAGAGGGTCTGAGGGGGTGAAGTCCCCCAGATACGTCGAAAAAATCTGAGGGGCAATGAAGCCTGTGCTAGAACATGGCAAGGGTCTGTGCACTAGAAATGCAATTTTGATTCTGTCCCTATTGTTGTTGTTGTTTCAAAAGGATGGAGTGATGCACCCTGGAACTCTGCCCACTCCCTTTCCCCCAGCCCCCTGGATCCTCACCTGCTGGTGTTTACTACTCTCTCTTCATCATCTTTTTTTTAAAACAATAATTCTACACGCATGAACGCACGCACGCACATACACACACACACAAAGTTGTATGCACATTTGCTTATCTTGCAGGTTTTGGAATTCTGTATTGAACATATCAATGCTTCATACTCACACACACGCACGCACGCACGCATGCACGCGTGTGCGCACACACACAAGCGCATGCACACAGAGTTGTATACACATTTGTATATCTTGCAGGTCTTAGAATTCTGTATTGAACTTATCAATGCTTCTCCCCGCCTGCTCTCTTCTCTCTGTTACTGTGGGTATTAGGTGGGGACTCTCTCCCTCTCTGTGTCTCTCTGTTACTATGGATTTTAGATGGGGAAGAAAGTAGTTAGTGCACAGCGGAATGTTTGTATCACTATACTTCTGGATTCTTAAGTCTCTGTACCTGTTTGAGGTCTCTCTAATAATGTTTTTCATGCTGTTTTGAATAACGAAAATATGGAATGTTTGTTATTGTCAAGCCATTGAGCACAGTCTAAGGCAAATGTTTTGTTTTTTACCTGACTGTGTGTTTGAAACTCAGAGCATACCAAAATATACCTTAAAGATCTTAAAATATCTATTAAAAGAAAGCTTCAGATTAGAAGTGATCTGAGTAACTGGACACTTACTGTCATCTTCCTTGAAATTGTTATTTAAAGAATTCTTCTTTTACGGTTTGCTGTATCTGTTAATAACTGTCAGTACATCTCATTATCATCTTCTTTCTTTTGTTCAGCCCCTCGAAGCCAAGTGCAGATGTAAGTATCTTTCACTACATTGATGACTGTTTAAAATTTTGATTTGATGCAAAAGTGATATATGTTTTCTGTCAACATACTCTTTTCAACAACAACAACAACATAATCAAACCACCAGAAACTTGGGCATAGTTCCTGACTATGTGCATAGGGCTGGGTCAAAACAGGTAGCATCTTATGTGACCAAGGTAACCCATGTAACGTTTACCTCTTGAGGATCAACCTGAGGAGGGACAGCTTGGGTTAGATTTTGTCCTATGTCCCTGTTGGAGCTTAGAACAGGTCAAGACAAAAGTTTCTTGGTCCTGACTCCATAGCTGGACTCCATGGTAGGTGTGTAAGAGAGGGAAGAAACAAACTAAAAGCAAGCATTGCTTCTTAATACTTAAACCCGAAATGATGGAAACTTCAGGGAAAAAAAAGAGCAAGAGATTCCCAGGATAAGAGCCATGATAGCGATTCAGAAACCAGAAGAAAGACAGGCTCTGAGGCTTCATGGTTGGTGTCAAGGGAGCTGAAGAGGAGAAAGCTTTGTCCACTCTCAGCCTGTTTGCTGTTTAGAAAGATTTTCAAGGTCTAGCAGGCGATTTAAAATCCATCAAAAGACTAAAAAAAAAAAAAAATAGGTTCCTTTCTCACTGAATGCAGTAAGCAGAAATTCTAGGGAGAGCTTGACAGCAGAAGGTCTTCAGAGAAGAAGAACACGCACGCGCAGATGCCACACACACACACACACACACACACACACACACACACACACACACACAACTACACACACACACACACACACACACACACACACACACACACACACACACACACACACACACACCTGAGGCAAGTGTTTTGGCACTGAACTTCTTACACTCTAAGGGATTCAGGCTGCGTCTAGGTCATAACTCCTAGATGCCCTTATGCTGTCAGATTTTCTTTATTTTTCCCCTTGAAATGTCAGTATTTGAACCAGGAACTTCTGGATTGGAGAGCATCTCGAGGCATTGCCTTTCTAAATGAATGTCTTACCCACATAACTACGGGACACATGTTCGTATATGGCAAATTCAACCTTTACGGTCAGTTACACTTTCTGGCTAATCAGCAGTTCCAAGTCCATGTTGGCACCATGCTATCTGACATCCATGGGTGGGAGTTGGGTGTACCCCAGGGTACGCCTTTCTCTGCTCTCTTCTGCACCAAAATTAATGAAAGTGTCAGTTCTGTAAACCAGGATTCTGAGTCCTCTTTTTTTTGTTATGACTTTGCTCTGTGCAGCTGGAGCCATCTATGCCAGGGGTTTAGTGTCGACTCCAGCTTTGTGTGGATAAGATCCGACGGTGGGCAGAGGACAATGGATTTACTTTTTCAGGAACCAACACTCAGTGGCATCCACTTATCACAATTTTTGACAGTTCTTTGCTGATTCTTAAATTTGTCTAGACAAGTTTATCATTCCAGCTGTGAAGGAAGCCAAATTCTGGGAGTTATCTTTGATCAAAAACTGAATTTCAAAAGTCACATGCAGTACTTAAAGACTTCATGCCAGAAAGCAATGATTTTATGGAAGAAGATTTTAATGAAACTATGTTGTGTTTTTAGAAAATCTGTTTTAATGAGCTGTGTGTACGTTTTTTTGTTTTGTTATGTTTTGTTTTTAAATCTAGTTTGTTGACTTCAAGAAGGTGATAGTCCTAATATGTCCCTTTGCGGTCATCTGGTCTCTCAGCAACATGATCTCTCCGTCTCTCGCCAAGTTGTTAGTAAAGTGAAGCGTTTGAATTTTGCATGTTTGGGAGGGTGCACTTTTTGGTGTTGTAGGCAGAAAGTATGAACTGGTTTGTAAACTTGCATGAGAAATGCCAAATAAACATGCACAGCATGGCAGTGGCAGCTTCATTTCCTCCCATGATGGAAGATCAGGTGTTAGATTTTGTACATGAGAAATGCCAAATAAACATGCACAGCATGGCAGTGCATCTTCATTCCTCCCATGATGGAAGATCAGTGTTAGATTTTGTACATGTTCTGCTGTGGCAGTGCATCTTCATTTCCTCCCATGATGGAAGATCAGGTGTTAGATTTTGTACATGTTCTGCTGTGGCAGTGGCAGCTTCATTTCATCCCATGATGGAAGATCAGGTGTTAGATTTTGTACATGTTCTGCTGTGGCAGTGGCATCTTCATTTCATCCCATGATGAAGATCAGGTGTTAGATTTTGTACATGTTCTGCTGTGGCAGTGGCATCTTCATTTCCTCCCATGATGGAAGATCAGGTGTTAGATTTTGTACATGTTCTGCTGTGCAGTGGCATCTTCATTTCATCCCATGATGAGATCAGGTTTAGATTTTGTACATGTTCTGCTGTGCTTGGCAGACTGCTCTGTCAATTTGTGTGGCTAGTCTACAGCTGTCAGCCTTCATCATCAGGACCTCATCGATCATGTGATTGGTCATCTGTTCAGTGCGTGAACCTCAGGACACTGCTGTTGTTCATCATCATTCAAGCATCGATCATGTGATCGATGATTAGTGTCAGTGGGTTTACTTAGTGCTACAGCTGTCAGCCTTCTTCATCGTCGCAGCATTAATCATGTTGTTTCACGATCTGTTTCAGTGAGTTTACCCTTGTGACATACCTGTTAACCTTCATCATCATTGCAGTACTGATCTTTTGATCGATGATTTGTTTCAGTGGGTGTACCTAGTGCTGCAGCTCTTGGCTTTCACCGTCACCGCAGCGCTGATTATGCGACTCAAGCTGTTCTGGACACCTCACCTCTGCCTTACAGCATCTTTGTTAGCGTCTCGCAAGGTCAGTGCACATGTTGAAGTCAGGCCAGATCATTATGCTTTTCAATAACAACAACAACTGAAGAAATGAACAAACACAAGTAAACATTTGCCCAAGACTGGCATGGCCTTTTGATCTTGAATATTGTTAAATGAAACACACAGTGAATGGTAGTTACTTTTGGTAGAAAATCTGTTAGAGCAGGTCAAAACCTGGTGTGTGTGCAGTTGGTGAATTTTGTTGCCAAGTAATAATAATAATAATAATGTATAATACTTATATAGCGCATTTCTTGTTGTACAACTCAATGTGCTTACATCCACCATTTGCACCTATTCATACAATATTCATGCACACAGCAAAAAGAAAATACACAATGGCAGACGACCTACATGCATAAACTGCCTCACTAAACTAGTTGTGAGGAATTTAGGAGAGATCTAGTCATCTACAGAAGAGAATAGGCTTTTTTGAAGAGGTAAGTTTTGAGCTGAGATTTAAAAGAAAAAGAGTTGGCTGATTACGAAGGTCTTCAGGGAGGGATTCCAAAAAAGAAGGTGCTCTAAAACTGAAGGCTCTTTCGCGTACAGATTTCAGAGAACGCTTGGGGATTTTCAAAAGTTTTTGTGAAGAAGTGCGAAGGGTACGAGAGCTTTGGTAGGTGCAGAGAGAAGAAGAGAGATAGTGAGGAAGAGATTCATTGAATGGCGGAAAGCAAGAACTGCCAGTTTAAACTGCCACCGATACTGTATGGGAAGCCAGTGCAGTTCGATCAGCATGGGAGTGATGTGCTCACACCTCCTCTTCAAAACAAGTCGTGCAGCGCTATTTTGGACTCGCTGCAGCCGAGCAGTCTGTTCTGTGGGAAGCCCAGCATCAACAGAGTTGCAGTAGTCCAATCTTGACATCACCGTGGCACAGACTAGCCTGACAGCTACTTCCCTGGATATAAAGCGTCGGATGGAAGCAATGCGTCTAAGCTCTAAAAAGGATGAGTGACAGACTACAGATATTTGATTCTGCATGGTCAGACACTTCGTAAGTACAATTGATAGCTACTTTTGATAGAAAATCTGTTTGAGCAGGTCAAGACCTGGCACATGCAGTTGGTGAATTTTGTTGCCAAATACAGTTTATAATTATTTTGATAGAAAATCTGGTAGAACAGGTCAAAACCTGGTGTGTGCAGTTGGTGAATTTTGTTACCAAGTACAGTTGATAACTACTTTTGATAGAAAACCTGTTAGAGCAGGTCAAAACGTGGTGTGTGCAGTTGATGAATTTTTTTGCCAAGTACAGTTGATTATTACTTTTGATCGAAAATCTGGTTGAGCAGATCAAAACCTTGTGTGTGGAGTTGGTGAATTTTGTTACCAAGTACAGTTGCTTATTACTTTTTGATAGAAAATCTGGTTGAGCAGATCATAACCTTGTGTGTGTGCAGTTGGTGAATTTTTTTGCCAAGTACAACGAAGGAGTGCACTCTGCTCTGCTGGTGGCACTGGTGGCTGGCATGGCTGTGGCTGGCTATGCCAACATCGCTCACCAGAGGAGCATCATGGGAGAGTTCAGTAACTATCCTCTGGAGGAACTGGTTGAGTGGATCAAGGCTTCCACCCCCAAAGGTTGGTTGGTGCTTCCTCTCTGGGGTTTTTTCCTCTCTCTTTTTTTTTCTTCTGTATTCTTTCATACATTCGTACCATTTTTCTTTTTGTTTTTAGTGTGTGTGTGTGTGTTTTTTGTTGTCGCTCTCACTCACCTGATTGTTCAGTGTGGTCAAAGCCAATTTACTAGTTTTGATTGTCCATATCAATAGAGGCAGGAAAGACAGATTCAGAATATCATTGTCAATCGATTTCAGCCAGATCGGAGAATGAAGAGAGAATGAAGACAGGGACAGGGAAGTGGTCTAAAACTTAAAAGAACAGCTTATATGAACATTGAAAGAAACAGTTTCAGGAGTGGTTTTGTTCTTCACTTTCCTTGTTTTGTTGTTGTTGTACAGGGACAGGGAAGTGGTCTAAAACTTAAAAGAACAACTTATATGAACATTGATGAAACAGTTCAGGAGGGGTTTTGTTCTTCACTTTCCTTGTTTTGTTGTTGTACAGGACAGGGAAGTGGTCTAAAACTTAAAAGAACAGTAAATTTCAAAATGAGTGGACTGGTGCGGCGAACGAAGCAAAATAAGAATAGAGTTTGTTTAGAACTTACCGCCAATGACATTGACAAACAAAGCACATGACAAGACACGATGCATTTCAACCACTTGGGTCTCTTCAGGCGAAAAAATAAATCACATTTAACATGTGGGACAGTACGAACAAAGAACGAAAAAAGAAGAAAGAAAAATGACTTATCAGTTTTCTTCCATGTGGTCGGTGGCAGAAATGACATGGGGCCAGGGGGATTATGGGAGAGGAAACGGAGGGGGGGGGGGGGGGGGGGGGGGGGGGGGGGGGGGGGGGGGGGGGGGGGTTTCCGGGGGAGGTGTGTGTGTGTGATATGATAGGGTTGTGTGTCTAGTTTATTGGGATGGTGTGGTATCTTTGTGATGGTAGTGGTAGTGGTGGATTGATAGTAATGGTAAGGGGAAAGAAGGGGGGGGGGGGCGAGAGAAACTGAGGGGGAGGAAAAAAAAAAAAAAAAAGGAATTTAAGGGAAGGATAAAACAAAATTAAGATTAAATAGATGGAGGGTTGCTGTAACTACTGTATGAAGTGAGTGAAGGGGATGTGGTGGTGGTGTAAAGTATGTGTGTGTGTATGTGTGTGTGTTGGTAGGGGATATTGCCAACTGATGTGGAAGTGGTGGGTATGTGTGTTTGGTTATTGTTGGATGTTGATGCCTTGGGGGTGTAGTGTGCCCAGTTTGGCAATGAGATGGGATTCTTGAGTTGTGCGTTCAAAGCTGTCACTCTGTGACTGCCAGAGTGAAAGTGACAGCTTTGAACGCACAACTCAAGAATCCCATCTCATTGCCAAACTGGGCACACTACACCCCCAAGGCATCAACATCCAACAATAACCAAACACACATACCCACCACTTCCACATCAGTTGGCAATATCCCCTACCAACACATACACATACACACACACATACATACACCACCACCACATCCCCTTCACTCACTTCATACAGTAGTTACAGCAACCCTCCATCTATTTAATCTTAATTTTGTTTTATCCTTCCCCTTAAATTCCCTTTTTTTTTTTTTTTTTTCCTCCCCCTCAGTTTCTCTCCCCCCCCCCCCCCCCCCCCCCCCCCCTTCTTTCCCCTTACCATTACTATCAATCCACCACTACCACTACCATCACAAAGATACCACACCATCCCAATAAACTAGACACACAACCCTATCATATCACACACACACACCTCCCCCGACGCAAACCCCCCCCCCCCCCCCCCCCCCCCCCGTTTCCTCTCCCATAATCCCCCTGGCCCCATGTCATTTCCGCCCACCGACCACATGGAAGAAAACTGATAAGTCATTTTTTCTTTCTTCTTTTTCGTTCTTTGTTCGTACTGTCCCACATGTTAAATGTGATTTATTTTTTCGCCTCAAGAAGACCCAAGTGGTTGAAATGCATCGTGTCTTGTCATGTGCTTTGTTTGTCAATGTCATTGGCGGTAAGTTCTAAACAAACTCTATTCTTAATTTTTAAAAGAACAGCTTATATGAACATTGATGAAACAGTTCAGGAGGGGTTTTGTTCTTCACTTTCCTTGTTTGTTGTTGTTGTACAGGGACAGGGAAGTGGTCTAAAACTTAAAAGAACAGCTTATATGAACATTGATGAAACAGTTCAGGAGGGGTTTTGTTCTTCACTTTCCTTGTTTTTTGTTGTTGTACAGGGACAGGGAAGTGGTCTAAAACTTAAAAGAACAGCTTATATGAACATTGATGAAACAGTTCAGGAGGGGTTTTGTTCTTCACTTTCCTTGTTTTTTGTTGTTGTACAGGGACAGGGAAGTGGTCTAAAACTTAAAAGAACAGCTTATATGAACATTGATGAAACAGTTCAGGAGGGGTTTTGTTCTCACTTTCCTTGTTTTGTTGTTGTTGTACAGGGACAGAGAGTGGTCTAAAACTTAAAAGAACAGCTTATATGAACATTGATGAAACAGTTCAGGAGGGGTTTTGTTCTTCACTTTCCTTGTTTTGTTGTTGTTGTACAGGGACAGGGAAGTGGTCTAAAACTTAAAAGAACAGCTTATATGAACATTGATGAAACAGTTCAGGAGGGGTTTTGTTCTTCACTTTCCTTGTTTTTTGTTGTTGTACAGGGACAGGGAAGTGGTCTAAAACTTAAAAGAACAGCTTATATGAACATTGATGAAACAGTTCAGGAGGGGTTTTGTTCTTCACTTTCCTTGTTTTTTGTTGTTGTTGTTGTTGTTGTTTCTTCAACATTCAGTGTAGCCATTTGATTCCGAGGAAGCATTCTACTACAGCAGATTTAATCCTTGGTTATCTGAGTTCTGTTGTCCTTTCTTTGAGGCATTTGTGATTTTGCATGTGTGTGTGTGTTAGAGAAGTATACACTTTAATATATGAGAAAGATAGAGGTCTGAAGAATGTATGCTTACATTTATATAATTTTCTGCAGATAGCCTTTTTGCACAGTTTAAGTTTATAGGTTCATGCATTTGTTTTACATATTATGAAAATGTGAAGTGTAAAATTTGGAGTAGAAGTTTTCGGTAAACACACCTGTTTCTCATTGGAAAAAAAAAACGACAACATTATTTGTGCTGCTTTAAAACATCTGTATTAATCCAGCGATTGGTTCCTTGAAAACAACATTGACAACAATAACAACACACCTTCAAACAGAAATATTTTCTGTTCACCAATTTTTGCTATGGATGACAGATGCTGTTTTTGCTGGTCCCATGCCAACAATGGCCACAGTCAAGCTTTGCACCCACCGCCCCATCGTCAACCACCCTCACTATGAAGATGCTGGTCTCAGGTCAGAAAGAAGGACTGATCTCACCACAGCCTGTCTCTCTCCTGGTGATGGGTTTCACCCTGCATTCTTTTTATCCTGTTTTGGAGCCAAATCCTCTTTGTTGTTGTTGTTGTGCCTATATCTCCTGCTGCTTTCTTACCTCTGTGACCTCCCCTGTCCTGCTCTTCTTCCTTCCACCTGTTTTCCACATCCAGAGTAAGTATACTTTTTGGAGTGTTTGCTACAAATTTTTATTTGAGTATAGAAATCAGAAACAAATAATAATCTAAAGCTCATGAGAAGCACAGGCCTGTACAGAAGCTATATGAGTGTTCTTCAGTGTGTGTATGTGAGCGTATGCGTGTGTGCATGCATGCATGCATATGTGTGTATGCTTACTGTCATACTTTCTTTTTGCTGTCTCATGAACTTTTTACACTAGTATTTTAATTTTAGCGCAGCCAGCTGTGTTGGATCTTTGCATGATTGTCACCATGCAGAAAAAATAACGTTGACAAAAACGCAACATACATGTACATACTTAGCTTTTGTTCACCAGCTTATGAAATAATAGCTAAATGCCCTTTATGCTTATGACATTCTCGAAAGGTTGACAGTGATTTGTCATTTGTGGTTATAATTAATTTTTCAAGTGTTTTTCATTTGTTTGTTTTAGTCAGATGCTTTAATGGAAATGTATTTCAACATCATATTTAATTATTCAAAACACCAAATGATAAATAAAGCATGCAAAGTGATGAAAACGATGCTGATTTGTATTGCAATATCATGTGGTCAGTGAGCAATGTTAAGACAAAGTTCCTGCTTCAAAACATCCTAATGAAACTTTGGGGTTTTTTTTGTTGTAGCTGCATGTAACTGCTGTTTCATCTCGAACAAATATCCACAAAATGAAAAGAAGAAAAATCATCAGATCCTTTAACTATCAAGTTTTTTGTCTGAGCAAAAGTGATTAACAATAACAGCAATAATGAAGGACAAATTTGCTTAATGCCTTATCCAGAATAGCTGTCCAGCGCATGACTCTTTGCAAACTGCCCCAGTAGGGATGCTTGGGGCTGTGTCAGTATGAATTGTATTCCGAACTTAATGGAAATTTTGTTAGTCTTGTCGATTGTTTTTCTGTCTTTATAGCCCATTCAGCTCTCTTTAGAAGGTGCATACTTTTTATTTATTGTAGGGTGTATAACTTGCCCAGATTTTTTGTTGTAAGTAGGCAGCTAGGTAGTGAAACGGTACAATCTGTCCATGTGGACGCTAGCTTTCCATTCTGTAGCGTCTAATTCCACATGCAGCATTTTCATTTATTTTGTGGAAGTGTTGTTTTTATCATTATTTTGTTTACTTTTGTTTTTGAATCTGGGAAGATGAATTGAAGGAAGTGCGTGTTGCTTCAGCGCAACCTCGTTTTATCAGCCTGAATGATATCTGTTAATGAGTTACCATCATGAATTTGATTAACGACATAGTAATGTATATTTAGTGAACATAGTTTGTAACAGTTGTTCATTGCTTGTTTTGTTTGTTTTTTCCCATACATGCCCGTCCAAACAAATGCCATATCCCTGCTTGGTGCCACTTTATCAGATCCTCAAAAATAAAACACATCAGAAGAGCAGGGAGCTTATCATATCTCAGTCATGGGTCAGGTCAGAAAAGATATCACCTTTAGTGAGTTTGTTTTATGAATCATACCCAAACATGCTTTGTTTTTTCTCCTTTTCCCTGCGCAAGGGAACACCCCCCCCCCCCCCCCCCCCCTCTGCTCTTTAGAGTTCAGACAACGTTTTTTTAGTGCTGACAGACCCACTCAGGTGGCCTTTTAAGGCTCACTTTGTTTCAGTTAGGCAAGCTTCTTTCTGATCACAAAAGAAACTTGCCAGTAAATGCCTGTAAGTTGTGTTGTATTGCCCTCTCTCTGTAGCATTTGGCTCCATCCTTGTACACTGTGAAGTCTTTGATCATCCTCCATGCCATCTGCTTTGGATGCGGAGTCATTCATCTGCCTTTCATATTGCTGTAAGCTCCTTTGAGTCTATACTCACGAGACGTGCATCTTTTGCTCTGAATGTTCCCCTCGAACTTTACAACTCGAGTTGTGAGAGAATTGCTCCTGTGTGACGTTAAGGTCTATTTGGCATGTCAGTATCCACGTAAATGTTCGTGACAGTCCACCAGTTTTTGGCTAGAGATACAACCACTTATCCCAGCCACACTGGTTGGGTGTTGGTTTTCAAGATGCAGAGACAGACCAATGTCTTTGACACACACACTCCTCCGAGGGCTTCAATCTGCCATGGTCACAGGCTAGCGTGGACCAGTGATTCGTAGGCTTTGTTCTTTTCTTTCTTTCTGCGTACGCAGGCTGATACTCCTGCGGACACTCCCTGTATAGCCAGGCAGTGGAGTTTTGTGTGTATGACCCTTTTTTATCCCGCCATTAAGGCAGCCATACTCCATCTTCGGGAAGGTGCATGCTATGTGTCACGTGTCATCCATACCAACGGCCAAACTGGCCTTCTCTTTCCGAAAGTGGTGATGGGATTTTACGTGTGTGCAAGATGTTATGCGTGCGTTCACACACGGAACCTCGGTTTATAGTCTCATTCGAAGACTATATGGGAATGGAGTCAGAACCAATGTTAACTCCGAGGGAAAAATCCCCGTATACCGAAATTCGAACCCGCAACCCCAGGATCACGAGTCCGGCGCTCTACCAACTGAGCTATCCGGCCCCCCTAGTAGGCTTTGTTGACCATCTTGAAGAAAATGAGATGGGTCCAGTTTATTTACATATTAAAAGAGGGGAGAAAAGCAAGGACTAGAAATTGATATATTTATATTTTCTGTATTTTATTCGCACACACTCACTCACAATTTGCAAACTTGTTCATCTGTTGCAGAGAGCGTACGAAAAAGGTATACTCTATGTACAGCCGAAAACCAGCAGAAGAAGTGAAACAGATCTTGCTGAACCTAGGGGTGCAGTATGCTATTCTTGGAGAACTCTTGGTGCATGCGACAGAGCAAGTGAGTCACAACGTGTGCACAATCACTAAACAAATAGATTGACTCTTGCTCTCCTTATGAGGTAATCACATGCCTGTAACTCGAAATGAAACGCCTAGCACAAATGCCAACACAGAGCTCACAAAACAAGGAGACTTCCCCAAAAAAGAATATGCCAGGTGAGGTTAGCTTTACTGTCTTCTTGTCGCATGTATGCTCTGTTTGACTGAATTCAAGATCAGAAAGGCTGTGTCACTCTCGAATGAATATTAATTTGTGTTCGCTCATTTCTACAGTTTGTTGTTCCTGTTTTCGTGTAATAGCTATAGGAACATCTTTTTTGGGAATGTCTCATTTTTGGTTCTGTGTTGCTTTCTGCAATGCGATTCAGTGTTGTCAGAAGCATTCATTTGGAATAATGCATATGTAATTATATCGTCATGGAAGCAAGAGATACACTACTTGTTTGTTATTTACTGTTTACTGTTCCATACCTCATGTGATATTTCCTTTACATCAGTCAAACTGAAGTTACCTGTATTTGTTGCCTTTCCTCTGTAATGTTCTGTTTTTACTATACTCATGATCATTAAGGCTGTGCCAGTCTTGAATAATTTTTTTGTGGTTGGCTCGGCTATAAGCAACATTCTCTCTCTCTCTCTATCTCTCTTTCTCTTCTCTCTCTCTCTTCTCTCTCTCTCTCTCTCTCTCTCTTCTCTCTCTCTCCTCTCTCTCTCTCTCTCTCTCTCTCTCGCTCTCTCGCTCTCTGTGTGTAGGAGCATGCCACTTTTTGCTACCAATGTTGGGACTATTCATCAACATCGGCAAGGGGTACCACCTCCATCCCTCCTCCTTGAAGCTCCAGTTGCCCAGGGAGCTGCTCTGTCCAGAACCTTTCTCATAGACAGCAAGAGGGCGGCCATGTGGTCCTGCTTTTCCAGAGACCACCAGGCCAACAGGGATACGATCATTTCCATCTGATGGCCTCCTTGTCCCCTTCGCTACTTCAGCTTCCCTTCCCTCCTTAAGCTTATCTTTCTTTCCCAACCTCAGCTTCCCTTTCCCTCCCTTCTTCAGCCTCCCTCTCCAATACCCTTGAGGGTTAGGTTCATTTTGTTCGCCATTCCATTCAAGAGACATCTGCCGCCCATATCTACTTCAACCTGTTCACCCAATTGGTCCTGAGGCACGGCCGGAGGAGAAAGATGCTGCCCTGTCTTGTTCCACCAGCCTGGCAGAGACCTGCACCAGGGACCTTGTTTGGACCCAGTCTTTGCTAACAGGATTGCAGGACACTTCTCCGCTGCAGTAGACAGTGCAGCTTGGGTCCGCTTCAGCATGATGTCCCCCAGAGGTCCAGCCAACCAGCTGATCAGCAAGCATGCCTACATGCTGTTCCAGTTCAGTCACAAACTGTTGGGTGCTTATCAGGTCACTTCGTAGCCATGTCTAACCAGGAGGATGCCTTCTACGCTGGTAGTGTGGCTCACCTGCTGCCCTGTAAACAGGTCTGGTTGAAGAGACTGTCTGGGCCCACGCCTTTGAAGGTATCGCCACCCAAGCGTAGGTAGGGCCACCAACCCCAAAGCCAAGGGGCGGAAGGTGTGACACCGAAAGAAAAAAAAAAAGGAAGATTCATGATGGAAACGAGTGTGCCCTGGATGTTGGTGCTTGCTGTTTCAGTGTGTGCATGTCATCTGACCTGTGCGGCAGTCAGATGGGTCATGCGCGGTAACAGCCTTTGACTCGTGGTCCATGGGTTTGGGGTTCCAGCCCTGGCAGCTCTTGATCAGGGAAAAGCAGAATGGGGTTATTTTCCTGTCTGTCAGTTTAACCTACATGCAAACCTGCTTGTTATTGAATGTTCTTCGTGTGTATATACACAAGATTAGATGTGCGCACAAAAAGATCCATATCAGTGCTTGGTGGTTTTGGGAAACACAAAAATATTCAGTATGCACCACAGTATTTGGAGAGAAGATGACCAATGATAAGCAAAATTTTAATTAAAAAAAGAAGGAAGATTCATGATAGAAAAGAATGTGCCCAGGATGTTGGTGCTTGTTTCATTGTCCAGTGAAATTCTGTAATTAACAGCTGAAAAAGAGTAGTTAATGTGCCAGCCACCGTCTTCCTACAGCATAATTGTATGCATATGGAATGATGTGATGTGTAACCTGCGTGTGGTCTGATGTTGTGTGCAGGCCAGGGTGTCGGATGCCAGAGATATGGGACGTAGAGGACACAGTGAATCAGAGCAGAGAGGCTGTGTGCACGCTGCTGCGGAACAACCCCAGTCCCCATTTCATTCGTGTCTTTCGCAACAGTGTGTATGATGTCCTCAAGATCGTACCATCTTCGAGATGATATGGCTTTTAATCCCCCCCCCCCCCCCCCCCCCCTGTCCTCATGAGTTATTTCTTGAACGGTTCTGAATGCAAAATTCCATGGGAGAAAATGTGCAAAAAGGGTATTGTTGTTCAATTGTATAGGATGTATACATCTTATATTGTCTTGCTTTTGATCTCCTGAACATTCAACTCCACATCTGCCTCGTCTGTTAAATCAGTAGCTGTTTTTGGTGTCTCAAGTGCCGTAATATTTAAATCTTATGGAGCAGTTTAATCACAAAATTTCTCAAAAAAAACACGGAAGTGGAACTGTTGGAAGCACTCCAGTCAGACAGCTGATTGTATTTACTTCATTTATGGTTAACCAGTGAGACCCATTTCTGCTCTGACATACCGAATACCAAAAGGCAACAATTTCCTGGCAATTAACAGATTGATAATTAAGGTGTGTTCTTTCCTGTGTTTTAATTATTTTAAAGAAAGCCATATATTGTAATATAGATCAGACTGACGAAGCATCATTGAAAAAAATTAAATGAAAGGAGAATATGTAAACTGTATTTTGATGTATCAAACAGCGATGAATTTATGATGCTGTGTCAGGAGTTAGAGGGAGCGGAACAATCGAAAGGAGGGGAAAGTGGTGGGCTTGAGAGAACTGTATGGTTTAGGAGTATTGGCTCGGACCATTTCTTAAAAATATGGTGTTAGGTCTGTCCATTTTTTTCAATATCACTTGAAAGTCTAAAAGACTAAATTATTAAATGTATATATTGTATTGTTATCTTGTTTCACCAATTGCACTCATTCTGCAGAACGGAGATTTGTTTTTTTTAAATTGATGGTCATCCCACTTCTAGTTGTTGGATCTCAGAGACCCCAAAGATCTTTGCCATCACTGGACTTACAGCTGGGACTGAAACTGTCCAGATTCGGGCCCGCTATTGCGCGATTGCGTGGGCCCGCTATTGCGCGGGCCCGCTATTGCGCAGACCCGCTATTGCGCGACAGTGTAGGGTTAGGGTTAGTGTAGGGTTAGGGTTAGCGGGCCGCGCAATATCGGGCCATAGCGGGCCGCGCAATAGCGGGGCCGCGCAATAGCGGGCCCCCGCAATAGCGGGCCCGCCCCAGATTCGGAGGTGGGAGGAGAGCAAGGGTTTCCTACAGGGTGGAGATGTTAGTAGAAGACTTCATTAATAGTCATGTTCAGAATACGTCAGAACTAATTACTTTGATTGGAAGAGTATGAACATCAGTACAAAGGCAAAATTTGGATATAGTTCTCAAATTGTTTGTATGGAAATGGTATTTTTCTGTTTGTAACATTGACAATTTCAAGCCACAGTAAAATGTTGAAATGAAACGAGATCAAGCTATCACTAATGACACTTGACAACCCAAACGATTCATGCCTATTTTGGGTTTACAGTGATAATAGCATATGACATTAACATTTCTGAGAGTTTTAAATACTCAGAAACATTTGCAGTATCTGCATAATCAGAAAACATTGAAGATTTTTGTTTAATTAAAGTTACAGACTCTAAGAAAAATACGATAGACAATTTTTTGAAATGGCAAATCACAAGAACTTGAAAATCTTAATTGAGCTTTTGTAACCATTATGAAACTACAGTCAGATATCCTCGCAATTATTATAAACGTGCATGCATAATTAAAAGAGCCGAGTCTCTTAAGTTGCATAATTGAGTAGACAGTGTCATTGCCTTGGATAATGGAATTACTTAAGGGATCAATATAGCGCAGTATTGGATACATTATTTCCACTTGTCTCTGGCATCAGAGTTTCCCAGTCTGTTCTTGAATGCTTTAATTTATTGTTTCATATCAAGCCATAATCACCGTATAAAAAAATGAATGAATGCTGTCCACAGTTAGTAAAGTTTACATTATTGCAATGCTCTTCTCCTAGTTTGATGAGGACAAGGTAAGCAAGGAAAATTTAGTGAGATAAAGAAGACTGCTGGCCGGGGCCAAAGAAGTGTGTTGCCTTAAGCGATAATTTGACTCGAGCAAGGTCAGCTTGTTAAGAGAGTATGATACTTTGATTCACTTCAGCCTTATTCCATCCACTTTATTGTGTTCAAGATTCAGCCTTCAATCTTAGCTACAAGGCACCAAAACAATATCATACGTGAGAGTACAAGAAGAAATTGCACTGGCTCAAAAATGAGCATAGGATTCAGTATAAAGCGACCCATCTTTGTTATAACATTGTTGTATGTTAAAGGTCTACTTTAGAGATTTTCGATAATTTGTTAAAAACAGGTCTACATGTCATATAACTACAGCATGGTATTCATTTTTCAAAAAAAGTCACCGGAAGAATTTAATAGATAAAAAACGAGTTTTGCACACCTGTTCAAACCCCGCGCGGTAGACCGAAAACCGTGACGTCACTTGATGGACTGGCCGTCAGCCGCGACCTACACAACAAGCCAAAGCCAAGTGAAATCGACACGAGTTGCGATCCCCCACATCCAAAAAAGTCACGAGGGGGTGGCAGATATTGTGCTGTAGGCGTGTGCAGCAGCTCAGCAGGAGACGGATATTCTTTGCACACATTTCCATCTGATCCAGATACTCGAAAGAAGTGGATTCGGTTGGTGCAACCATGCCGGGTCACTAAGTTACTTTTACCACGTCAGTTCCAGCTGGACCACGGAAACGAGCTGTTCCGACAATTGCCGAGCCCGTTCGAGTGGATCAAAAACTTCGTCTGCATTGTGCGCGTATACTTTGAAGGCGGAGTGGTAAGCTTGTACAGATGAGTACGATAGTCGCACGTTTATTCTGTTCTTATCTATGGACAGATCACACTTGTTAAATTGAATGAACACGTTAAGGCTTGAGGAAGGAGAATCTCCGCTCCCCGTCCACGCGTGATCGCATCAAGAAGTCAGTCGGTAGCCTCCCTCGAGACTTCGGTAAAGTCCGTACGCCTTCGGAATGATGTGTTCGGGCGTCCAGCTGGAACTGAATAGCTCGTTTCCGTGGTCCAGCTGGAACTGACGTGGTAAAAAGAACTTAGTGTTCAAACTGATAAGGTAAAGGCCTTGCAGAAACATCCCCATAGTTACATTGGCTGTCGCAATCATAGTCACTGCTTTTACATGATAAATTAAATACCGATCGAGATGTGCAAGAACCATCAGAATCGCTTTCTGTCGCCGTTGGCTTGTTGTGTTGGTCGCGGCTGACGGCCAGTCCATCATGTGACGTCACATCCAAGAGTAGTTAAGCCATGCCAAGATTTAGTTGATTACCTCCCGTTTTCTTGATTACAGGTGAAAATGCCCACTTTCGCGGATCGATTTCGTGTGATCGGGAGCGAATCAGATGTTTATTTTACCAATTTATCAAACATTTCATATTTCTGCATAAGCTGACCAATTATCGAAAACCTCTAAAGAAGACCTTTAAGCTTCCTCTCTGACCTCTTGGAAATACACATCTTGTCCGTTAACCTCCGATCATCCTCTGATGACCAGATGTTTTTAATGCACTCCTATAAACGAAAGCAGCATGGTCCTAGGGCATTCTTGGTTTCTGCAGCGACACCGGGGAACTCACTACCTCTTTAACTATGTCATGCTCATTCCTTCATGACTTTCAGGCTGGCTCTTGAAACTTTTCTGTTTGAATGCCATTTGCAAATTACCAACTGAAATACTGCTAAACTGCTGTCTGTCTCTTGCATGCATTCTTTCATGTATGAATGAGCTGTCCACCTGTCATGCTGTTGTGCGTGTGCGCTTGTTTGTGTGTGCGACACCAAGTCCTAGTGGATGGTGTGTGTGTGTGTGTGCAAACGTGTGTGAGTGCTTGCATATGTCGGTGCCTGTATACATGTATGTGTCATGAACACAGAACCACATGTGTGTTTGTGTGTATGTGTATTCTGCATATATTCTAGGTGTTAAAATTTGTTCAGGGCTCAGTTGCCTATAGTGATTTTCCTCATTATTAACATTTCTTTAAGTGTTTTCAGTTTGGGGGATGCAGTTAAGAGATTCAGGTAATAATACAGTGTCATTGACTCCGAGTCTGGAAACACAGTTTTGCAGTTTAAAAAAATAACTTAGTGACTTCTACAATGACGGAAAATATATATGTACACATATGCGCATGCACAAATTACATTGTGTACAGAAAAGGGCATTGAAACCAACTGCATTCGTGCATGAACATTTTTTCTTGTTCGAATCAACATTTTTACACACACACACATGTACAGATATTCTCACACAAACATAATTATAGCACACAGTTGAACTGTCTTGGAAATGCACTCCATAATCTGCCTGAATATTCGTGGACTGAATATTTTCTGTACACATATGAATGTTGCTACTTGTTATACTATCTCATTGTAATTTGTCGGGGGCAACATTTGCATTCACAAAATCCACACCCTCTGCACCATTACTCTGGTGATATTCACCTTCTGACTGCACATTAAGTTTATTGTTTACACAAAGTGATGAAGAGGTGCAGTTGCTCGAATGCTATGAGTTTCTACGCATTTAAGTTTATAAAGTGAGTGTTCTGTGAAATCTCTCATTTTTGCTTCAGTTATCATTGCTGAACACACTTAATGGAAACGGCAGTTTCCATTGACTCAGGAGTTAGTATAATTTAGAAAAATAGCTGTAAACAATGAATGGGGCCTGCTCACTTAGACTGGTACCTACAGACACACACACTTGCTCAAAATTTCAGATCTGAGCATATTTTTATGTAAATTTGAGGAAACCATGTACATAACAGGAACATTTGTAATTTTTATATGTTCGTTGATCTTAACCGTTTGACTCTTTTAGTCATTACATACATATGCACAAGGTTGAAGAAATTCAGAAGTGATGGCTTGCACTATCAAAAAATCACTCAAGTCCTGTGCTACTGTTTGCTGTGCATTAGTGTTTATGTTAGGAAAGAATTTTTCTTTGCTCCTCATTGGACTCAACTGCATATTAACAACTCTGGCATTGGCATTTCCATCTACTGTCGAACCTTCAGACAAAGTCGGTTCTTGGCCGTGAAAGCAGGTGATATCAAGCCAGTAGACTATAACAATAAGTCTATGGCTTAGAGTCAAAACCATGCATCTGGAAATGCCTGTTTGGGTAAAGTGAAGCTGAAATTTTGAAAAATTCTTACTTTATTTGTATGCTTCAAAACGACAGTCAGTTTCCCAATCCTGATGTCTTTTGTTGTAATTTATTTCATGTTAGGTTGTTGAGCGTAAAGACTAAAGAGTTGTTATTGAATTTGTAAAATGTACCATTTTTGCTTGAAGTGCGTACTTGAAGGGTTACAACCAAACAACTAAATATGTTCCAGTTTTGATTCATATTCAGGTACTGTCCATTATGAGCAAAACCAGTACACCTGACAGATGAACTGTTTTGACAGAAAAAAAAATGCCATAAGGCAGTGTATAGTTTTTCAGTGTTGAAAATATTTGAAAAAATTGTTTTAGTACCAAAGTTAGCAAATCATACGTATGTTTTAAAGGAGTAAAAACCGTGTAGACTTGAACATGTAGACTTGAACATTTCATATTTCTCATTCTTTCTCTCTGTTTGATGCCTTCATGGAGTCAAACCTGTACACACACACACACACACACACACACACACACACACACACACACACACACACACACACTCACTCACTCACTCACACACAAGTATGCATACAGACAAAGTGTCATTAAGAGAGACAGTGTTCATGTTTGTGTGTGTATGGGGGTACATATGAGTGTGTCTTTGTGTGTGTGTATGTACAGAAAATCAGTTTTGATTTTTGTTTTTCAAGTATGTAAATCGTTTTAGTAACAGTTGATAATGACATCATGATGAGTGTATTCTTTGCAATCTATAATTTTGTAAGTAATACTGTGCAATACATTGTGTATTGTAACCCCTTTGTGAGTGGTACTTTATTAATACTCAGAAAAGAAGAAATAATGACATACTTCTCTCTCTCTCTCTCTCTTTCTCTCTCTCTCTCCTCTCTCTCTCTCTCTCTCTCTCTCTCTCTCTCTCTTTAAGGCAATCTTTTGAAGGAAGAGAGAAGGAGACTCTTGACATTTGTACTAACCCACAGTTTATTTACGTTAGACCAAAGGTTCTTAATCTGAACCTGGTAAGACAAATTCTACCTGGAACAACTGAAGTATATCTTTCTGTTTGAAAAACCGGTTTAAAGGGAGGGAAAACAGTTATGTTTATCATTACTATTTATTTTCCCGGCCACTTTTGTTTATAGGATATTACTAATCTATCTTTAAATTCAGATCTAAAACCATATTTCTATCCTACTCCCTGGCACATCAGACGATTCCAAATCCATGCTCTGTTAAAGTTTCTAGATTTGAAATACCCAATTCTGTTTTCACACCTCCACTGTTAGCAGCAGTGTTTCATATGCCTGCCTGCAGTCTCAACATTGGTAATCAATTTTATCTAATTTTTTATACAATTTACAAATGATTTTATGTACTATAAACACCTGCCTGACTCGCCATACAAAATGGTATTCAACAAATGCAATGGCACACCAGTGAAATGGCAAATGTGTGTACCTTTTCCATGTAGTTATCAACAATAAGCCCCGGCCTTAAGTTAAAACCAGGTCTATTTGTGTATCATAGTTTCTGAAAAAAAAGCTGGAGTCGACAAAACCTAACTTTCGCAAAGATTTCAGAATCAAAATCACATCTTTATTTTCCTGTTCTACTTGATTCAGCCCCTGCAGGTATCAAACTCAGTCTTGTGGTGTATAATATTCAATATTCCAAAATATTTAAATGAGTTAGTGGCTGTAATATCCCTATCTCTGTAAAACCTTTTTTGTTGTTGTTGTCTTGTGGTGGATAATATTCCAAAATATATATAGGAGTTAGTGGTTGTGATATACCTGTCTCCATGAAACCTTTTTTTGTTTGCTGACAGATGACCTTGATCCATTGCAAAAAATCATGTTATTCATCTTTTCCAAGTTTACTGTCAGCTGCTGGTTATCTGCTTCCTGTTTCAGCGCATCTTACTGATTTTGAAGTACCATGGAGGTGTCCGATAGAAGAATAACATGATCATTTTCAACATTTCGCTAATATGTAGTCTGGACCAGCACTTTTGCTTGTTGTAAGGTTGTTGATACTATGTTCATGCATTGGGTCATTGAATGAAGAGTCATCATCTTGCAAATACTTTCCTTTTTCAATTATTGAAATACCATGTTCAGATTTACCATCATATGCATTAAAAACATGGAAAGAATTATCAAAATATTGTCACTATCATATGCATGAAAAACATGGGAAAAAATTATCATCCACACTGAGTACTAAAATCAGAATAAATAGAAAATTGTATTTGTGTCTATTAGTGACGAATTAGAAAGAGAGAGAGAGACCAAAAATAAAAGGGGGTGAGGGGTGGGGGTGGGGGGATTTAAGAACAGTAAAAGTTATTGGTCTGCTGACCTAAACCATGCCATTGATGCGAAAAAATAAACACAGACACGAAAATCCAACATAATCAGAAGTTTCGGTTTCATCAAGGAGGTATCATTGTGTATGGATCAGTCCACGTACGCTTCACCACAACTGCTAAGTTTGAAGACCACACTGCATGTGATTTACAGCTGATGGGTAAATGAATTGATGACTAAGATGGAGCATTTAAGACAAGTGTCTCATGGATACAACTTACCAGATGTCTTACCTGCACATTAGCCCAACACGCCTGTCAGACCTTGGGTACCTACCTAACATTGTCTGTGCCACTGTTATCTTTATGTGGGTGTGCATGGGTGGGTGGTCACAGACCATGTGTGTGTGCCAGTGTATGTGGTGTGTGTGTGTGTGCATGTGTGTGATCTGCATGCATGCTTCGCATGTGCATATGTCTGCATATATGTGTGTATGTATGTGTGCCTGTGTATGGGCATACATGGCGTGCATGTGTGTGTACGTGTATGTGGACATAGGCACACATGTGCATGTGTGTGTGCCTGCCTGCGTACTTATGTGTGTGTACCTTTGATTATTTGCTAGAAATGAATGTTCAGAAGATGAAATTGTTATTATTGATCAGTAACAACAACAACAATAATAATGATGATGATGAATACTAACTGGGATGAAAATGTTTAGTGAAAATAATGATAGTGATAGTAATCATTAATGATGGTTGTACTGCGACGACTACTTCTCTACTAGCAACGAAAAAGACATAATAAAATCGAAAGTATTTAACATAAAATTATTAGTAAGATACTCAGTGCGCAGATATATAGTACATTGAACACGTGACATGTGCAGTAACCAGGTATACCATCCATTACCGTCACTGCCCCCACTCCACATGGACTCACATGCCTTTGGACTCGCATGCCTTTGGATCATGCTTGAGGCAGCCACCTTATTCTCTCCATCCATCAACATCTCCACACTTACAGGCGTCAAAAGCCCACGGTTACAAAGCTGAGGACCCATTTGGCTGCATTGTATCCTAGAATGTGTTCCTTGCATAGTGTGTCATGAGTGCATCATCCAGTGAATTTAAATAAATAAGCAGACAAGTCAATAGTTCTATCAAAAAATAAATGATTGCCAATAAAGTGTTCCACCCACCCACCCACAACACACACACAACACACACACACACACACACACACACACACACACTCGCTATGTGTACACGCCTACATACACACACAAAAACGGTGGCATGCATGTGTACACACCCACAAGCACACATGCCAGCGCACACACGTACATAAACATGCGCACACCAACACATACATCAGTGGACTGTCCATATATTACACACTTGCATCGCTTTATAGGAGCATACTTACGAATGCACATATGTTTACAGTAAAAACAAAGGGTTCCAATAGATTCAAAGCCTGTTATCTCTGTTGACATGTGGTTAGTCATTTGTGCCTGTTATTGGAAAGGCTCGTATGAGTCTGCCCAATTCTCTAGGAGTTTTGGTAGTGTTAGCCGTGAGATTATTCCAATATTTGGTTTGTGATATTTCTTGCTCTTCCTTTAAGTCTTGATATGAGGCCACTTCCTCTCTGGATGTTGAGCTCTGAAAGGTCTATGGTATAATGGCTGTTTGATCTTGTTTCTTGAGGTGATTCTTAAAGATTTCCTATCACATCAGATCGGCCAGTCTGTAATCCAGTTCTAGTCTTGATTCTTGAGATTTCCTATTACATCAGATCGGCCAAGCTGTAATTCAGTTCTAAGCGTTGTATTGCCTGGCAGTGTGTCCGCTCTCTTCATTTCATTTGATACTTGCATGTCCTGGGCATCACACTGGAAGGCTGCACATTACTTCATGCCAAGCAGGACTTCCCATTCTACTTTTTGATGCGGGTTCATAGCTGGTTAGTGTCGTGGCTTGTTGAGTTCTAAGCTGGTCTGTGGATGAGAGCCAGTGGAGTGCTTGTGTCACTGCTTCTACCTCCATTGTTGGACTTTAAGTTGTTAAACTGTATGCATGTCACGAGGCCTACGACGTTTGACCCATCTAGGGTGGCGGAATTATTCATTTGTTTATTTCGTTGCTGTTGTCGTGTATCCGTCCCTTAATGTGGCTTGTGGTGCGGTTGCACCTTGGTGTAGTTCAGCTCAACTTCGGTTTGCTTTCTCTCTCTCTCTCTCTTATTCCACTGCTCGTGCTATTCATCCTGTAGGTTCACGGGTGCTGGTACCTTTCTCTCGAACTTGCTGTCTATCGGCCTCTCGCCTGTCTTTTTACCTGTCGCACGTGCTTCATTTCTTTTAGTTTGAAGTATGCTCACTCTGTGACGCAGCATGGCATGTTGGCCGCCATTGCTGAGGGAGGTTAGCTCTTCACTCGAGCGGAAGATGTCTCTGGGAGCGCCTGCTCCGGTCTTGGTTCTTCACCGTATCATCGAGGGTACAGTCGGTATCTTCAATTCCTACAGTCGGCCTGTAGGAGAGGGACATCACTTCTTCTTTTTCCGCACCTGTGCCTCTGTCCTCTCGACTGGACAGAGGGCAGAGAGAGTCGTTTGACCCGCTTCTTCTGGGTCACCCACGGGTAGCTGGTAAGCATCAGTTTCGTGGTTTGTTTGTTTTGGTTGTTGTTGTTAGCCGGCTTAGTCTTCTCTTTTGCACAATTTTCTTTTGTTTTCGAAATTGTAAGAGAAATATTGTGGGAGACCTTTTCTCTGGTTAATTCAATCTTTAACCTGGCCGTTCTAAATTATTTCCAAAATTCTTTCTCCTGTTTATGCATCTGGTGATGCGGTAGTCGGTGGGGATGGGAGAGAACCTGGTGATTCAGGGTTGGAACTTGCTTGGTCTCGCTCGTCCGCCCCTGTCACATTCGCCGGACTCTTATCCTTCGGCCACCGTCTGTTTGTGTGTGCAAGGAGAACGAGTTTTATGTTCGCGAGCGTGCGTACGCATGATTTGTCGTTTGGATGCGTGGTTGGAGATTTGTGTTATTTTGAAATGTGGCTATAAAATGTGACAATTATGCCATTGAATTATTATTTGCAAATGTGGTGGCAGTTATAAAGCGATGGTCGCTGTGTTGGTTATTTCCTAAGAAAGGCAAATGTTAAACGTGAGTGAGAGAAGGGTGAAGATAATTCATATTTGTTTTATAACCTGTTGATTTAATGCAGTCTTTTACCTGCATCGTGTGAGAAGACCCTAATGAACATTCCTGATTCGATGGGTTTACTGTGTTATGCTCAGGTCTGTGTTGAGCTGGGACTATTGGTACATTTAGTAGACTTCCCCTCGCCCATCATGCGAGTGGCTGTTAAGATTTAACAGCATGGGTCAGACTGTACTGACAGCGGGGTTCCAGTACCCTTCCTCCTTCCTTCTTCCTTCCCTCCCTTTCTTCTCTCCTCCCAGCTACGTTTCCCCCCCCCCCCCTCCCGGGGCTTCACCCGGAGTCTGGACTGGATGGTGCCACGTGCTGGTTGAGGCCACGCTCTGGCTGGGACCACGGACTGGATGGTGCCACGTGCTGGTTGAGGCCACGCTCTGGCTGGGACCACGGACTGGATGGTGCCACGCGCTGGTTGAGGCCACGCTCTGGCTGGGACCGCGGACTGGATGGTGCCACGCGCTGGTCGAGGCCACGCTCTGGTCGGGACCGCGGACTGGTAGAGGAGCCCGCCGTCTTGACTGGCCGGCCCTGACCCCCGTCCAGGACCTCCAGTAACAGCGCCACGTCCCCCCCCCCCCCCCCCCCCCCCTCCGGGACGCGCTCTTCACTGCCTGCTTGTGTGTCGGCTGTGAGCGACTCCCTTCAAGAACCGACCCGGTTCGGAGCACCTAGTGCGACAGGGTGCTCCCAGTAGACTTGGCGGAGGCAGGGGTGTGGAGGCACTCCAGGGTGTGGAAGGGATGGATGCTGGAAATGTTTCTTTATAATTGTGTATATGTCATATGTGCTGGAATGCTGTAATTGTGATTGTGTACGTCGTATGGTGAAATGTTTATTTATAATCGTGCATGTTGTGTGTGTTGGAGTGCTTGATTGTGTTTGTGCATGTTGTGTGTGTTTGAATGCTTATTTATGACTGTGTGTGCTGGTGTGAATAAATGGGGTGTTGTATCGTAATCTTTCTCGTGTGGGCTCTTGCGGGGCGTGCGAGGTCAGCCACTCCCTTCACTCCCATCTAGACCGATCCTGTCAGGGCAGACCTCCAGGGGTCGGTCGTGACAATGCACCATTGCATTCCTGGATAGTTGGGCCATTTTGCTTCACTGTGTCTCCCCAGTCTGACTTACCTTTGGTGTCCGAACTGTCAGAATATATAACAATATCTTTTATGCAGAAATTTTCCACCTGCATCTGAATTTCTGCATTGGTTTTGCCTTCTAGACAGTGTCTTCCAAGCTCTGGAGCAAGGGTTATTTGGTAGATGTGTTTGAAGCGATCTGGATACTTTTCCCATTTCTTTGAGTTCTGATAACAGGCACACAAGCTGTGCATTGTCTTCTGCCTGTCCCATCCATGATTTTCCACGTCCTAGACCAGTGCCTGTTGTTTCCTTGACCGCCACATATAATGGTCAAATAGGTATCACATGGTTTCAACTGGTGTCCTTTGTAGTTCTCAAGATCAGTCTCATTACTTCATTTTAATTCCTTGTAATTGAAGAAGATTGCTGTTGGACAGTGTTGTAAGCCCTAATCCATAATCAGTTAAGATTGCTGTTGGACAGTGTTGTAAGCCCTGATCCATAATCAGTTAAGATTGCTGTTGGACAGTGTTGTAAGCCCTGATCCATAATCAGTTAAGATTGCTGTTGGACAGTGTTGTAAGCCCTGATCCATAATCAGTTAAGATTGCTGTTGGACAGTGTTGTAAGCCCTGATCCATAATCAGTTAAGATTGCTGTTGGACAGTGTTGTAAGCCCCAATCCATAATCAGTTAAGATTGCTGTTGGACAGTGTTGTAAGCCCTAATCCATAATCAGTTACACTGAGTACAGCTATGTGATCAGGGATGAAAACTCCTCCGCCGTCTCCGCCGTTATTTTTTCGCATCTCCGCCGAAAGAAAAAGTCTCCGCCGAAAAATTATTCGAAGAATGATGCTCAGAAACGATCTCAACTTGTCTGCACAGCGAATTTCTTCTCTGTCGGTATTGTTCTCAAACGGCGTAGTTCTCATTCTGTTTCCTTCCAGTATCATTTATCATCATGGCGTCGATTCACAGTGAGAGTTTGCCGCTAGTGAGTGCAAACAAAACGAAAAAAAAGAAAAGAAAGAAGTATGTGAACCACTAGAAGACCGAGTGGCAGCAGAAGGACGTGTGTGACCGCGGAGTCGCGGATGCAATAAGAAAACATGACAAAGACGGCGAATTTGAAGTGTTTTGCGAGCCTTGCCAAAAACGTGTCTACTTTGGTAGTCGTGGCTTTGTGGCAATCAGAGATCACGTCGAGCGTCCCAGTCACCAACAGAAAATGTGTGTGTTTCTCACACCATTACGGCATGTTTTCAGATCATTGGGTATGCAACAATCTACGTTTAATTTCCAAAGATAGTTTGACTCCTACTCTAAGTACTTCCACTCGTAGAGTCTTCAAAGCAAGGGAAAAACGTCAAAGTGACGAAAAGAATATAAAAGAACAAATGACATCAAAATAAACTGTCACAACAGTATTGTGTAACACTTTTCCCCTGGTATAATGCAAACGTTTGCTACATTTGTTAGGTGTCTGCTAACAGCCCCCCTATGAAATCCTTTTCCAACAGCCCACTCCCCCCACTACCTATATACTTTCTCTACTCCTCCTCCTTCTCCCCCAACCCCCACCCTCACCCCACAACACGCATACCCCACACACTTCGCCCCCTCACCCCCACCCCCACCTCACACACACACACACAAACAACCCCCCCCCCCCCCCACACACACACACACACACACAATCAACCCCCCCCCCCCCCCCCACACACACACACACACACACACACTTGTCAAGAGGGGGGGGGGGGGGATATGATTAGTTGTAAGAGTGAAGTTGGGGGCGGGGGTGTACTGTTGTGACATCAGTTTGTTTTTATGTCATTTGTTCTTTTATGTTCTTTTTTTGTGTTTAGTGTTTCCTGACGAAGGGTCTAAGGCCCAAAAGCTTCAGTTTTTTTTTTTTTAAGGACTTCAAAGTAATCATTTTTCATATTGTGTTTATTGAAGTCCAGCAGTCGTTTTCATACATCTGATTTACTTAGTTTTATTTCCCACTCTGATTTACTTATCTACAGGCCTTATTCTTTATGTCCTGAAAGCACTGTTTGTCAAATTTTCTTTAGCTAGAGTTCTGAGGATTCATCATACTAAATGTTTGTCTCAATTGACATAGTTTCTTTCCACATCAGTCTCAGTCTTCATGGTGTTGAAAGCTGATCTATAGAATGAGTTGTTTAGAAGCAAGAAAGTGATTTCTAAAGATTTTTATGCCATATTTTATACAAAATATGCTTAAGCTTCAGGGGGCGCCGCCCCCTGACCCCCGCTGGGCTGTTGCCCATGTACCCCACTGGGGGCCCATGGTGAACCCCCAGATCCCCGCCAATCTCCTCTTTTTTTTAAAAAACTGTTTTCATCCCTGGTGATACGGTCAGTAGCGATGCCACTGTCCAGTGCCTTTAGCCGCCATTGCGTTCATGGCAGACAAGCTCTTCTTGCATTTAAGAGCAATGTTCTCAACATGTTTCCCAAAGGTCAGCATTCATTCAAAGCCTATACCCAAACAAGGTAGGTAGGTAATAAAGTAAAGTGGTGAGGGTAATTGTCCTGATGTTGAGAGTTCAGACCAATGTCTAGGTTTTTGAAGAGTTGATGGACAATCCAGTTTCTTGCATCACTAAGCAATGTTGTTGAACTACTGCCATACTGCTTTCATTCTTTCTTCAGGTATAATAATGGATTCATCATTAATCAAGCAGCGCTGTTAGCAATGAAAGCAGTAGTGTTGTCAACATGTTCTGATAAAAACAGTAGAGCTATGGAAAGTAGGGCCATCAAATATGGCTTAATGGTACATAGTGCTATGGACAAATAGTAATCATGAACAAAGTGCTGGAATGTATCACTGTTGGTTTGGAGCAGTAAGGACACATTCTCGTAGCTCTTATCATAGGAGTACTGGAAACTCCCCCCTGGACAGCTAAGTGTCATTTTGGGCAGTTCCCTACTAATCTATCCATCCCTTTATGTTCACACACAGATATGAAATACAAAAGCAAGCCATCTCAGTGTACATCGTTTGCAAGACAAAACAACTCAAATACTGCAAAATGAAAAGAGAAATAGGCAGATGCTGGAGTATGTTGATACTAGACAGGATGTATGTATATAAACTAAATGCTATGCAGATATTTGTTTGGGGAAAGGAGTAGGGAGAAGGGGGGGGGGGGGGTCATCGCAAAGTGATCCCATTCACAGAAATCATACAGCAGAAGCAGTCGCATCTCACATCTTTTTCTTTTTTTCTAATGAATCCCACTACCATCAAAACCAGATGAAATTGATCTTTGTTTTCTAAAGTGTATTGGCCGCTTTAATACAAGTGAAAAACACTTTAATTCCAAGCAGAATCGGCCCACAGTCTAACCTAAAGCGATTTACTTATAGTTGAGGTATGGTATACACATTAGAATATGAAGCTTGGTGCAAAGTAATTGACGTTCAAATTTGTGTAGCTTGTTTGCTTGATGCAGCTTTTTTTTTCTCCAATATATCTATAGATAGATAAAAGGATAGATACTAAGTTATTAATGATTATAATGAGATGGATCAAAAAGATAGAGACGTAATTGTTTATTGTTAAAATAGATCAAAAAGATAGGTGTGTAATTATTTATTATGAAAATGAGCATTGTTCAGGGTTTTATCAAAATTACGCTTGGGGCTGCTTTGTATTCAGAGCATTAACCTGGATGCATATATTTGTGGTATGAAAGGATGCTGGCTCTTGCCCTTCCCTCTTACGTGAATAAACTGGTTTTGATTGTCTGTATGTATGTGGACAGAGTTTGCTAGCCATGCAACGAAAGTGCTGCTTTGAATGCTGGGTTTTATCTTTATTCCTGCACCCAGCTAAAAAATAGAAAAAAAACGTGTGATTAATACATGTATATCTGCGGCATAATGGGTATTGAAAGCTAATTTCTTTGCCTTTGTTGTTGTTGTGACTGATTTTGTTCAGTGTTTTTAACTGGACCCTTTCTTTTTTCTTTTTTTTTCTTTGGAGGGTTTTTTTTAATTTTGTTAAATGTTTTTGGTTGTTTTTTTTTGTCTTTTTTTTTTTCATTCACGACCATTTTGCACCCAATTGGAGGAGATAAGTGATTGCTCATTCTTCGTTTTTATTGTCCTGAATGGTTTTTTATCTTGCCTGAAGAAGACCAAAGAGGTTCAAACATGTGATGTTTTTTGTCTTGTTATTTGTTTGACCCTTTTGTCTGGTGGAACAGTAATTTTTCTTTTTGAAGTTTGTTTGAAATCAAATAATTTCATTTTACTCAGAACTGAGTTAACTTGAGAGCAGGACATGGTCAATCAGTATTTTCCTTATTTCTTGATCCCTGATAAAGGCTTGGATTAAGATGATGATGATGTGACATTGCATTGTTGTTGGAGATTAGTTTTCACTTTTTTTTCACAAATATATCCAAACATCAAACAGGTCTGATATATACAGACACCTTTTTTCAGAAAACATGAGCAACACTTTTGAAGTTAGGGAGACTATAAACTCTGAAATCCCTGTTTCTGTCTTCCTGTATGATTCCATGGGACATCAGCAACTTCGGATAGGAGACAGTCGAGGCCCAAGAAGATCTTGGCTAAATGTGTGATAAGATTGGAACCCAAGACCTCGTATTTTGATTCCATGATGGCCTGTGTCTGCACCATGGTTTGTAATGTTATTTTATCATGCAGTACTGGAGTTTTTTTTTATCATGCAGGTATCTGGGGAGTTTTGTTTTGTGCCTTTTAGATGAATGTTGTCTGTAACATCTAAAGAAAACATCTGTCGAAAACTCAGCTGTCTGTTTCATATTTCATGTTAAATAAGCCTTAGTTTACACCTTGTTTTGAGTGTTCATCTGTATTTTACCTTGTTTTCAGTGACACTGTAGTCTGCGCCATTTTACTTATTATGCGAAGTTAAGATTGTCCCCCAATTGTTTGCTGTTGGCCTTGCCAAAATCTAACTTGTTTGGGGGCTGAAAGGTCTTGGGAAAACTTTGTTCTAGAATTGTAAATGCATAGTAACGTTAAAAAAAGAGTCCCATGCAGTTATTAGACAGCTTGTTTGTTTCTGTTCATTTTTCATTTGATTTGTAAAGTACATTAGAAGCTTTGGCTTGTATGGCTTCAGATTTGTTGCTTGCTTTCAGTATTTTTCATTCAGCTTGAGAATGCGCGCACATGAATGCGCGCACACACACACACACACACACACACACACACGCACATACACACACACACACACACACACACACACACACACACACACACACACACACGCAAGAAATATCTGGTTTCCATTTTATCCATTGCATACCACCGTTTCCCTTTTACCTAATGTATGCCATTGTGCTTCACATTTAGCTAGTTTTGATTATTCATTCCATTGCAATTTGCTTTGTTCTGTATATTGGGTATTAGTTTTTGGTGATCTTCCGCCATGGATCAATCAGGCTGTGTACTTCAATAAAGCAAATAAAGAATGGTTTGTTCTGTGTTCCTTGTGTGTAGTTGTCTGTGTGTGTGTGTGTGCTCACTTGCATGTATGTTTGCATGCAAGTGTGCTGGCTCCAGTATGCTTATGAAGGAATTAATTCAGTGGTACTGCTTTAATGCTACAAAGCCATTGTTCCATACATGGATACATAAAGCACAGAATAAGCAAGACATATGGAGATGTGGCATGCTTAGGTTCACCAGAGGTAACCTTGCACTTCTGCTGATTGTCTCATTGTGGTGGTCATTTTCACTTGTTGGAATCAAGTTGTCAGGACAGCGTCTACTTAACCTCTACCGGTGTTTTTATCATTCCTCGTCACCAGATTTATCACTTGTATTCTCTTGAAAAGCAACCCACAAGCAAAGTGCCAGCAGTGCCAGAGGTGGTAAGATAAGATCATTGAACCAACTGCTCTGGCAAAGTGGTTAACATTGTGGCGTCCGGCTGGGAGATTGTGGGTTCGATTCCCAGAACCATATACATGTATTTGTGGGATTTTTCTACGCTGCCCAGCTCATATGCACTGTTGAGTTTATTTTGGGCTCAGTTGGGAAGACTGGGGCCACACAGTCGAGTTTCATCCACTTAGTGGATGCATCTCTGACAGTGTTGCTCAAATTTCCTGACCAACACTGCAGGTGCCTGTATCTCTTGGGCCTGGTTGACGCCAGGATATATTATGAAAGTAAGCATGGAATACAGCCCTGTCATGCAATCTCGGACCAGAATGGAAATCCCTAGCATCCTCCTCATCCTCGCTGATCGCCATTAAAAAGAAAGTCTGGTTCTGTTGCCCTAGAATCCCTGCTCTCCTGGTGACTTCAATTTTGATGTCCTCTCCACCTCTACGGCCTTGGTTTGATTCTGTCACGGTCGCCTGTGTCTGCAATTTCGTTGGATGGACGTGGTGATGCCGTCCGTAGGGAGAAGTCACTGTTGGCTCCGCGACTAAGCAGTTTTTGTTGTCAGTAGGTGGTGTCCTGCGTATGTTAGAACAAGCACCACCACCGAAGTGACTCAGCAGCAGGACAGTGCCTCCTCTGCTGGTTTGCTTCTTGACAGTTAGACATTGACAGTTCCCTATGGATTGCCGGTGCCGGGGCTGTGGCGGGACGGGCCAGTCTGTGGCTGTCGACAGGGGGTTGGAATGAGCAGCGCAGGTGCAATGCCACTGAGGTGGCGCAGAAGATGGAACCGCAAAAAGAAAAAGACTGGGTCGTTGTGTCAATCTTTCCTCTGAAACTTAACTCTTATCAACTATCTCAATTCTTACTCTTAAGTGCATGCTTTTTTTTTTTTTCAATTATTACTTTGTATATGCACACATTAATTGACGAAGGCAGGCTTGGCTTAGCCTTAAATATTGCCTTTTGTCACCATTTTTACCATATCATGTATTTTACCAAAATCTCAAAGCTGCCTTGAGTCAGCCTGAGAGCGCCTTTCTTTGGGTCGCTAAATTTCCACTGACTTCCACCATCTTTAACCAGTTTCAAAATGGGAGGTATGGTTGGAACAAGATTCTGCCGTGTCAAAAAAATTATGACAATCACAGCATAAATCACTAAAAGTGAACTACATGTTAAAACATGAATTGTTTAAAACCAAACGTGAGTGTAGATGTAAGGCTTACACGGATGTCATTTTGAGAATGATGACACTGATGTTTAAAAATTCCATGAGTTAAACCACCAACAGAACAAGGGATGTACACATTTGGATTGTGAGATTGCTGGTAAGGGAACTGTGCAGGAACTTGCAGTACTGGTGGGGGGGTAAGGGAACTGTGCAGGAACTTGCAGTACTGGTGGGGGGGGATGGGGGGGGTAACAAGGCTGTCACCATGTAAAAATCAATTCCCTTCTTTTAAAGGAGGACAGAATTTCACTTTGTTTCCTGCAGTTGACAAAAATCTTTGATTTCTTTTTCTCGTATTACTTTTGGTAATGACAGGAGTTGTACATGCATTAATATGCTCTCTCTATCTTGCTTCTTGAATGTTTTTTTCATTGTTGCTGATGAGTCGTGACTTTCTCCTGTTTTGTTCACTTCTGGCAAGGTGGTATGGGCCAGGTGGGGGTCTTGAGAGTGAAGTGGATGTCTATGGTGTCTTGCATCGTTCTTATGTTATTCCTGTTTCCTCACTGGGTCTGGAGAATTGATGGCTTCCTTGGACACTGAACTGTGTAGCATGCTCTGTTGCCATTTCCTCATTCTTCCTTTCTGTTCTTTCTTTCTGCGTGAGACGGACTTCTTCCTTGACTAGGTCTTTTATGGGGGCTGCTCTTCTTCCTTGATTTCTTCCTTCCTCTCTTGCTCACGGCAACAGTTGTAATGGTGCGGAGTGGCAGGGAGTGCAAGCGAAGACGAGAGATGGTTGTAGGTTCAGCAACTAAGGGACCACGGCCAGTCAAGGAAAAACGCCGGGGGAACCCAGTGGAGTTTCTTCCCTTCTGTGCTGGCAGCCATATTCAAGGTCTCACTTATGACAGGACAACTTCCATCTGACTGGCTGTCTGCGAATGTCTCACCAGTCCCAAAGAAAGGAGATCGCCATAAGGCTGAGAACTACAGACCAGTTTCACTGACCTCGGTTCCATGCAAGATCTTGGAACATATTATCTGCCGTACATCTCCACTGCCATCTGGAAAAGCATCGAATCCTCACCGATAGAAACCATGGATTCAGAGCTGGTCATTCCTGCAAAACTCAGTTGTTGACCACCATGCAGGACATTCTCTCCTCCCATGATTCAGGCAGCCAGACTGACATTATTATTCTAGATTTCAGCAAGGCATTCGACACCGTGCCTCATGACCGTCTTCTGCTGAAATTGGACCACTATGGTATACGTGGACCCATCTTGACATGGCTACAGACCTTTCTTACCAAACGGAGGATGAGGGTGGTGCTGGAAGGTGACACATCTGAGGAAGCAGCAGTCTTGTCTGGGGTCCCCCAGGGCACCGTGCTCGGCCCTTTGCTGTTCTTGTGCCATATCAACGACCTTCCGGCATCAGTAAAGTCAACAGTAGCCTCTTTGCTGATGACTGCCTTCTGTACAGACCAATTCACTCCATTCAGGACCATCTCATCCTCCAGCAAGACCTCAAAAACTTGGAAAAGTGGGCAAACCAGTGGGGAATGCGCTTTAATGCGAAGAAATGCCATGTCCTCTCCACCTCGAACCGGTCAAGCCACTTCTACAGCCTGAACAACACGATCTTGAAGCAAGTCCACCAAAACCCTTACCTGGGCATACAGATTTCTTCTGACCTGAAATGGACTGCCCATGTCGTGGGGCTGTGCAAGAGGGCTGGATCAACCTTGGGCTTCTTGCGACGAAATCTTCGTAACTGCCCAAAGGAATGTCGCCGCCTTGCCTACATTGCACTCGTCAGGTCCACCCTTGAGTACGGCGCTGTGGCATGGGATCCATTCACACAGCAAGACATCGACCGAATTGAAAAGGTCCAACGATTAGCTGCCCGCTTTATTTGCAATAACTACAGAGACAGGGACCCAGGCTGTCACTAAGATGCTAGAATACCTCCAACTACCACCTTTGGAGGACCGCCGAAGACAGCTTCGACTCACGATGCTGTACAAGATTGCCGGCGACCTAGTCCCTGCCATACCAGCTGATACCTTCCTCACCCCAGCAGATCAGACCAGGCGGAGAATTAAACCAACCACATTTACAGACTGTGTAAGCCAAAACCCCCTACAAAGACAGATCTACAACAACAGTAGAGCCTTCGTCATACAGTCCACTGCAACTGAACAATATAGAAACTCCTTTTTCATCCGAACTCCCCTGGAATGGAACCTCTTGGACAACAACACCGTCCAACAGCAGAATGCCAGTGCCTTCTCCACCGCACTAGGCAGGGTTGAGGCGGCCATTTTCCACCACTAACCCGCCATCAGCCCTCCCCTCCCCCCCACATCCCCTCTGTTTTTAATCTTTTGGAGTCTTGCGCTGCGCAACCAGTTGTGTAATAGCCATTACTGGCTCCTACAACTAGCCGCCAACCAACAACCTCAGGCGGAGATCCAGATCCAGACCCAGATCCAGTGTCGCTTCAAGAGTTCCAGGAGCGCGCATTATCTCAGGAAGGAGATTTGAGAGTTTAACATCCTCACAGCAAAAGCTTTTAAAGGGTCCTCACCATAAATAGCATGTTTGGGTTGTTCAAAAGTATGATCGAGCGTGTTTCGATGTACGTGTTACTTTTCTTCTGGAACTCGCTTCTATCCGTGTTTCGGGTCGTGCAAGTAGCCAAATCGTGACTCGCCACGGAGATTGCCGAGCACAGTACGGAAAGAGATGAGAGTCGGGGATTCCGCAAGTGACGTATAAATGCCAAGACTACCGTGAATGAAAGACATGTCCCTAAAAGCTTTCGCTACGAGGACGTAAAACTCAACTATTTTCCGGCGATAATGGCAGATTCTCCCAGCTACGAGTCAAGTTCCAACGAAGAGGACATCGAACGTGAAATTTTCACTGAAGTGTATGGAGTTCAGCCGTACCAGTTTGAACCTACAGCTCCTTGTACAGTACCACCTCCCTCGCCATCAGACACTTGTGTTTCTTTCCAGGCAGTTTGACATTTTACAGGTTGACCATATTATGTACATGTAGTTGTACACACATACGCACGACACAGATAGTACATGATATAAACATGCACATACATACATCTGTTCACACCACACACACACACACACACACACACACACACACACACACACAACCGTAGTATGTAAATAACTTTAAAATGATTGTGTGATAAACCACATTTTCCTTCAGTTGTTTAGATCTATCAGATAATGCCTTTTCCTTTGAACAGGAGTTTGTCAGCTACTGCATCATCACACTAATTCTCTTCCCTGCTGTAGAAATCTTTCAATAGCTGTTCACTTTCAGTCAGTCCCCCCCCCCCCCCCCCCCCCCCTTCACCACACACACACACACACACACTTTTTTTTTCTACATTCCTCATTTTCAATCTCACTCTCTCCACTTAAATTCTGAAGTTCCACAATGACAATTAAAATCTGAGGGGTCTTTTACAATATATTGCAGTCAAAGATTCTGGCTGTTACTGTAAAAACTGATGCGTGACGTGCCGTACATCAGATCTAAGCTGCAGATCTAAGCTCATTATTCTATTACTCACCAGGGCAGTTGATAGCATACAGACATACCACACCTGCATATATCTTAAAATACACACTAAGTCACCATCCTGTATCCAAATACTGATAAATAATTCACTTACTAAAGCATATGGTTGTTGGGCAGAAACTTGAACTTGCAGGGGTGCCGATGTTCAGCAATGTCCTGAAAAATAAAGCCCCAAACTATTATTCACTGGAGTCCAACAAGTTGTTATTTGTGGACATGGACACTTTCTTGTTAATAAGAATCGTAACTTCAGTTTTGTTGGAAACAGTAACAGCAGGGGAAAAAATCAAAACAGTAACAGCAGGGAAAAATCAATCACAAACATGCAACAGTTTCAGTGGCAGCAGGCAGTGTGACTGACTGACTGACTGCCACTATGACAGTAACAATGTATGTTTCAGTTTGATGTCAACACTCAACAAAAACCAACAACTATCTTTACAACCAACCACATACTGAGAATGAAATGAAACACAAAAAGATCAACCACCCATTCCACAAACCTTACCTTCTTTAACGTCTCTGAGTTTGGCTCTCTTGCTCCTGACAGAATCCGTGTCACTGTTGCGTTTGAGGCTTGCACTTGCAGCTGGCGAATGAACAGAGTACTTTAATACATTTTTCTGTTATAATAATTGGCACAGCATCCTCTTTCAGCAGTCTTCGGACCCGAATTCCAGCTTCCACCTTTACCTTTCAGGTGTGTTGGTCTTGGAAACTGCTCTTCGAAGTGACGACCGCAAATGCCACAGTAACTGTCCCGAAGAACAAAATCTTTCCTCGTTGTGGTGACAAAATGTGTCCACAATCGCCTAAACTGGCTGGAAGCACCTGGAAAAGCATGAACGCTTACTCTTTGCTTATTTCCTGATGAAATTCCGCAACCAGACACAGCACACATTCGCCCGATCTCACTTCAGCCGAACACGAAGAGCGACTTGGCTTTTCGACGTCATCAATCGGGAACCCCCCCCCCCCCCCCCCCCCCCCCCTTTTATTGAAATCGAGGCTCTCGTTCCTGTTTCAGCCTCTCACTTTCCCAATCCGCTGGAAATGCTGCTCTCACTGCAAGATGAGAGCACAGGCGGCTGATTCGGGGCTGGGTTTCGCAATACGACCACATACCAAAACCGTGTATTTGGTCAAAATAGATTTGTAAAAATGGGTGAGAACCCCTTTAAGGACAAGTTGGTAGCTGCAACACGTAGAGCCGTTTTATCTCAGGCTAGCAGTGCTTTAGGCCTATGTCAAACAGAAAACCAGACTGCAAAACCAGCAACATGGTTCCATCGACTGGACGGGCCTGACGAAGCTGTAACTGACACAAAATTATGCTTTCTGTCGAAGCTTACGTGTTAGCTGTCTCGCCGTCCGTTCAAACTATTTAAACCTATGAATACAATGAAAACCTCAGAACCCTAGAAATGAAATTAGATAGGCCTACGTCACTTTTGATACTTTTGTTTATGTATTGAATTATTGGCAATTAAAGTCAGAGCACAAATCAATTTTTAACAAGTCTCTACCATCTTTCTCCTCTGTGATAACCAGTAATAAGAAACTCGTGGAGAGCGTGGCAGCAGAGAGTCCTCAGAAGAGAAGCCCCCTTCAAGCAAGTGTTTCGGACCTTATCTCCTGACACTCTAGGGGGGTTGGGCCACACCCGGTTCATGACTCCGGATGTCCCTCTGCTGCCCCTAGAGGGACATCCGGAGTCATGAACCGGGTGTGGCGCAACACTAAACAGCACGGAATGTTTCAATAATGGATCAATAGCAGGCATTTTACACTTTTCGTACAAATAAACTTGATTATCCAAAACTGACTGAGAGGAGAACTTTGTCTTTGAAAATTAGTACAAAACGCAAATGAATTTCCTCCTCGCCCGACTACCGACATGAGCTTTAGATTGAAAATATTCTATAGAAACTGACGATCAAATAACATTTCTTTTAGATACAATTTCAAATGTGTTTATCATAAAAATGGAACCATTAACAGGATCTAAATCGAGCAGTCTGAATTTTGTAGAATGATAATTCAGCCCAAATCTCCGACTCTGATAAAGAAACCAATTTGCCAAAGGGAAGTCACAAAATGAAAAAAGAAAAAGCGACTAGATCCAAGGGGAGGAAACTCAAATCGTGAGGGACTCATACCCAGATTAAGAAGGGGAAAAAAAGACACTTCCATACGATTCTCACTTGATAGAACCAGTCACAACAAAAAGGTTTCTTTTAAGCAAAGTTCAGTCACCAGGGGCACGTCAAGAGTGCCGGACAAATGTTCACCGGACAAATGCTCACCGGAGAGATGCTCACTGGACAATTGCTCACCGGACAAATGCTCACCGGGAAAACGCTGTACTCAGACAAATGCTCACCGAATACATAATAGAATATATTATATTTTAAATATTTAATTATAAAAAGTTTTATACATATTAAATCGAATAAAAGATCAGGATAAAAGACAACACTGACACACAAAGTTCTACATCAATCGAATGTTGTGTGCAACAGCTTCTAAAAATAGCTTCAAAGGCCGGGTGCCAGCTGCAAACTCCTGGCACAGAGTGCGAAGGCGGATCTGGCGCTGCTGAATGCCCCTTTTCTGTTTCTTCCGTGGTGGCTCTCCTCTCTCAGCCTGGGTAAGCTTTGTGGCTGCCAGCGCTTGGTCCATTCTCAGGCACTCGATGGTGGTCCATACTCCAGGATGGTGATGCCCCACCAAATGCCGGAAGCTGTTATTCCAGGTTTCACAGAAGTTATTTGTTCTGGAATCATCTGCCAAGGTGGCCGTGTTCACATTCCAGATGGAAGGTGGAAATTGTGGTGGAATCCTCCGTAACCTGACTGGACCCTCGTCGTTATGCTGGGCACGGCGATAGCGTCCTGATACATAGGTTTGGTCAAAGTAGTCCAGGAGACTTTCCAGTAAGTCTTGATCCACTCCTGGTTCATTTGGCACGTTTTCCCGAAGATGTGTCATTCCATCTGCAACGCAATCTTCTGGTAGAAAGGCAAGGGCATCCATTTTCCCAACAAACGCTCTCACTTGATCGTTGTCTTTGTAAGCATTGGTGAGTCTCACCTCCTGCACCTTTCTCCACGTAGCTTGGCACAGGTGATAGAAGCAACCACGTATACTAACATGTTCACCAAACACAGAGTGAATAGCCTGGATAGCCGCTTTCTCAAAGTCAATGCTGACGGTCACTGGATCTGGGTAGAGGTGTTCTTCCTGACATTTGGTAACGATGGCTTGAAATAGCTCTTCATACACGCCCTGGTGTTACCGCAGATCAACTGTCCTGAAATAGTTCTAATGAACCTTATTTCCCACACAAGGGAGAAAAAAGAGGGACCCCACAGGTATTGATCAGGTTCTGAATAGGCCTACATGACCCCTGAAAAGATGTCCAAACTGCACCCTCCAAAAATAAATGTCCAATTAATATTAATGGATCCATATCATCAGGAAGAAAAGCATATGAGTTTCGGAAAGGGGGGGGGGGGGGGGGGTTATTGCACGGTCCGTTTTGCAAATGGTTTCAAACTCAAATCAAGAGCATTTCACCGTGTCTATCTCCTCCAGCTGAATACACACATAAGTCACTCTCGATACCGTCACAGTGAACGTATATACATCAACGCCAGCCCATCCTGGATAGCTGAACATGCAGTTAAGAACATTCCACGACAATGGTTGGGGTGGGGGTAAGGGAAGAGGGAGACCCACTCCTTCAACCGGGGAAGGCGACGGGCAAGGAGAGCGGCGAACAGTGTCGCCTGGAATTAGCGCACTGCGGGTCAGTAAGCAAGGCTGTAGAGGAGAAGGGGAATGGAAAGGGGGGGGGGGGGGGGGGCGTTTTGCAGCTGTTTTCAGATCAGCTGTGTCTGACATTTTCTTTTTTTTTTCTCTCGGAGTCGTTCCGTTGTTCCAGTCAAGCCTTGGTGCTACTGTAGGGCCAGCCTTCCCAGGGGTCAGACCGGTCTGGCCGCTAAAGACGATACGACTGATCCCGTACCACTCTTCTCCACATACACTTATCATCCACTATGATACTAGTGTCAGTCCGAACTCCTTCCTGCCACACACCTACATTTGCCTGTGTTTCAGGGCCTGCCTATGACTGGGGATTATGTTTATTGCTATTTTGAAGGTTGATATGCAATGGTGTTTGGTTGACTCGGGGAGCGAGTTCCACTGACAGGAACCTGAATATGTTAAACTGGATTTGAATGAGTCAATTTTTGGAACAGGGACATGAAGTTTGGGTAGAGTCCTTGGGGAATTAATTGAGAATCTGTTAAGTAATGTTCCGAGACACAGAGAGAGAATGAATAAATGAATAGTTTATTGTGGTAAACTTTACGAAGTTATTCACTAGGGCGGGAGACGGAGGGGATAGGGTCTGTGCTCAGACAAAAATCAGAAATAAACACGACTGGTAACATTTTAAGAGAGTTCAAGCGTGATGAGGAATCCAGATCACCGAAAAGCACAGAATTCAGCTCTCAACATCGAACACAAGTAACAGTCGATCAGAATTTTCAAAATGTTCTCAACATCTGCGTAAGGAGTTGTGAGACTCAACTTATAACAACTCTCAATGATTTTAATAACTGTCTTAACAACAGACGGCAAATAGATGCAATTTTATTAGACTTTTCTAAAGCCTTTGATAAGGGTGACCATGAGGGCCTGCTGCGTAAATTAGAACACATCGGCATTGGCGGTTCTTTGCTAAAATGGTCTAGATCATTCCTCGTTGGAGAACGTAGAAAGTTGTTGTGGAAGGGTCGTCATCCCATTCTAAACCAGTCTTGTCAGGTGTACCACAGGGAACTGTTCTAGGGCCCTTGTTTTTCTTAATTTATATAAATGACATACGTAGAAATCTCTCTCCTGGAACTACTATAAGGCTTTTTGCAGATGACAGCTCAGTATATAGAACAATCAGAAGCAAGAATGATACACGCATTCTACAAGAAGATCTAAACGCTTTACAAGAGTGGGAAAGAACTTGGAAAATGGAATTTCATCCCCAGAAGTGCCAAGTGTTGCATATATGTAATAAACGCTCACCAACTAGATCAGAATATTCTATTCATAACACTATTCTTAAAGAAACCAATGCTGCAAAATATTTAGGCGTGATTATAGATAGTCGTCTCAAATGGAAAGAACATTACAATTTAGTATGTAAGAAAGCAAATAACATCTTAGCTTTCTTATACAGGAATATCAACGACTGTCCCAAAAAGGTTAAAGACGACAGCTACAAAACACTGGTTAGACCAGTACTGGAATATGGTTGCTCAGTCTGGGATCCTTACCATCTAAAGGACATTGATAACCTCGAAAAGATTCAGAAGAGAGCAGCACGGTTCGTAACAGGGAACCATATCAGAGAGAAGGGGAATACTAGGAAGAACATGGGGAAATTAGAATGGAAACCCTTAGAAGAAAGAAGAGCTTTTATCAAACTTGATATCTTCTTCAAAGGCAGAGCTAAACTAATTGATATCCCAATGGAACAACTAGTATTGAATATAGGTAGCACCAGGAGTGGCGGTCAATCTAATGCCATACCTGCATCAAATATTGACAGCCACTTACATTCATTTTATCCTAGTTCTGTACGGCTGTGGAACTCACTGCCGGGTGCCATCAAGATTGCCTCAAATGCAGTCTCATTTAAAAATCAAATTGGTACGACAGCCTTGAGATCTGCATATTGACTGATTTTTTCTATTTTAACTTCCCCAGATATTTTATGGTTACCTGGGCCTGAATCTGGCCACTGCTTTTAACTTTTTGAATATCGTGTGCGACCCCTTGTTGCCAAATTTTGCTCCAGGGGCCAACAGGCTGAGTCGCACTTTATTTTATTTTATTTTACTTTTTAACATGCGCGCTGGTGACCTACTCGTTTTTGAGTGAACCAGTCTTTTAGGAAGAAGAAGAAGAAGTGCAACCGTCACGATGGATTGCCGAGTTTCCGTTTTCGACCCCTGTGTCATGTGTTGCGTTGCCTTTCAACTCTTTCTTCAAGGCACATAAGCGGTCATCCATTTTCCTGGTCATTCCTTCCAAACAGGCCTAAGTCATGATGTCTCTTATTGTAGCATTGTCTGACTGGGCTGCGGGTGACTCATTAACATCAGAAGAATTTTCATCATCACAACCACTGTCCCGCCTTGGCTTAAGGCTGTGTCAGGCCAATTGACACAGGCTAGAACACCAAGGCTACATTAAAATGTTGTTATGCTCTGCATAGTCATGCTGGGATTGTTTTCAGTCGTGACAAGCTCCTAGCATAACATTATCAGTCTCCAAAATCCCCCGAAGTCGGAGTGTGGCTGCCCACGTGGCGGGGTAATCAAAAACGGTCACACACGTAATGTTCTCATCCCCAGCTGATGCATTTGTACCATAGTGTTCAAGTACTTCAGCTGTTCGGATGATCCCAGGAGTCTTTTAGCCAGGGTACGACAACAACAACAACAACAACCACGGTCTGTCATATACACCTTCTGCAACGAAGGTTTCCGCGTCATGTTGTGTGGAAGTGTGTGCACGGGCTTTCATGGCGGGGGAAAGATCGGAAACTGTTTTTTATCCTAAGAATGACAACAGTCTGATTTTTCCTGCCTTCCATTTTGAAAGGACAATAACGTATCGTACCTCGCAGCGCGGAGTTCAGCACGTTTTCTACACTCGATGGTAGACCTTCAACAGGCATCTTGCAAGTTAGTAAATACAGACAAAATGTTATCGGAGCTGAAGAAAGTTCGACATGCTGGCAGACAGACGAGAAGAGAGAGAGAGAGAGAGATTTTATTGTCATCACCAAAGAGATCTAGTTGCAAAGCGAGACGACTGCAGGCGGAAATCTAAACAAATCTTAAATAAATGTTAGCGAACCGCCCAGATCTCGAGAACGTAGACAAACGAGTCACAAGACAGAACACAACGCGTTTCGATCTCTTAGGTCTTCATCGGGTGAGACATAAACGAATAAAACAACGAAAATTCACTTAGCTTTGATCGCTTCAGATCGCTTAGGGTTCAGCGCAAGGAAGGCGTTCTCTTCCTTGCGCTGAACCCTAAGCGATCTGAAGCGATCAAAGCTAAGTGAATTTTCGTTGTTTTATTCGTTTATGTCTCACCCGAGGAAGACCTAAGAGATCGAAACGCGTTGTGTTCTGTCTTGTGACTCGTTTGTCTACGTTCTCTGGGCGGTTCGCTAACATTTATTTAAGATTTATTACCAAAGAGGTCTTTTGACAAGGGGTGAGGGGGTAATAGAACAATAACATTTCCCTCTTCCTTTCCTGCAAGCAAATAGTAGGCTACACATTCATTCCCAGTGTGTATCAAATCAAAGGTTAACAAAAACAAATAAATTCGTAATATTTCCTTTTGTCTCCACGCCCAGGAGTAATGCAACAAGGTAAAAAAAATAATAAATCGTAAGACTGACTCCATTGCATGTGGAAGAAATCAGAGGAGAGAGAGAGAGAGAGAGAGAGAATCAGTGGAGGCTATAACAAAGAGAATCAGTGAAGAAACTCAAGAATGTGAACGAAAGTTGGATCGAACGACAGTGAGAGGACACTGAAAAAAAAAAAGGGGGGGGGGGGGGGGGGAGACAACAACACGAAGATTTTCTTGGTTTCTTTTCTGTTCTTTTTTTTTAATATTATTATATTTTAAAGATTGTGATGAAAAGCAAAGTCAAATCAGTAGCCTACATTCAGGACACAGACGGCAACTAAGTCGCACAGGAAGAAATCATTGAAGGGTGGACTGAATATTGCTCTCAACTGTAGGCCTACGACAAAACAGAGCACATGGTAGATCCACAATGTGCTGACGGCGGCAAAGGATTCATTGAATGAGGACGACTTCGCCCATCTTGCACCGAATTTGAGAAAGATATGTGATTGGTCGTTCATTTTCGTCGTCCTGAGTGTTGTTTATCTTATCTGAAGAAGACCAAATAGGTCGAAATGCGTCGTGTCTCGTCTTGTGATTCGTTTGTACAGATTGTTCGGCGAAGTCATTATAATTTCATGATCATATTATAATATATATGATAATGTGATCAGAATTTGTTTAGATTTCCGCCTGCAGTCGCCTCGGTTTGCAACTGAACTTGTTCTTTGGAGCAGGCAAAAGGCTGTGTTAAACCTATGCAATGACATATTTATATATATATGTATATATTTTTCATTTTGTTTATATATTTTTTGGTTTGTTTTTGTTTATGTTTTCCCCCCTTTCAAACACGAATTGGGTTTGTTCCAGGAAGACGGAATGGGATCGGATTGGGTCGGACCAATACAATATCCACATAATGAGTTAAATCGGAACGTATCTGGTCAAATCGGTTCTCAGCACATACGCTTGTTTTTGTTGTGCATGCTAATTGCACAGCAGAAGAGGCCGTGTTCTAAAAATAGTAAGCCATCACGACTATCCCATCATGCACTATGAACATAATGTCTGAACAAGCAACAATGGCAGAGTGAAAGGAGGGGTACCTGGGTTGGCTTTTGGCGAACGTGTTTTGTCGGCATTTTTGTGATTCCGTCGTGGGCGTTTCTTCAGATCTGTAAGTTTGACAATGTAAAGTGAAAGTGTAAATTATTGTGCATGTTCCGGTCAAGTTTACGGAGATAAGGTAGAAACGGTATTCGACTGTCAACACAGTGACAACTGCAGTGTCGCCCAGCGATGGACTAGCGTGTGAGTTGGACAGTCGAGTAACACTAACCGTTGGTGATACTATCGTAATCTGAGATAATTTCATTCAGTTTTTAGAATATAATGTGATGGTGAACCGAAGTTTTGTAAATGTTAAATTTACGCAATCTTGGGGGCATTCTCGATTTTATATACATGTGTCGCCTTTGCTCACTTTTTTTAAGTGAAACAGTTTTTAAAAGCTAATGTTGATGATGATCATAGGTGGAAATGAGTTTGAAGATGCTTCCTCGCTTGTCAGTGTTGTGGAGGGACACAAATTCGCCCACTCACTGATTAAATAAAAAAAAAACAACGTCTCAGTAAGCAGATTTTATACACCTTTGGAAACGGAGAAAGTAAATTAGATTTATTAGTTGTGTATGTGTGTGTGTGTGTGTGTGTGTGTGAACTCTTATTCAAGAGGACAGCTCTATCCTGAAATTTAATGTAGTTTCTAAGCCAGCTTCATTTTCAGTAGGCTGTTACTGTATGCTTTGTCATATTTGTGACATAGAAGAAAGAAAAAGAAACACCCGAAGGTGCTGGGGGGGGACCCAGAGAAGCACTGTCTTCGCCTGCCTTTAGAGCAGTCCTGTACCACCCTTGGAGGCCTGCGCTGTGTTGACGATGGGTACAGGCACGCACAGGACACTCCATTAAGATATCAAGGGACATAACTGCTCCTGAACAGAGGTAAATTAGACTACAGGATGCAGCCCATAACAGCCTTAAAGTAGCATCCCCCATGGGTGTACCAGCCCGTATTTCATGACTGCAGAGCCCACCGGCGAGAAACACCACCCTCCAGCTGCCGAGCACACCCCACAGACCCAACCACCCCTGCCCACGGACAGATGAAGACAGTGCCACTCCAGACACAGCCAAGCTTTCGCCATACGGTCTTATGTGCCCTCAAGAGAGAATCCAAAGTTGTAGTCTTTCCCACTGTCACAGGACTTTCCCCTGTGGTCAGTGGGTCTTTCCTCACCGTCACTGGACCTTTCTCCAGGGTCAGCCTAGTTAAGGCAAAGAAGAAAAAGAAACACCCGAAGGTGCTGGGGGGGACCCAGAGAAGCACTGTCTTCGCCTGCCTTTAGAGCAGTCCTGTACCACCCTTGGAGGCCTGCGCTGTGTCATATTTGTGACATATAATGTATAGGCCTATAGACCTACACAAAAAAAGTTTGTAAATGTTACAAATATACAGATTTATTAAATGTTACAAATATGTAGATTTAGGTTTCAGAGTGGGGTCACCGCAGACAGAAATTGAAACATAAAAGCGCCGGACTCGTGATCCTGGGTTGCGGGTTTGAATTTCGGTATAGGGGGATTTTTCCTTCGGAGTTAACATTGGTTCTGACTCCATTCCCCATATAGTCTTTCGGATGGGACTATAAACCGAGGTCTAGTCTGTGTCACATGCACTAAGATCATACACGGACTCTAAAGATCCCGATGCTCATGTCCTAAGACGGGTGAGTACCGGCTACACGAAAATACACAATGCATGCAACCTGTGTGCCAGAATAGTCTACGTGAAGACTGTGGGCACGGGGCAGGTTAAACATCCCCATCTGGAAGAAGAAGAAGAACAACAACGGAATAACTGAGCCACCAAATGAAGGAACCATTTTCTAAACAGATACTACATGTTTTGATCTTTCAGAGTTCCAAAATCAAAATGTCAGCAAATATACAACTCTTGTCTGGAGTTACAGTCAATTGTGGAGCAACAAAGTTTTGACTTCTTTTTCTGAAGGATATGTTGTTACTTGCTATGAATCAGAAGTTGTAAATCTTAACAAAAGGGGGATGACTCTTGCTTCAAAGAGCGTAACTGCAATACCCCTTTACAGAGTGGTACAACACAAAGCAACTGTTACCAAGCAGACAGAACAACAAAACAGGTGGCAAAGTCATCTTAATCTTGAAGTAGATAGGTGTCACACGGCGGTCCCCACATACACATCACATGCATACAGACAGAGACAATCATGCACCCTGCACGCAACAACTCATCTGGCTCCTTTCTTTTAATAAAACAAATGAGAACACACATTTAAGTTTCTCTGCCGGTTAAAAAAACACAATTTTTTTTTCTTCTTTCTATTTGTGCCTCGACTTACTTTGGTGCAAGGTAGTTATATAATTTCCTCTCCCGCCCCCTCTTTTTCCAATGTTATTCAACAAGATGCCCCTTTGATACAATGTATTAATACTGTTCTTACACAGATCTAGGTCATACTGACCTCAATTCATTCACCCATGTAACAAACTTTTTTTCAGGTCATGATACAGATGACCAACTTGCCTGACATAATGACAAACCATTCTGGGTTCACAGACGCCAATTCTCTTCATGTTTTTCAGTGGGAAAACAAAACTTTTTTTCCAGTCTTCAAAAATAACACACTATTTCCTTGAGGACAATCATCACATTTCAGATCAAAATTTCTCAGGTCAGCAGACATTCCAAAGCATCTTAAGGGCTGCGAGGGGCTACGTCCTAGTAATAGTTCCAACGTACAGGCTGCTTGCCCATAAGATCAATGATATATGAGCCTACAAAGAAAAAACAGTTGAGAGTTCAACTTTCGTCTCTCTTTCTTTTTCATTCTCTTCTTGTCCTCTGAACTAATCTCTCTCCTTCTTCCTGACTGTCTCTCTCTCTTACAGTCTTAGCTAGTCAACTGCTTCCGCCAGAGTGACAGGCAGTCTCTTTTTTCCCAAGAGTACAAATCACCATTAAAAACTGAGGAGCGAGCACAGTGTAACGGTCACCAACACCAGCACATACACATGTATACAAACATGCACACACATCCGCACACATGTAAACACACGCTCTCTGTCTCCTCTCTCTCTCTCTCTCTTCTCTCTCTCTCTCTCTCTCTCTCTCTCTCTCTCTTAGTGGGGCGAGGGCTGGATGAAAAAAAAGCATGTGTTTGCTTATCTGCTAATTCTTCAAACCCCAAAGAGATGGGGAACAGGTGCTAATGTTATGCCATTAAGATGCACAATCATGGATAATATGTATTGCATTAGCAAGAGCATGAAATTTATCACAATACATTATCACAGAAGTTATCATAGAAAAAGCGATGTGATGGCATGGATGTGATCTGTAACAGATCAAACAGATCAGGCAAACAATATATGAAAAATAGCATCAATCATGACATAATAGAAAACCGCATTGGAGGCATAGTCTGATTAAACGGGTAAGAATTAAAGTAAACTATCGTGCCTCCAGCAAGTAGCAAAAATCCTACAGGCACAAGCTGCCAGAAGAAACCATGGCATAGCACTGTAACACCATGACATATTGGAAGGATCACAACATGTTCGTCAACTGACAGTAGGAAGAAAGTCAATAGAAAAAAAACAACAACATGGGGTACCAAAAAAAAACGTTCAGGCACAAGACCCCAAATCGGCAAAAACATTGGTTGTGCCTGAAATTGGTTCAACAGTAAATTTGAACCCCTGGATAGACAATGCCCATCTGAGGAGGTGACTGTTTTTAGTCTTGGATGCGTGCGAAAAGGTTAAAGGTCTGTGATCTGTTTGCAGTATAAATTTCCTGTCTGTCATAACCTGTGCAAACGTTTTTAGACCCCACACAATAGCTAGACATTCACGCTCAACAGTGCAATACTTTTCTTGAGCCAGAGAAAACTTTTTACTTGTGTACTGAACAGGATGTAACAAATCATCTTTCTCTTGTAGGAGACACTCCCATACCTTTGCTGCCAGCTTCTGTATGTAGCACAAAGTCCTCTGAAAGGTTGGGAAGCAACAGAACAGGGAAACGGTTTAAAATGGTGTGAACTGTTTCCAAACATTTTTGACAGTCCTTTGTCCAGACTGTCTGCCTGTGCTTGTCACCCTTTGTTAAATCAGTAAGAAGGACAGTGATAGCAGAGAACTGGGGAACATATCTTCTGTAGTAAAATAGTGAAACTTCCTTTTTAGTGGTAGGTTGCTTTACAGACAAAATCTTCTGTACCTTTTTGGTCTCAGGCCGAATGTTGCCTACTGACACAACGTGGCCAAGAAATTCAAGTTCCTGAAATCCTGCAAGGATTTTGGAAAGACATGCAGTCAGGCCAAAGTGCCTCAGACTGAGAACAACAAGTGCAAGAAACAAAGGACGAGATCCCAATGGACAACAGCCAACAAAATGTCACCAAAGAAGCTGAAGGCGGACAACTCATGTAGTTTGAACTTGCGCGTCATCCTGTCAAAAGTCGTAGGAACATTCTGGAGACCAAAGGGCATCCAAGTCCATTAGTACAAACAGAAGGAGTCTGAAACCCTGTTTTATGTTTATCTTGTGGCGCCATGGGGTTTTGCCTATAGCCCTTAGTCAAATCACTTTTGACAGAGACAGTTGACAAAAAAAAAAGAAGAAAAAAAGACCCTCAGCATCGGGAGTGGGTTCCGAGTCCAAGACAGTGACTGTATTCAAAGCATGATAGTCTATGCAGAATCAAACAGAACGATCAGATTTGTTCACCAAGACCACAGGAGCTCTGTAAGGCAAGGAGGAAGGTTCAGTAACACCCAAGTCCAACATAACATTAAGTTGTCTTTCAGTAACCTGACGTTTGGCAAAAGGGAGGGATAGGACTTGACACGAACAGGAGTGTCAGTGGTCAGGTTAATGACATGAGATGAGGATCAACATCAGCAACATTGTCAGGCTTATCGGTCAGTATATCTGTGAACTCCAAAGACAAATCTGTCAGTTGCTGCTTCTGCATAGCAGGCAAATCAGAGTTCACTTGTATATTGTTGTACATCTCTCCTTTCACAGAAGGCTCAATAAAGAAACCATCTGTGAGAACATGAGAGACCATATAATGAGCTTCCTCTCTTTTGGTTTTAAGAAGGGTCTCAGAAACTCAAGATACAGCTGAAGATTTAGGACTGTACGGACACTCATCAGCATAGTAGAATTGACAGCCACAAAACCAACAATGAAAGTCATTGTTGACATTCTCAGACCTTTGACTGAAGCCATAGCCACAACCACAACCAAAGCATGATCACGACCAAAACCACAATTACGACGAGATAAGCATGAACACTAAAAAGATGAAGCACCTCTCTGCTGATAAGGAGGTGTACTGTACCCACGATGCATAAAGTTAGAAGGCTGACGTGAATAACCTGAGTAGGAAGAATCACAATTGTAAGACCACTGACCATGACTGGCATGCACCAGTGTTGAATTTTACTCTCTGAACTTTGACTGCTTTCAGTCTTATGGCCTATGGTCAATCAGTGAAATTGTAGGGCTTGATTTATCCCTTTCACTGTTTTAGAGAAGCTTACCATCATTCCTCTCATGCCTGTCTGATTGACATGCATTTAGAGGAACATGACAGCCAATAAAAACTGTGGAAAAGGAGGGAGAGGGGAGCTAGTCATTTGAAAGGAGGCAGTCATTTCCCAACACATGCAGTGTGACTTAATCCAGTCAAATCAGAGATGACAATGTGCAAGATTTCAGCAGTTTTCATCCTGTATGCTGATCAACAAAGTTGCGGTGTCCACACCTGTGAAACGTGCAGACATGCATGGCGACGAAACATCCGACCAGTACACGGATTTACGTAACTATCAGATTACAAGGGGATAGCATGGTGGCAACCTTACCTATGAAGCAAGACTGAAAGGGGACCAGCCGCCGGGGGAAGTGGTTAGCGTCGCGGACTCCCGGCTGGAGGTCGTGGGTTCGAATCCCATCAGAGTCATGTGGGTTTTTCTGCCCCGACCGGCTCCTACCCAGAGTTGAGTTTGCTGCTGACTCAGTTGGGAAGACTGGGACCACACAGTCGAGTTTCATCCACTTAATGGATGCGTTTCTGAGAGTGTTGCTCAAATTTCCTGACCAACACTGCAGGTGCCTGTATCTCTCGGGCCTGGTTGACGCCGGGATATATTATGAAAGGAAGCGTAGAGTACAGCCCTGTCAGTGTCATGTAGTCTCAGACCGAATTGGAAATCCGTAGCATCATCTTAATCATCCTCATTCTCATCGATCATCATTAAAAAAAAATGTCTCAGATTCTGTGGCCCTTCATGCCCTGCTCTCATGGTGACCTCAGTTTCGATGTCCTGTCCACGTCTGTGATCTTGGTTTGGTTCCGTCGGGGTCACCGGTATCGGCGAGTCCATGGGGCTGTCGTTGGACGGACGTGTGGCGCCCTCCGGAGGGAGAGCTCACTCACGTCAGCTCCGCGACTAAGCAATTATTGTTGTCAGTATGGGGCTTAGTAGGTGGTGTCCTGCGTATGTTAGATCAGCAGTGCAGTGTCTCCTCCGGTGGGTTGCCTCTTGACGACTTGACATTGACTGCTCCCTGTGGATTGCCAGTGCCGGGGCTGCGCGGGGCCGACCGAGCTGTGGTTGTGGACGGGGTGTCGGAATGAGCGGCGTGAGTGCAATGCCTCTGAGGTGGCGCAGAGGTTGGGACAGCAAAAAGAAAAAAGAAAAAAAAAAAAAGACTGAAAGGGGAAGGAGAACAGGATGGTGACGATGGTGCTGCAGCGTCAAAATATTTCTATCCCATTGTCAGAGCTGTGTCTTATTGCTGTGTCATGTCGTATGCAATGACCGAGGCCAGGCAGACACAGGAAAGGGAGTGAGAGAAGGAGGTTGAGGAAGTGAAGGTGGGTGTTTGTAAAATGAGTTAAAATTGTAAGGCCAAGGGATGTGAAAGAGAGAGAGAGAGAGAGAAAGGAGGGGGTGTATGGTGGTGGTGTTGTCAGACAAAAGAGAACCCAAGAACAAAGCAACTTTGAACATTTCATCATCAGAAATTCGGGTAGGGCTTACGAAGAGTTTTTGATATGTGGTAGCATTATTTGTTAAAAGAAATGAATTGGTTGATGATTAAGAAATTTTTTTTTTTGTCTGAACATTTCAGATGTGTTGTGGGCATTTTGCAACATCCATCAGTCAGCCTGGACGGACCACAACCTCTTCCACCTCCCTTTTCCCCTAGAATGCATGTGCAGCCCATTCCAATGCCTGCACCACTTGAACGAGATATGATGCCGTAAGTAATCATCATTGTTTGTAGTGTTGTATTAGAACTTGGAAGAATTATAACCTGACTGCGTTTTATTTATTTTGAACATACCTAAATCGGATGAGTAAATCACCATGATCAGATATGTGGCCTGATGAAATGTGAACAAATGTCCATCAGCTTAATGTGATTCTTGCCAGTAGATCTTGGGTGCTCGTGATTTCATTGACATTGGCATTATAACATAATGACATGATCATGGAGTTTTTATGCAGTGGTTGTCACTGGGTCATTACAAAGTGCTTTATCTTAATTTCCACAAAAAATGTTGCTTTCACACCGGAAAATTATGTAATGGTTGTCACTGGTTCATTACTCACACACACACACACACACATCGGTTTTTGAAACAGAAGACAAAAAGACGCTTTGGGTGAAAAAGATATATTCCTGGACAGATGGTGAAGACAGGATGTTTGGTCCAAAAGAGAGACATGAATGGTATAAGAAAGACCCTTCAATACGCGTTTATAGAATGCTTTTGATATATTAACTCTTGATATTAATGCCCATGTTGATATATTTTGACATGTGTTATGTGGAGCTGCTGCCTGCATGGCTTGATTGGATGGAAATAGAAGGGAAAAAATGGCAGTGAATGGTTTGACGACAAATGTGAAAGAAAGAAAAGCGTAGCGAAAGTTCTTCTGAAGAGTTTCCAGAGGTGATGATAATGAAAAGTGTCAGAAGGAAAGTTATGTATGTGAAAGAAAGGAATTTGGGGCGGCTAAAGAGAAAAGAAAGGAATGTGAATGTTGAAGAATCAAAATTGCAAAACCTGAACAATTCAGTTAGGGATTCAAGTCTTGTTTTTAGGGCAAAATCAGAACAATGAATAGAGCGTCCTTTTAACAACATCAGCTCACAACTATGGTTTGATCACTTTTCAGATGTTTTTTTAGGATACAGATTAATTAACTTTGAGAATAATGTAGTGGTCAAAGGTGCTGAAGACTTTGAAGATCCTTTATTCAAGGATCCACTTTTCAGGAATGAAATGTTTGATAGCATATGAAATTTAAAATTAGGAAAAAGTGCAGGCCTAGACAAAATTTGGAGTGAAATGTTGAAACAAGTAAACTTGGTCATCAGCGATTACTTTGTGCTATTATTTAACAGACTATACAACGATGGAGTCTTCCCTGCAGGGGAAGAAAGATTTTAACCAAATTTCCAGTGCGTTTTTAGAAAGTGTACTTTAATGAGTGGTATGGACGTGTGTGTGTGTTTAATAGATATGACTTGAAAGTTGATTTCAACATGGTGTCTGCCACGATATGGCCCATGGCAGTTGGCTGGGCTATAAACAATATTCACTCTCTCTCTCTCTCTCTCTCTCTCCTCTCTCTCTCTCTCTCTCTCTCTCTCTCTCTCTCTCTCTCTCTCTCCTCTCTCTCTGTCTGTCTTTTTCTGTGTCTCTCTCACATTGCCAGCTGTTCACCTTGGACCCTCTAGAGGGCAAGTCTGTTGCCATTTTTATGACAGTACTTTTAGCTCTCTGTAAAAATCCACAGCTTTCTTTTTTTTTTTTTTCTTTTTTTTTTTTTAAGGATGTGTTCCCCTTTCCTTGGTCGACATAATAATGAAGTCATTGATTGTGCTCAGTCTGTGAAGAAGAAAGCTAATCAAATTATGTCAGTGTATATGCACTTTTGTGACTGAAAGTTTTGAAGACAACTTAACAAGGTGAATCAACATTCATCATTGCAGGCTCTTGTTTTGGATAGGCTAAACAGGCAGAGAACTTATTTGATGGTTTTACCCATTCCCTGCCACAGTATGAGAGCATTTCTGTATTGCTGAGTGCCGGGGCCAAATTGCAGTAGGTTCACTCATGTGTTCACTACTTATTCATTTATTGAGATTATATCACTTAAACTTTTTGCATGTTTTTTTTTTTTCTTGTACCCTGTGCTGTGATGTGGTATCATAATAATTTGATTTTGCTGGTCATTAGTATGATATATAATCAAATGTGTTTGTAATAAGTACCCTGTAATAGATACGGTTACGGGCGTACAAGATCGTGAAAACGACCCCGTAATAGATCCGGGCAAGCAGGGAAGAGGTTAAGCATGAAAATGTATGTTGAAGTACTTGACTGAAAGAATAGATGAAACAAAGACCAAAGGAATGAGCCTTGACGTACTGGGTCTTGAGACAGGAGAAGTTCTAACTAACAGATGGATATGAATAAACGAGGGAAAAAATGACTGCTGTTGAACGAATTTAGTTATTATGAAATGATGTAGCCAGGATTTCCAAAGAGGTATAAACAGTTGGTTCTGCTCAGAACACACAACTTGCTAGTTCCCATTGCTGTCGGTAATGGATATGATATAAAAACTATAATATCGTCCTTTTCATCCAATCTCTCCCCCCCCCCCCCCCCCCCTTTTCCCCACCTCACTTTTTTTTTAAAATCCCTGTTAAGTCATTTTTGCAGTGATTGAGGACTTGTTCACTAGCACTCCCATCCCCTCCCCCCTCACTCACCTTCCATGCCATTGTTTATGAATTTCCATTGTTTCTTTGTCCTTACCCCGCCTTATAATGAGGACCAGTAGTCGGGTTTGTTGCTTTAGTGTGTGTTGCGTCCATTTGGTGGCTTAGAACTTTAAAATTTATTTTCTTGTTGTAACTTCTGCCTGCCATCGTCATACTTTGAAACCTGTACTGCTGTGGTTGATTTATAGGCAGGAATGGAGAGGGAAGGTGGTGTTGGGGGGGGGGGGGGGTGGGGGGGGGGTGGAACAGTGGTCCATTTTTCTGCTGTGTTTTTAATAAGCATCATTATAATCTTCCTAATTGTTAGAGGCTTTTTTTTGTAATTTTTTGTTGTATGTTTTACATTGGTGTACACTACTGTATGGTGGGGAGAGGTGGGAGGCCATGTGTCGAGAGCAAACTCACAGGGACAACAGCTTTTGCTGACAGTGTTGACAGTTGAGTGTGTGAAAAGTGTGATGAATGGTGGCCCATTGTGGGAGCGGCAGTAGCCGGGCAGCCCTGATGACCAACCGGCCGTGACTCCTGTGACTAGGATGGCAGCTGTGGCCAGCCCTGTGCCCTCCATGGCGCCCCCAGCTCCTCAGGGGCCAGGGAGCGGGATGCCTGAGCCCTACTGTCGTTTATCGCCCTACTCTTCCTTCCACAGGCGGCCTGCACCCAGCTTCATGGCCAGCAGCAGCCGGACCACCGCATCCACGAGCTCAACAAACGCTTACAGCAGCGCAATGAGGTGAGTCGTCCATGGACTTGGTTGGGGGACATCGGAAAAGATTGACTATTACTCTGCATCCCCAAATCCTTACTCAGCTGTCACTAATAAGATCCCTCCACCACCTCTCTCATCCACCTGTCACTCTCCATTCCATCCACTGCTACCCCTTCCCTTCCTTTCTGTTCTTTCCTATGCCGACAGCGTTTTGGTGTCATCAGACCAACGTAAACTTTGTCAGTCAAAACAAGGGAAAAGGTGAAAGTGCGGTGTTGCTCTGTCATTGTAAGAATTACACAGCTAAGCTATTCTAAGAAATGAACACTGGCCAGTTTTCATTCATGAGTAAATCATACATGATGTAAATTTCTTTGTGGTGATCGGTTGCTTTTGCAAAGACAATCCAAATTTGCCGCTCTCTGTGGTGATAACCAGTGATGTTGGAGAAATACCCTTAAAATCAAGTTGCCTGAAGAGGGGGGTAAACTGCTATCAGCTAACTGCAGTCCAACAGGTCCAGTTACATTTTTTGAAAGCATTTGTATTTACTGGAAAAGATTTTCTTTCAGCCAGTTCTCTAAGTTAAAGGCAAGATTTTGTTTCCACCCAAACATTGAGGTGATTTTTAATTTTTTCCTACAATGTACCACCCACATAGGGTGCCTATGTCTGAGAGCACAATACGCATAAAACCTTTTTTTTTTTTTTTAATCTAAACCTAGCTTAGAAATCAGAATTGAATTTATCTAATTATTGAACCATTCAAGGTCTGACCAACACTTTTCTAAAAATCAGCGAATAGCTTTAAAGTGCTACATAAACAGTGGTTGTGCAAGTGTGACAGTGCATGTAACAGGTGAAGACTTGCCCACCTGTATGCTGGGAAAGTGTTAATATAAGCAAGAACCATTTTCTTCTTCTGTTGCCTTGTTGTAATTGGTTTTTCCCTTTTTCTTCTTCTTCTTCTTCCTCCTCCTCCTCTTCCTCCCTTCTCTCTCTCTTCTCTCTCTCTTTTCTCTCTCTCTCTCTCTCTCTCTCTCTCTCTTTCTTTCTCCCCCCCTTTCCCCCCTTCCCCCCCCCCCCCCCCTCACTCCATCTCTCCCCTTTCCTTTTCCAACTGTGTCACAAAAGTGTTCTGCTGATGTCACTGAATGTGATGGACATGCATTAGGCCTCGTACAGAACTAATTAGCTATACATGATGTATTTGTTTTCTGTGTTGTCTGGATTGTCCTGATTTATGTGATATGTGTACATTATATGTGTAGAGCAAACAAAACAAAAAAGAAGTAAAGTGTGCACAGTTATTGATTGCATATTCTTTGCACAGTTTATTGATTGCATATTCTTCACAGTTTATTGTTTGCATATTCTTTGCTAGGTCTGTCTCAGATGTAAATTGTACCAACCTCTGTAATATTCACATATCAATACTCCAATTATATATACTAGTAGAAGTGTATGTTACTTCTGTACATTCTCAGTGTTGTAAATGCAGACCTTCACTTTTTTTTTTTCAGTCACCATGGGACACATGTCCTGTGGGTAGCTTAAAGTGATGGGGTAAAACAGGATCAAACAAGGCATGAGACCAACTTTAAGCCGTTGCTTTGAGCTCTAATGCTGTTTTTAACTAGTTAATTCATAAAAGTATCATGGATTTGCTATGATAATACTTTTTTCCCATGTAGACACCGTGTGTGCAGATTATCACTGTGTGTGTGTATGTGTGTTGTTGAGTATGTGTATGTGTGTGTCTGTTTCTCTGTATCTATCACTCGGTATTTTTCATGTGTTTGTGGTTCATCAAAATGTGTGTGTGTGTGTGTGAGTATTAAATGTGTGTGTATTTGTCAGTGAGTGTGTGTATGTGTTTGTGTGTGTGTGTTTGTCATATGTTACTGTGTGTGTCTATGTGTCAGTGAATAAGAGGGAAAGAGAGAAAGATGGAGAGAATGAGAGTGAGCGAATGAGGATGTTTGGATATCATTTACGTAAAATTTATGTCAGGGAAAATTTGTTGTCTTCATAATTGCTTGGTGTAATGTTTGATCTGTCAACAACAACAACAACAAAATTTCTTGTTCATGCGCTGTTAGCTGTATTTGGTTCAGCCAATAGCAGCTTCGCCTGCAATAGCATGTTTGTTACTGCTGATTGATGGTATAATGAACGCAGCATGTGTTGAGTCAGCATTGGTTTGAGAACAAAGGGCAGTTACAAAATTCTTCCAAAAGTCTGGGAGACAATTATTTTTTTTATATTTTTTTACAAGTTTCATTTCCAGGTTGATTGAAAGCTGATCATTCACACCTAAGAATGAAGTGCAGGTGTGATTTGTCGACTTAGGATACTAACCAAGATCGAGTGAGAGAGGGAAGGACCGATTCCCAACTCGGCACTTTCATGACAGGCTTGCTATGGCCTGGCGCATGAGCTCGATATGTGACACGATTTAAAGATTTTGTCTGAAACTGTTGAGAGGCACCTGCAGTCTGAAGATGTGTAAATGCATGTGCAAAGTGCATGTAAACAAGCATGCTCTGCGTGGAACAGTCTCTTGTCGCAGATGCCTGTTTCAGACGTTCCACCCCAACACTTTGGCCATGTGATCCACTCATCATAGACAATGGCTTAACGGCTGTTCAGATTTGAATCACCACCATATGAACAAATAGCCCTTTGTCTTTTCTGATCTGTGCCATTGTGTGTATGAATCATGTAAACACATTTAATTCAATGTTACCATCTCTAAAGTACTGTACCAAAGCTGTGAGTTTGATCTAAACTCCATTGTGGTTTGGTATGATTTATGATTACGTCATTCTAGGGGGCCGGATAGCTCAGTTGGTAGAGCGCCGGACTCGTGATCCTGGGGTTGCGGGTTCGAATTTCGGTACAGGGGGATTTTTCCCTCGGAGTTAACATTGGTTCTGACTCCATTCCCCATATAGTCCTTCGAATGAGACTATAAACCGAGGTTCCGTGTGTGAACGCACGCATAACATCTTGCACACACGTAAAATCCCATCACCAACTTTCGGAAGAGAAGGCCAGTTTGGCCGTTGGTATGGATGACACGTGACACATAGCATGCACCTTCCCCGAAGATGGAGTATGGCTGCCTTAATGGCGGGATAAAAAAGGGTCATACACACAAAACTCCACTGCCTGGCTATACAGGGAGTGTCCGCAGGAGTATCAGCCTGCGTACGCAGAAAAAAAGAAAAGAATTACGTCATTCTACTATATTTTTCTCTTATGTCAAGAAAGAAAATAGAAACATGTCATGCTCTTCAACCAAACTCACACGACCACTTAGTGTTCTAAAAGTTCTTCACAATCACAGAACTTAGTGCAAAAAGCTGTGGTTCAGTAACAGGTGAAAATCTGTTGTGACAAAATTTTCAGTGCTTCCTGCTTTGTTGGCAGATGAAAATGGAAGTTATTCTTTGAAGTGTTGGATTTCTGCTTGCAGAAATAGTACTTGTTTGTTAATTATTGCATATGTATGTTTTTTTCCACATGTACTAGTATTGTGAGCTGTGCAGAGATTGTTGGTTAAATATAAGTATGTTTTGTTCGTATTGCTTTGAAGAGACTGTGATTTTTGATTGATTGATTGTTTGTTGTTAAACTGTGATAAGATTGTTAGTTGCATGTGTGTTTCATTTAATGGTTTACGGTGTTTAGAAAATTTGAAAATTGAGTGTGATGTGACTTTCTTGACGTTATGGACTTGGGTGTAATATTCTGAAGATTGTGATAATGCACACTCTTCCAGATTTCTTTCTCTCTTTAGTCTGGGTGTAATATTCTGAAGATTGTGATAATGCACACTCTTCCAGATTTCTTTCTCTCTTTAGTCTGCTCCTTCTCTTTACAATCACTAAACTAGTGGTGTTGCTGTAAATTACGGCAGCAAAGGATGTGTTCATTGCATGCATGTGTCGTACACCTACGCTTACACATATACACACCATCTTATGCACACACACACACACACACACACACACACACACACACACACACACACACACACACACACACACACAAAATGTATGCAAATTATTATCTGTTTTTTTGTTTTTGTTTTTTTTCAACACGTAGTAGTATCCAAAGTTCTACACGCTTTTCCCCTATCCCTCACCATTCTTTTCATAAGCACACAATCGCATACCACACACACCATTAACACATCGTCTGATATAACTTTTAGTGAGAAGACGTTAAATTGAGGAACAACAACAACAACAACACACACACACACACACACACACACACACACACACACACACACACACACACACACACACACACACACATGTTTATGCTCATGTACATGCTTTTATGGACATACACACAAACATACACCCATGCATGCACAAGCAAGCATCCTTAACACACACATCAAACTGTACTCTGACACAGACACACATACACTTTTGCAGGCACACTCCTACATACCTTTTGATTCATCGGACTGTAAGGGAAGGGTTGTCATGGTGTGTGCAGGAAAGTGACAACTTGTGGTGGATGCCTTCGCTACAGAATTTTTTGAGGACGATGCTTCCCTGACGTTGACTTTTTGTCTGGAGGATGGACCCAAGAGATACAGTAGGTTATGTCCCAGATCCAGAGAGATCTGTAAGGCATCCGTGTGTGTGCGAACGTGCATGTGCTTGCACTTGTGCACCTCTGTGTGTGTGTGTGCGTGCGCGCATGCGCGCTTGTACGTGCACGTTTATGTGAGTGCGTGTGTTGTGTTGGTGTGTGTGTTTGCGCACATGCGTACGTGTGTGTGTGTGTGTGTGTGTGTGTGTGTGTTGTGTGTGTGTGTGTGTGTGTGAGCAAGCGAGTGTTCGCATGAGTGCACGCATGTGTGCTGAGTGTGTGTTACGTGCTAACATTCTTCAATGACAAAATAGTGACCAGTATATTATTTATTCAGTTAAAAGCTGGATGTCATTGTCAGGTCTGGAAGTGAGAAGTAAGTCTTGTTCCTCAAGACTTGAGACCAGTTTCGCAGGCCTGGTAGTACTGCTGACATCTCGAGTAGATTTATGTGGTTGCAGCTCCAGTCTTCTAGGGAGAACTGGCTGTTCCACCTGGTGGCCAAAAGGTTCATGTGGGAAGGCCCCAGAACCTGGCAACAAAGCGAAACGCTATCTGGTTTGCAATCTAAACTAAGGGGAGAACACGCTCACTTCTGGACAGTGAGTCCACTAGAACATTAATAGCCTGGAAAGGCACATGGTCCGGTCCTAAAGAGTCTGACAAATTGCAGACGTTCAAGAGATCTGTCGCCTGTAGAGTCCAATCCACATACTACTGCATTCAAGAGGGGAAAAGATAGGCATCAGACCGGTCCAAGCTGATGGCCCAATCCTGTGGAACAGTAACCTGAAGAGATTCAGCCTGCTGAGGCCTATTAATGGCCTTACTTCCAATTCCTCGGAATCAAGGAAAGGAAGGCTGTGAAATTTGAAAGACAAGGCAGCGACCTCCCCAAAGGCACCTTCCTAGAGCAAAGAGACCATTACAGAAAGAACTGCTTTCTTGCATGATGCTGTGTGTCAGGAATTTGGTCCAAATTGGGACTGGTATCAATAGGGGAGTTAAAAGGAAATTCTTGAAGTCCCCATAAATCAGACGGTAAACCAAGTGTCAGATGAGATGGCCTCCTACTTAGTGAAAGAAGGAGAAGACACGAGGAGTAAAAGAGATCAGCCCCTCGAAACTTGTGATCGTTGGAAGGGGAATTCCCAAACAACATAAAGGCACTAGACAGAAGTCTTAATAGAGCCAAAATGTCCATACTGCTCCCTTGACATATGATATCATAATGGATTATTCTTCGCACAAACAAAACTGTGACCATGAGAAATGGATGTGAAAGGAAGAAAATACTCAGCAGGAGGAGAAAATCATTGACCATCATCAAGGTTATGACCAAGATCATTGCTGCAGGAATTCCTGAAAACATTCTGAAATCACGTATTGATCTAGATTTCCACAAAAGTGTGTAGATTTTTGTGATTTGTTCAGGAGTTAACGGTCTGTCTGTTATTTTTTTTAGACCACAGTAGTTAGCTATTATCATTTACCTGTAAAATAGCATTCTTATAATAAGTTAATGTCCCAAATTTGGGAAATTGTACTAGAAAAAAATATTTGTGCTAAACCATAGTGAAATAAAAACACAGGTGACATTCTGACCGTCTGACTGGAGTTGTCCCTGTGGAATCCTAATCACACAGGTGAACAGGACATGTGGACAATTTTTATGGCACTCGAAAATACCAATGAAAAAAAAGATAACAAATAAAAGGAAGTGATGTGAGGAAAAGAAAAAAAAGTGGTGAAAAACAACTAACGCTTATCTTTGTTTTCCTATAGCGATAGGCCAGACGCTGATTGAATTGATGCTTATCTTTGTTTTCCTACAGCGATAGGCCGGACGCTAATTGAATTGATGCTTATCTTTGTTTTCCTACAGCGATAGGCCGGACGCTAATTGAATTGATGCTTATCTTTGTTTTCCTACAGCGATAGGCCGGACGCTGATTCCTCGCTACTTTCGCAGCATCTTTGAGGGTGGGGTGTCAGACCTGTACTATGTGCTGAAGCATCCCAAAGAGTCATTCCACAACACCACCATCAGCCTGGACTGTGAGCAGGCCTCCATGATCACCCAGCACGGCAAACCCATGTTCCCTTACGTAAGGATGGAAATGCTGCTTCATTTTGTTTTCTAACTGGCTGGCTGTTTTTTTTTGTTTGTTTATTTTACTTGTTTATTTGTGAATTCTTTTTTGGTTAGTAGGTAAGAGCAATAAGTTAGGTTTATCTGTGGTGGTGGTGTTGGGTGTGTGTGTGTGTGTGTGTGTGTGTATAAAAAAGAATTGGTGTAAATAAATGTACTACCTGATGTCGTTTCTGTCATGCTTGCAGTATTCGTCTTTTTTTTTCTTAAAATTTTTTTTTTTTTAGACAATATTGACATGTTTTCTGTTATGATTTACCACTAGTATGACCAGTATATCAGTTAAAAGAAATACTGTTGCAGGAAAGTGTGATGTGTGGTCAAGCTGATAAGCACACTTACGTAGTTATTGTGTGTACATAACCAGTGACTGATATTCAACGACCACTTTCGTTTGTTTGAAGTTGAAGGTCATGATGGAGAGCATGAAGTGGAGAAAGCTGGCTTACCAGGGACAAAAGTTTTAAAAAAAGAAAGTAACAAAATAAAAAACCAAACACCTTGATTATTGACAACATTGAGTGCCAGCCTGCTATCTGTCTGAACGCTCAGTGCACAGTGTGGCTGTTAGATTTCAAAGTGTCACCCGGACTCATCAGAGGGGATCTCAGTTTTGATGCTGTATGGATTCTGTGTGACATTGTTGGTGATTGGAATCGCCACGCTTACATAATCCATTCATATAATACATCCAGAGTTGTTTGTTCATATGCGGCATGCGTGATGAACTTAGTATTGAGAAGCTTTTCTGTTAAAAATCTTTCATGCCATTTTATGGTGGTTGCCTAAATTAATCCATACTTTTCATCAACATTGCAAAGTTTCTGTTGTTTTCATTGACGGAAGCCGCACTCCAGCAGCAAGAAAATGCTGTAGAGAATGCATACCTTGGCAAGAGCACACATTCTTTCTGAATGTTTTGCATTTCAGCAACTCTAGTGATTACATTTCTCAGCAGACTAGCATATCAAATATGCATACTTTCACCAAATGTCTGAACTGTGTGGATATTTCTCCGATATGAAGTTCTGTAAGACTGTGGGCAAAGAAGCAGTCCCTACAGCATTCTTAAAGGCATGAAGATGTAAAACTGCCAAATGCGTCTGCAAAGCGTTGAAGGGAAAGCAGAACCTCCACATACATATGCATGCAACATTGCATGCGGAGCATGGTATGGCATTCAGATTTGTGTGCAACGTTATGAAAAGGTGAACACTTCAGACATGGCATTTATGTATGGTCCATGTGTCCAGTTCCGAACTCGCTGTTCATCCAGCCTAAGCAGCTTTTTTTACAGATCTGTACTTAAAAGAGCTAATCATGCACCCTAACCTAGTTTATGTCTTTACCAAAGCTTATTTAAGTCCCACGTGTTGAGTTGGTCAACATTACAGATAATCTTTCAAACATGTGAGAGGAGTGATGAAAGGTCTGTTCAGGTAGAACAATTTCTTACAAAAGGTTTAGGAGTAGAATTCATTTCAAAAATACAAAGTAGGCTGATGAAACGCCCCATCAATCTCAAAAGGGTGATGCCATGATCAGGGATGAAAACTCCTCCGCCGTTTCCGCCGTCTCCGCCGTTATTTTTTCGCATCTCCGCCGAAAGAAAAAGTCTCCGCCGAAAAATTATTCAAAGAATGATGCTCAGAAACGATCTCAACTTGTCTGCACAGCGAATTTCTTCTCTGTCGGTAATGTTCTCAAACGGCGTAGTTCTCATTCTGTTTCCTTCCAGTATCATTTATCATCATGGCGTCGATTCACAGTGAGATTTGCCGCTAGTGAGTGCAAACAAAACGAAAAAAAAAAGAAGAAAGAAGTATGTGAACTACTAGAAGACCGAGTGGCAGCAGAAGGACGTGTGTGACCGCAGAGTCGCGGATGCAATAAGAAAACATGACAAAGACGGCGAATTTGAAGTGTTTTGCGAGCCTTGCCAAAAACGTGTCTACCTTGGTAGTCGTGGCTTTGTGGCAATCAGAGATCACATCGAGCGTCCCAGTCACCAACAGAAAATGTGTGTGTTTCCCACACCATTACAGCATGTTTTCAGATCATTGGGTATGCAACAATCTACGTTTAATTTCCAAAGATAGTTTGACTCCTACTCTAAGTACTTCCACTCGTAGAGTCTTCAAAGCAAGGGAAAAACGTCAAAGTGACGAAAAGAATATAAAAGAACAAATGACATCAAAATAAACTGATGTCACAACAGTATTGTGTAACACTTTTCCCCTGGTATAATGCAAACGTTTGCTACATTTGTTAGGTGTCTGCTAACAGCCCCCCTATGAAATCCTTTTCCAACAGCCCACTCCCCCCACTACCTATATACTTTCTCTACTCCTCCTTCTCCCCCAACCCCCACCCTCACCCCACAACACTCATACCCCACACACTTCGCCCCCCCACCCCCACCTCACACATACACACACATACACAACCCGCCCCCCCCCCCCCACACACACAATCACCCCCCCCCCCACACACACACACACACACACACTTGTCAAGAGGGGGGGGGGGATATGATTAGTTGTAAGAGGGAAGTTGGGGGGGGGGGGGGTGTACTGTTGTGACATCAGTTTGTTTTTATGTCATTTGTTCTTTTATGTTCTTTTTTTGTGTTAGTGTTTCCTGACGAAGGGTCTAAGGCCAAAAGCTTCAGTTTTTTTTAAGGACTTCAAAGTAATATTTTCATATTGTGTTTATTGAAGTCAGCAGTCGTTTTATACATCTGATTTACTTAGTTTGATTTCCCACTCTGATTTACTTATCTACAGGCTTATTCTTTATGTCCTGAAGCACTGTTTGTCAACTTTCTTTAGCTAGAGTTCTGAGGATTCATCATACTAAATGTTTGTCTCAATTGACATAGTTCTTTCCACATCAGTCTCAGTCTTCATGGTGTTGAAAGCTGATCTATAGAATGAGTTGTTTAGAAGCAAGAAAGTGATTTCTAAAGATTTTTATGCCATATTTAATACAAATATGCTTCAGCTTCAGGGGGCGCCGCCCCCTGACCCCGCTGGGCTGTTGCCCATGTATCCCACGGGGGGGCCATGGTGAACCCCAGATCCCGCCAATCTCCTCTTTTTTAAAAAAACTGTTTTCATCCCTGATGATTTACAGCGTCTTACAGAGATGGAGACAGGCCATCTAAAGGATGTATGTGGTGACAGTGCATAGAACCAATGCAGGATTGTGATTTTTTTTTTTTTAAAGATTTGCCTCCTGTGTGACTTACTATTGTCTACTGTAAACAGCATGTGTTGTTTTTATCTCAGGTGATTGCAGAGGGTCGCTTGCTGCTTGAGTTCACCTTTGATGATCTGATGAGGATAAGGTCATGGCACTTTGCCATTCGTCAGCACCGAGAACTCATTCCTCGTTCAGTTGTGGGCATGCAGGTAAGACTGTATAGATTTTCCAGGTAGTCGCGTGCTGGATTCCAGAAGTCCACATGCATTCCACGTTACTTCATTTGCACTAGAAATTGTTTCATGTGCACGCGCGCACACGCACAACACACACACACACACTCACACACTCTGATGCTGACACTCACTATTACAGCTAACAAATACAGCCGCTTTAATTTTGGGACCATAAAATATTTGCATACATATGACTGGTATTGATTTTTTTCCCTCCCTTGTTTGTCAGTATTTAGACTTTAACATGCATGATAACATTAGTATCACTGAAATTTAAGCATGTCAGTGGTACTGACAGTTGGCACTTTTTTGAACAAGAAATGAATGCTTCTGAAAGAAATATAACTTTATTCCCATATGGCATACTACTGGAATTTCATTGGAAGGCAAAAAATGTGATGTTTCTAATTCGTTTTATATTGGAATGAACGTATGCACGAGGATTACTGAATTTTTTTTTTTAAATTCGGGCATTCATTTCTGAAATCAAGACATCATTTGCTAAGATACGGTTGATGTCAGCCAAGTATAGTATTGATGATTTAAACAGCAGTTGAAATAGTGAAACTGGTGACATGATTTTTAGTGTTTTCCAGTTGGCTACAGTAATGTACGTATCAGTGTTACTTGTTCAACTATGTTTGAGTGGAGAGTTGTTAGCGCAGAAGATTAAACAGAATTTTCATGTCTGAGAAAGACTTCACTCCTTTCTACAAAAGAATGCATAGTTGTGACTGCTGCCGCCAATGGTTGATAATGTCGGAGAACTTTTTTAAAAAAACAGGTGTGTCATATCGTTGAACTAGTCAGAACAGGCAGATGATGTTCAGTCGAAATGTGTGTTTATGGGAAATGCAGGTGTGGCAATTGAAAATTCATGTTTGTCAAAGTTCATGACTTTCTTCTATATATGCATGTTTCATAGGCTGGTACAAGTCTTTCACTTTATTGTTACAGTGAGAGCACAGTTTTACCTGGAATCAGTCAAGCATGCAATGAAAAAATAGGAGAAAAATGGCCTCCAGTCATTGATCAGTGTAAAGATCTTTGATGCAGATTTGCCTGACCTTGCTTTGGGGGTGATGTTACAAATGCCCTGCATGATTTGTATGGTGTGCTCAGAGTAAATTATACTGTTCCAAAATCATGCTGAGAGAAGAGAGAACCTAGTACAAAAACATTTCCAATGAAATGATTGGTAAAAATAACGTTCCATGCATATTTCCATCTGAATAGCAAGTTAACATTAACTAATGTGTTTGCAAAGAGAAAGAACGTCTTTTATAAGTTCGCTGACACATGCTTAGTCACACACATACATAAAGAGACATACTGGCGTACATGTGCATGCTGTCTCTCTTTATAACACACACACACACACACATGGATGCTGGGTGGATGATGGGTTGTGTGTTGGTTTGCCAGCCTGTGGAGCCCCCGGTGATGGAGCAGGTGTCAAGAACATCACACGACAGGGCCCCCACCAACTACACCCTCAACTTCTCAGGGTAGGTGTGCTGTGCTAGAATTTTGCTTCAGAAAAAACATCTCGGCCTCCTTAGTGTCCGTTTGAATTGCACTGCTTTGACACATAGACTGCTCCATCCTCTAGGCAAACTTAAGAAATTTTCTGGTATGAATGGCCTGCACTGGCAAGGATTACTTCTTGCCCGACAAACCAAAAGGGAAGTAGGTGTACATCCTGGGTATACGTCCTTTTTTTTTTTTGCGTTACGCTTGCCAGCATGTCTTATATCATCAGTTGCCATGACAGCTGATGACACTCAACTTCATCACTCAGCCTCCATGAACTCAAACAGAGGCGTGATGTTTTGGGGCCAGAGCACAGTGTTTGAGGCAAGGGACTGGATGACTCTCAAGGACCTGCAAGTGCATGATGAAAGGACAGGACAGGACTTGGTCTAGCATGTCCCAACGCGATTTCTTCAGCGTCCTTCTTTTCGTGATTCAGTTCAGTTCAGTTCATGCTGTTTTACAGTCAGCTGGTAAAAAAGGACCATAGTGGGGCAAACAGCTTGTCGTCTGTTCCTTACATAGTTGTTGACAGATCTTTTTTCTGCCTGTTTCTTTTTCTTATACCCTTTAAAAAACAACAACAACAAAAACAACAAGTTTTACAACACACATACACACAGTCTTATTGCAACACATAAAGCCATTCAAAGACACTGAAAAAAAAAGTGGTGTTAGTGTTGACTAAACATCATTACAAACATCTTATATAATGATAATAATAATAATATGTAATCCATATGTCATTATGGGTACCACAGACCAGGTATAAAGGAACAGAATTTTGATTTGGGATGGTGGGTAGACTGATGTTTTTGCAGCTCATTCACTTACTGAGATATCGGGATATTTTGCATGTTTTTATTTTATTTTATACTGTTGCCTATAATTAAATGTAACAAGAATTAGATTGTGCAGGTAATCGGCATGGTAAAATTTGATATAATGAACCTTCTGTTCGTTTAAATGACAATTTCAGAACTCGAGTAAATACATTGCTATACATAAAATCATACAAGAACACTGAAAAAAACCTGGTGTCCGTGTTCACTGAATATCAGTATGAGTTAAGATGTAGTTGGTTGGGGAGAGGGAAAATAGAAGACTCCCAGATGTGTGTGCCTTGCGTTGTTTGGTTACCAATTAAGGTTGGCTTGTGCAGTTATGTGTGATTCTGGAGCCGATGCAGGAGTTGATGTCTCGACATAAAGCTTACGGCCTCAATCCCCGAGACTGCCTCAAAACAACCCTGTTCCAGAAATGGCAGCGCATGGTGGCTCCTGTTGGCAAAGGTAGGTGGGGGTGGGGGTGGGGTAGAATTGACCCACCCACTAACACACAGCCACAGCATGGCGAGTCAAGGGGACTTTGCGAACTCTGTTGAAGAAGTCACACATTGCCAGGTCTGTGCTGCAAAGTCTAATGGGATTCCTTCACCAGTGAGTCGTGGCAAGTTTGTTCAGTTATGACATTCAGGGCAAATTTGTCTTTTTTCTTCCTATTTTAAAGATTTGCAGCAGCATCTAGTCTGATGAAGGTTGCCGTGGCTCATTGAAGAGGGCAAAAGGGCAATGATGTCCAGATTTTTGCAAGCAAAAACACACCTATGCACATGCGCCCATGCACGCACACATTTACACACTCACGCGTACACGTACACACACACACTGTCTCTCTCTCAGCAAAGAATTAGGGTTTTTTCATGAAGTGAAATATATTTATTTCTGACTCGCTCTTATTCAGTTGTCAAGCTGGCTCAAATCAGAAAGTAAAGAGAGCATTATAAGCTATCATTTGTGGTTGTTTTTCTTCATGCCTCGTTAATTCTTTTCCAATTGAAGTAAAAGTGTTCAAATGTTTGTGTGTGTGTGTTTTGAGTAGAGTCAGGTGGTAAGGAGTTAAGGTTGGGAAGTGGTGCGAAATTTTATTTTGAAAATTTAAATTATATGAATATTTGTAAGAATTTTCTGTGCCACAGCCTTTTTTGATTTATTAAAATAAATTTTGATGAATTGAAATAAAGAAAAAGTGCTCAGACTTGATACTTTACAATACCAGATCTTCTGTCTCACTCTGACAGATTTTTATGCCATTATCAGTATCAGGCTTGACATCATACAGTGCCAGAATAAGATGGATACCCATTTCTCTCTCTCTAACACAGGTCTCTTAAGGTCAGACCAGCGCTTTGGGCTAATGAGTAGGTCAGACATCTGCTAAGTCGTAACCACGAGACCCTCTTCTTTAATTTCTCTCATCTTAGTCATTAATCCATTTTTCCATTGTCTTTAAATCATACATAGTGTGGTCTCAAAACTTAGCAGATGTGGTATAATGTGTATGCACTAATCCGCACGCAGCAAGCCCTCCTTGATGAAACTGAAACTAACACAGTGTATTTTATTGATTGATGTAGAGTCGGCCAGACCCGCCAACAAGCGGCGGAAACGTAAAGGTTCAGCTGGCAATAGCGGCGCTGGGAACAGCAACAGTCGCGACGTCCCCCCCTCTGGCAAACAGAAAAGGTCTCCAGGGCCCCACGGCTTCAGCATCGGATCCTCAGTGCCTGGGGTAAGCCCTCCAACAAGTTCACAATTTTTTTTTTTTTCCACACATATTAAGATCTGTTAAGCTTACGTAGCTTGGCTATCGCAGACGTGTTTACCCATTTGATTTCGCCGTATTTTGTACACGTTTGGCAAAAATACGATCAGTAGGAACGAATGGCAAAAGAAATATGTTGAAAAAAATTCTAGAGACAAAGTTCTTTAAACGGTAATTTAACTTGTGGAAAATAACTGCGGCGGAGGCTTTGACCAAAGAGCAACAACTCTTGCTAACTTCTGCATGCGAAATCGCATTTAGCAGTGTCTGTTTCTTCAACAGTATGCTCTATATTTTCGAAAAAACCGGCGAGAAATTATGAGCATGTGCCAAAGTATGCTGATGAATTGGGTCTGAAACTAATTTGCATCAGAAAGTACCTGTTTTACTGTAGTCTGTGCAAGATTAGGTGGTGACCACTGGCAAGAAGCGTCTGCAATGTGATGGCTGGTGAAAAAAAGTGATGGAGACCCACCCCCCCCCCCCTCCCTGCTTTTACAGAAATTTGGACTTTTGTACACACTATTTGTAGAAAAATTCGCTCTCTTTTTTGTTGAAAACTACACCAAAAGCAGTTTTAGGGTCAAACAGGTCTGCTGTTGTTGTGGATGGCGCATGATGTATTGGGAGGCTGTCAGTGTAATTGTTGGCTTTACTGTCAGCACGGAGACACTGTGGATTTAAGCATTTGTTTGTGATCTTTGCCTGGGCCTGTGTTATCTTCTGTGTTAGCTACGTCGTCTTTCATCTCTGCTGCTTGGTCTGTTGCATGTGGCTTTCCCTCTATCATGCCTCTTTTGATCCAAGGGGAATGTTGTAGCTTGTTGACCTGTTTTTTTAATTTTATCCTTGTGCCTTGTAGATTGTGTATTTATTGTGATGGGAGGGTTATTGTTGTTTTTTTTTCTTATGGCTCATTTGTTCTAGTTTTTATCTTAATCAGTTTTACGTATGGCTATTAAAGAGGGAAGTTTCTTCTAGCATGTAGATTTTAGAAATCTAGTAGCGTTTAAAAAAAATTGCTCTCATAACAATAGAATAAAATATCTGGACCTGGTTTCAGAGTGGGGTTACTGCAGGCAGAAATCAAAACAAGAGCAACAACAGAATTACTTAGCTACCAAACGAAGGCACTATTCTTATTTTTCTTTTTTTTTTTTTTTGTTTTTGTGCTGTCCCAACCTCTGCGCCACCTCAGAAGTAGTGCACCCATGCCACTCATTCCGACATCCCGTCCACAGCCACAGCCCGGTCGGCCCCACTGCAGCCCCGGCACCAGCAATCCACAGGGAGCAGTCAGTGTCAAGTTGTCAAGAGGCAACCCACCGGAGGAGACACTGCACTGCTGCCGAGTCACTTCGGTGGTGTTCAGTGGCGCCTGTTCTGATCTAACATACGCAGGACACCACCTACTAAGCCCCATACTGACGACAATAATTGTTTAGTTGCGGAGCCGGCGTGAATGAGCTCTCCCCTCGGAGGGCGCCACCACGTCTGTCCAACAACAGCCCCCATGGACTCGCCGATACCGGTGACCCTGACAGAACCAAACCAAGACCACAGACGTGGAGAGGACATCGAAATTGAGGTAACCATGAGAGCAGGGCATGAAGGGCCACAGAATTTGAGACATTTTTTTAATGCTGATCGATGAGAATGAGGATGATTAAGATGATGCTACGGATTTCCATTTCGGCCTGAGACTACATGACAGGGTTGTACTCTACGCTTCCTTTCATAAAATATCCCGGTATCAACCAGGCCCGAGAGATACAGGCACCTGCAGTGTTGGTCAGGAAACTTGAGCAACACTCTCAGAAACGCATCCATTAAGTGGATGAAACTCAACTGTGTGGTCCAAGTCTTCCCAACTGAGTTCGCAGCAAACTCGACTCTGGGTAGGAGCCAGTCGGGACAGAAAAACCCACATGACTCTGATGGGATTCGAACCCACGACCTCCCAGCCAGGAGTCTGCGACGCTAACCACATGGCCACGGCGGCTGGTACTATTCTTATTCTTATTCTTCTCATTCCTCTTCTTCTTTTGTTGTCATCGGTGTTATTAATACAGTTACTATTATCAATATTGTTACTATAATTTCTATTATCAATATTGTTACTATAATATCTATTATCAATATTGTTACTATAATTATCATATAATTCAGGGTTCCCAGGGTCCTTACCGGTCTTTATAGGTCCTTACATTTTGAAACACCTCAAGTAAGGCCTTACAAGTGCTTATATTAGCATCAAGGTCCTTACAAGTCCTTATGACAGCCAAAAAAATCGTCAATGGCAAAATGCTGGTTGGAAAATCTCGGAAGCAAGCGGTACTTACTCTGAAATCTGCTCGCCAATGGGTTCTGACAAACGGCCCTAGCCTAGCAGACAACTTTCAGCTTGGAAGTTTTAGTTTTTCTCAAGGTCTCGTCCTAGGTTTGCATGGTCTCGTTTCGCGTGAAGACTCGATACTTACATCCATCATTTTCCAGTCTTTGCTCAAGGCAATCGAAATGCCAGGAAAGTGCATTTCAGGATCGTTGGGTAAAAAAAAAAAGCAGTACAAGGACTGGTTGCTGAAGGATCCCCAAAACAAACATTATGCTCGATGTTCTGTGTGCGAAAGATCACTGCATTTGGCGTCGATGGCACGTAGGGTTGTGCTAGACCATATTCATAATATGGGAGGTGTGGAGGGAGTTGTCATTGACAAAAAAAACTCCTTGTCTCAGCATCAGGAGCCTAGGGAAGATATGACAGATACCTTGCTGAACAGAGGCAAGAGGAGGAGGCAGCTGTGGAAAAAGAGAAGAGAAAGAGGTTAAGAGAAGAACTGGTCAACCTGAGGAAGAAACATAAATGCACCAGTGATGAGGCACGTCATCTGCTTGAAGAGGCTGACCGTCTAAGCTTCCAGTCTCAGGAGCAGAGAAGTTTGAGTCTGATTGAACGATCCAACACTCTGCGTTTGTTAGCTAAGGACAGAAAAAATGAAGCAGAGAGAGTTCAACAGGACATCACAGGGTTCGAAAAAGAATGGAAAATATGCTGATTAAGGCCAGTGTATGTGTGTGTGTGTGCTCTTTTTTTTTCTCCGACATATATTCGGGATCTGAAAGTGCCTATGACCACTAATAACAGTTTTGTTTTTGTTTTTGTTTCTCATTCTCAGTGTCATTTTTTTTTAAACTTATCTCTTCTGTTATGAAAGATTGACATTCAATTTTAAGTATCAGCTATGACTGTCAGGTTAAAGTATCAGCTGGTTTTAGTTTTAGGTGTGAAAAGAGTGGATTGAAGTGGAAGACAAGAGACTCAAGACATTGTTCTTACTGAAGACTGAACAAGGGAACAAACAGTGGATTGAAGTGGAAGACAAGAGACTCAAGACATTGTTCTTACTGAAGACTGAACAAGGGAACAGTGGATTGAAGTGGAAGACAAGAGACTCGAGACATTGTTCTTACTGAAGACTGAACAAGATAACAAACAGTGGACTGAAGTGGAAGACAAGAGACTCGAGACATTGTTCTTACTGAAGACTGAACAAGATAACAAACAGTGGACTGAAGTGGAAGACAAGAGACTGAAGACATTGTTCTTACTGAAGACTGAACAAGGGAACAAACGATGGATTGAAGTTGAAGACAAGAGACTCGAGACATTGTTCTTACTGAAGACTGAACAAGGGAACAAACAGTGGATTGAAGTGGAAGACAAGAGACTCAAGACATTGTTCTTACTGAAGACTGAACAAGGGAACACACAGTTTTCAGTGTGACTTGATTCTGCAGTACAGCAGCCAAGTTATATTGGGTGTACGCTGTGTTTGGTGCATTTCCATTAAGAGATATACAAGTACGTTTTGTAATATATATGCTGCTAATGTTAATGTAGAGGTCCTTACTAATTTAGAAAATGGTCCTTATAGGTCCTTACAAGGTCCTTACTTGGCATAAACTGAAGTCCCTGGGAACCCTGTAATTGTAGTGCCATTATTAATGTTATATTATCATTATCAACCTGTGTTATCTCCCCTAAACCTGAGTTCACTTCTGTAGTTTGTTGTTCACCCAGTTGTGACGGCCTCCCACAAAATGATAGGTAAGTCGTGCAGGGCTGATCGCCTCTGCGGGCAACAAAAAGTGGTGAGGGTCATTTTGGGGTAAAATGAGATTTTTACACCAACATGTAGGAAAAGCATTAAAGCATATTATGTTTTTACTGATTTTACATAAATCAAGCTGGAAATGTGGTTAAATGAACTTTTTTAAACTCCGTGTCATCGATTTTAAGCAGCACCGATTGTGAAAAGTTACTCCTTTTCAACAGATAATCGAGTGCACATCCCTAGCAGAACCCCTGACGTGTCGCACATCATTCGAAAGCTCAGTGTGTCTATTTTCAGAATCTGTACACAATTTTCTAAAATAAACCATTCAGAAGGCCTTTAGGAGTCGTACACAAATGAAAGCCTTCCAACCAATCAGCAATCAAATACCGAAATGGCCCTAGTAACTCGGCTGTTTAACAGCAGAGACGCTGTCTTTCATTGGCCATAGCTCAATGGAATCTTTTGCGTTTTGCCTTTGTCGTCGCTTCAATCGAAGAATCATCATTTTATTGTAACGCTGTTAAATTCATCAAAATCAGGAAATATTTTCGATAATGAAGGCCTTATAAACGAATATTTCGCCACCAGCAATAAGCAATGAAAAGGAATATTTTGATTTCGATTCCAACGAAGAAACTGACAGTGAAGCTGACGAAGAGATTTCCCCGTCAGCTTCGACTGGCGTGTGTCAGTCTCAGCCTGTTGGACTCAAAATTGAAGATGAAAAAGAAAATGAGGAGCCAGTTGTACGAATTGAAGAAAGTGCAGATCTGTCAGGTATAATGCCATCACGATAATGCCAAAAATTTGGTGACGGCGACGTATGCTACAGATACAGGTATGAACTGCAATGGGCAGCCTCTGCCACATTGACAAAGGGCAGAACAGGTATGAACTGCAATGGACAGCCTCTGCCACATTGACAAAGGGCAGAACAGGTATGAACTGCAATGGACAGCCTCTGCCACATTGACAAAGGGCAGAACAGGTATGAACTGCAATGGGCAGCCTCTGCCACATTGACAAAGGGCAGAACAGGTATGAACTGCAATGGGCAGCCTCTGCCACATTGACAAAGGGCAGAACAGGTATGAACTGCAATGGGCAGCCTCTACCACATTGACAAAGGGCAGAACAGTTTTTCCTGTAACTGCATGCAGATCAAAATGATCATTTAATGCATTCCAGCTGCTGATGGCCAACATATGTGTGTGTGCATGTTTGTGGAGAGGAGAGGGAGCACTGGTTTTGAACGTCGGGATATTGTGTGTGGGTGCGTGCGTGCGTGCATGCATGCATGCATGTGGTGCTTGTATGTGATTGTGTGTGCGAGAGGATAAGAGAGATTTGGTGTGCTCCCACCCAGGCAACTGAAAAGGATAAGAAAGAAGAATGCACAAGCATTTATATCTGATAAGGTATGTTGTGTTAATTATGAGTATATGCTGTTTTTATCATATTAGTCATGAATTGTGAGTCTGGTATGTGTTGATGCACAGTGCAAGATAGCTACCCTTTTTGCCTCCAAGAACCCACTTTTTTTGTGTGTGAAATGCTGGGTAAAATGAAAACTAGAAAATACATATCAATTCAGTCAATTGTGATTAGTGTATCAGTGCTAAGATAACATTAAAAACAAAAGTATTTATTAAATAAAAAATCAGATTTTTCATCAGCGCCCTGAACAGCCATTACATACACCAATATATGTCTGACTGGGGATAAAATTCAGTTATTAAAGTGTTTGCAATGATTACTTTGATGGTTTCCCACATTTTCATAAGTTCACAGTAAAATCAAACCTTGGTTGCTACGGAAATATGGTTGGAGAAAGTAGGGAAACTTTAAAGCCATTTTTCTTAAAATGGGTACCGTGTTAATGGGACACTTTGAAGGGTCATAACTTTTTCATTTTTTAACATACAGAAGTTCTTTATATATCATTGGAAAGGTCTTTTCTCCTTTCTGTTGATATACATATCTTAATAAGTTCAAAATTCGACTTATCTGTCATTTTGTGGGAGTTGGTCACAATTTTGCTGTCAGACTGAAGAGATCTGTCTGTTCATCTTTATTTTACAGTTTTAATGTTATATGCTTGTCCTGAACAAGACCAGTATGTCAAAGTGCATTGTGTTTGTTTTGTTATTTGTTCCTTCAGTTGATGGCCCAGAAATTCTGTTTTTGGCTCTGTGGAGTTGATCAGTTTTTGCATGTGTGCCCAAGACCAGTGTTGGCTCACTACTGGGCAGACAAAAGTAACTACAGGTTGAGGAAGTGGTAAGGGGAGAGAAGGAGGGACAGGTGGTTAAAATGGATGAAAGGAAAAGCTGGGGGGAAAAAAAATGGTGAAAGTTGAAATTATGCTTCAAAGTCTTTTCAGTGTAGTTTGTCATTTTTTCCAACAGAGAATAGTAAGTGAATGGCCTTTTTGGATGGAAGTTTTGTAAAATGTATAGATTCATAGAGTTCCAGCAGTGCCTCCTATTTACTACGCCCATTGCTGGCTGTGAACTGTTTTAGGCTGACAAGAGATCGGAGTCGGTCGTGAAGAAAGAGAAAATGGAGGAGGTGGAGAAAGGGAGTACAGAAAATGCCCCAGTGAGTCGGGTAGATAGCACTGTTACCCCCCCCCCCCCCCCCCCCCCCACCACATTGGAGTGACACTAACCCTTTCACACAGGGACGCGACTTCTAGCAGTCTCACTCATTAATGCTTACCACTTGGCAGAAAGCTGGAAATTCACCCGTTTCACTAACCTGCGCTTAATCACTTTCTCTGTGCTGCTCAGGCGGCATGATCACTGGTAAATGGAAGGAATATCACCAAAGTGGAAGTGTATTAAATGCAGAGCTGCCAACCAGTACGTTCCAGCCGTATTTTGTCACGGCGAGTTTACAAAAATACGGTGATACGGTCGAGCCAAAATAATACGGTGACGAACTTGCGCAAATGGTACGGCCATTTGTTGCTTTACCGAGGCAGCAGATTTGTAGTGCTAAAAGGGATCCTACAAGGAGACAGAAGAAAAAGGCCTCTGCCAGCCACATATAGTTGATAGACTAGGTAGGCCCTAGCTGAAAAAAAAATTCCATCCATCCTTTTACTGTGTAGCTCTCGCCTTAGCAGACCACTAGGCCTAGCAGGGCAGGAAATTCCATCTGTCCTTTTACTGTTAAGCTCTCCCTGTATAGTAGCAGACGACATGTGTTAAGGAATGGCCCAGGCAGCGACTTAACTGCTGTGGCTATTTTTAGTATGCTCATCATACCCCCCTGCTTGCCAACCTCCCTCTCTCTCCCCACCCTTGTAGCAGAGGACATGTGTTAACAGCTGAGGCAGCAACTGCTGTGGCTAGCAGGAGGGAGGGGAGAGGGAGGGGAGAGTGGGGGCGGGGGGCGGGGAGGGGAGGATGGCAAGTAGTATGCCCATCCTACCCCCCTGCTTGCCAACCTCCCTCCCGCCCCCCACCCCCCCTCTTCCGAATGTGGAAACAAAAGCTCCACTCAATTACGTGATAGGTCTGATGGACCATGTGCTGACTCGAGTGAAAGAAAGCCCGCGAACCCTAAGCGTCGTGTAAGCACTGAGCGGCAGAAGAAGCACATTGGTTTTCTGAATTTCATCATCGTTTTTCATCATCAAAATGGACAACGGCGCAAATAAAAGAAAAAGTGAAGAGCCTCAACCCTCGGGGAGTAAAAAAAAAAACCCAGCAAGACAACAGCACTTTCGTCCCTCATATTCCAAGGACTTTCCATGCATTGTTGCCTCAAAACTAGGACCACTGTATGCGAGGTGCACCGTCTGTGACTTAGACTTCGTTATAAGTCATGGTGGAATCAACGATGTTTCGTCCCACGTCAAAACAAATAGGCTTCAGGGGATCCATGGGAAGTAAAACCCTTAATGCTGTCCTCCAGGTGAAGTCCAGAAACACCAAGTGCTATGCAACTCCCCTTTCCTCTGACCTCTTGGCCAAGTGCAAAAAGGCCACCAAAGAGGCCAACTCCAAGTCCAACTAAAAAACAAACCTGCAAGTGTGTATATAGTGTACATAAACTGAGTTCTTTTTTTAAACAGTGACAATAATTGATTTAGTGTAGAGTTCCTTTTTTAACAGTGACAGTAATTTATATATTTAGTTTTAGTTCCTTTTTTTAAAAATAGTGACAATAATTAATTGAGTGTCAAGTGAGAAATGCAAAGAGACATTCTAATGATTCACTTTTTAAAATCATTGACAAAAACTGATTAAGTCAAGTGACAATTCACTTTGCTCAATTATTGTGAAAGAAAGCTTCTATCAAGTTGAAGGTAAGCCTTTTAAGATTATTTTTTGTGTAATTATCAGTTTTGTCTTTGTCTTATGCTGGTCTGCTCTTTCTTTCTTCGTATACATATGTGTGTATGTGTATTGTCACTGTGGTGGTTTGAAATGTTCGTGTATATATATGTCTCTGTGTCTCAATTTGTGTATGTGTGTGTGATAGTAGTAGTATTTTTTTCTAGCAGAAGTAGACTAAGTAAGTCAATTGTATGTTATTGTCAAAGAGTAAGTCTTGATCAATCTCTTATGCTAATAGTTTTTAATCACTATTAATTATAAAAAGAAAAGTGCATACAAAATAAGTTGGTTAAAAAAGAAATCAAAACGCCGCGTGAAATTTAATTCCGGTCGGAAAATACTGTCAGATGGTGAAAAATACTGTGAAAAGCCAGGAATAGTACTGGGAAGAAATTTTGGGGTTGGCAGCTCTGTAAATGTATTCCACACTCTCCTTCCACTCCATCTGTCCTCGGTCAGCACCAATATTCCTTCATTGTTATAGACAGTCTGTACAGTACACAAGTTTTGTATGACAGTGTTTGCTTAGGTCATATTTTCTTTTTGGCATTGTACACAATGAGAAACTAATACTATTTTTTTGTTTATAACTTTCGCTGTGAAATTTGCCTAATTGCAGGTTTAGTCAAAAGTATATGAAGATATTTCTTGAACTTAGTAATTTTTCAAGCAAGAGTTTATGTGAATATGTGGTGTCGCCCAAATTTTATTCAGAACAGTTAACTGCATTGTCATGTTCTTCTGGGTCCTGCAGGGCTCACACTTTTTGACAGTGTCTTCTTCTTCCTTCTCCAATGCCAGAAGTAGTACAAGACCCATGTTTTGCCTTGCAAACAGGTGCAGAGGCATAGTTCACTGATGGTTAATTTACTATATCCTCTCTCTGTATCAGTACACACTCCATCACTTGCTGTACTGAACCTCTTTAAAGATGCACCTCTGGGAGTAACGTCGGAAAAATAAAGTGTTAAAACCAAACCAGAAGTAACAGGAGATTACTGTAGACCATACTACAGATCCCTGCCCATTTGATGCCATACTTTGTCAGCCATCGGCATGACATTGAGCAAATGTTTTTTTTGTCGGTCAGTGTATTATAGTATAAGCACGGATTTGACCACATCAGCAGACGATTTGGCCTGCTGTTTTGGTTGCAGAGAGAAATAGGTTTCAGAGATGATGATGTCTTGACAAAGGGTGGAGACTCCTTGTAGACCTGGATCTGATCAATCACAGAGCTCTTTGCTAACTCGGTTACAGTAATCACATGGTTGCTGTGTTGGTGATGAAGTCTCTTAGCCACTTCATTTTGGTATGCCACTCACCAGCATTACAAATGCTGGCTTTCTTCCTTGTGCACTTGACAACAGCTGATTGATCACAGAGCTCTTTGCTAACTCAGTTACAGTAATCACCAAAATTCTGTGCGACTTGCAACAGTCCAGTTGACTTTTTTTTCCCTGGCTGTTCCAGTACCAGACTGCTTGTTGCATTTGAGAAGAAAATGGGAACTGGCGTTCACAGTTGAAGTAGACTTTTTGTTTATTCATATTGCACATGTCTACACATTTACTCTAGTCATATGCTGCCACAGTTCATTTTAGGTGTGCTGTTGTTTGGAGGGAATTCGACATCCCAGACCCAGATTGAAATCATGCCAAGTGATAGATTTATAAAGCATAGTACAGTGGTGCATATGAAAGCGCTTCAGTCAAGTTTTGTCATAATTCTATCTTTTTCTAATTTATCTTCTACCACTACCATCCCTTTTTTTTCCACTTCCAGGTCATCATCTTTGCCTGGCTCTTGTTTTCATTATATATCTGTTTTGGTGCACTGTGTGTTTTTGTCTGCTGTGGTCGACATTTGGAGTGTGAGACATGGATTAGCCTTGGTTTCTGAGATCTTATTGACTTTCAGTACCAGTATGTATGTGTCTTTTTCATCACGCCATGTCACACACACACACACACACACACACACACACACACACACACACACACACATACATACATACACTTGAAAGTTTTAGATTGGATTCATTCGATTTTATTCTGTTTGAGAATCTGTTGTCATTCAGAGTCCACTGATTGGTTCATTTCCTGTTTTTGAATGTGTGTTTTTTTTAAGTGTACAGAACAAGCAAACATATCTTGTTGTTGAAAAAGAAAGGAAATGACATAAAGAACAAATAAAATCGAAATGGAAGACAAAAAAAAAACCAACAGTAAGCAAGATGTAGGGGCTGAATGGCACTCGCCTCTGGTATTTTAGCTGATATATACACATCATGCTGGAGAAGAATGTTTCCTGCTTAGATTTAAGTCTGTGTGAGAGGAACATTGCAGAGTAAAGATGAAATTATTGAAACTAGAACAACTATTGGTCCACCAGGACACGCACATATCATCAGAGTAAGGAATCGGTGGATGGGGGGGGGGGGGGGGGGGGGGGGGTGGGGGGGGGGAGATGGAAGGATTGAACACTGTTAAAAGTATGGGCTATGGTGAACCAGCCTCATTTGAATAGAGGACAAACGTGGCATGGCTCAGTTCAATTATACATGTCAGTATGTACAGTGGACTCATTGGAATTACTTGTTCTGAACTTTGTGAAGAGGCATCACTGCTTATGTGATATTGATCTTAATTGATTTCTTTTTAATGGGATCCAGTAAAACTGTACCATGCTGTATACACCAGATGTTTTAATTTTACGCGCATTCCAATTTTGCATGCGTTTGTGAGAAAAATGTTCAGTATCACATATTTCTGGTTATAGCAACAGTATGGCAAACCAAGGGAGAAAAAAATCTGATCTGATTTAAACGATTGCCAAAGAACTTATTCTTTTTGTGTATTAATTGCGAGTGTGATCATATGCTGATGTACTTTAACTTAGGTTATGGTCTTTGACCATGTCTGTTTGTTTACTTAAGAAATGTGTGTGTCTGTCTCTCAGGGCTCCAAATTCATGTTCCATATCTGTTGGTATGAATGGAAATACTGTCTGAAAATTTTAATCACCAGGGCTCTGGACTCATTATACAGATGTGCATATTTCATTCTCATGACAAGAACATGCTCCTCGAAGACTTTGGACAGTGTGACTGTCACCTTTTATCACAAGTCACTTGTGCATGTGTTCAACAAGTGCCTGTGTAAGAAGACATAAGAGGTTTGAAAGTCGCTTGGATTTCTTTCTTTTGCCTCAGGACTAAGCTGGTTGCAGTGCTTTGCAAGCATACATCAGATCTACAGAGAACTTACTTTGGAGAATTGGATTGGACTATTGGGCAATTATTGAAACTCGCACCCAATAAGACAGCTTGTTCTTAATAGCGTTTCATGTTTTCTCAAAAGTACCAATGTTTTCTGTGACTCAGTTTGGATACCACACCACCGCCTAAAGGAAATTTGAAGTAAAGGAATCCAGTTCTTCAGCCAACGATAGAAAAAAAGCAGAGGTTTATGTTACTGCAAGTTAAGACTGTGTAGCTTTCTAAACATTGGCTGTACTTTGACGACAAGAGCCAGGCTATGAGGTGCCATTCAGATGTGTCCTTGAAACTCTACCTCCAGCACACCTTTTTTTTTATAAAGTCTGCATTAAGTTAAAAGAAGGAAAGAAACAAGCTTTCCCAAAAGCCGATACCCTTTAAAAGTTGAAGCGTGAGTAAAAAATACTTTTTTTTAATGCCCACCAGAAAATAAAGTGGTGACAGTAGCATTGAATTAGGAACCTCAGTCACCATTTTAAAGAATATTTGGCCCTGCCCTTGAGGAAAGGCATAGCATGTGCTTTTTAAAAATTTTTTTACAGTAAATGCTGCAAGGGAATTTGACTTAATTTAAGAGTAGAAACACTGAAAAGAGATGAGTAATTGATTGTTAATAGCACTGTGAAAATATTTGGATGGATGTATTCGCAGTTACCTGAGGGACATGTTTTATGGTTAATTTGATTTAAATTAACAAGTATTCATGATTGTCATGTGCAAAATGTATGATTCACTGTCAAGGACAGTGTAAATGTTTGAAATGCAGTGTTTTTACACCTATGTTTTTAATTGTTGAATAGCCTAATGTAAACAAAATTTCAGTTTGCTGTCCGTCAGAAAATGATTATTTTGATCACTCCAGTGACTGCTACATTGTCTTCCAGGATGTGATGGTGGTCGGAGAGCCTACTCTAATGGGTGGCGAGTTTGGCGATGAAGACGAGCGACTCATCACGCGCTTAGAAAACCACCAGTTCGATGGGACAGGGGTAGGACCAGAGGAAGATGGGACAGAGCAGAAATTCTCCACCTCCCCTGCGTGGGCGCAGGGCGACAAGAAAACCCCACCGTCATCAGGCGCGGGGGTCCTCCTCCCCCTTCCATCAACCCTGAGCCGGAGATAAAGACAGAGTAGAGGAGGAGTACACTTGAACAATGCATGGATGAGGAGTCCAGACTGATTCAGTAATCTGTGCACCACTGGTGGTACAAAATATTGAGGGCAAGTGAGAGGAGAGCTTTCTTGAAGGTAAAATGAGGGGAACTCTCATCGTGATAGAATTAAGGGGAAGTTTAGTTGATGGTGTGAGAACGGGAACCCTTTGACTTGTACAGTAAGTGGAAGCCTTTGACAGTAAAACAACAGGAAAACATCCTACTTGGTAAAATCAGGTCAAACCCTTTTGATGGTGAAATAAGGGGAACACTTTTGATGGTCAAGGGAAACCCTCTTGACAGTGAATGATATACTTACCTGTCCAAACAAATGCCTCATCTCCACTAGGCGTGAAACAACGCCAGACGTCAGGATTCCCATAAAAAGGTCAGAAATAGAGAGCGGGGCTCTTCCTTTTTACCATCAGACCAACAGGAATAGTCTTTCTTAGCAAGTTCGTACTCGATTCACCCACCAGGAGGCGTTGATCCCTGTGCTTGCCAAAACTGGCAGACCGTCAAGACATTCAAGATGCGCCATGCTGAATCGGTCCAACTCTCGCACGAGTTGCACGAAAGGAATGGGGAAATGCCGAAGCAGCTGATCCAGGTTTCATGAGGGTCGAGGTCAGAGTCAGCTTTTAGATCGACAAGCAGGCTCTGGAAGTAAGAGGAAGAAAAGAAACGCTGGTTGACTTAGCAGACGTCAGGGTGCTTTGTGACGGCGGTGACTGTAATGGCGAAGATGAGCGCAGATTTCTGTGATTATCTCCATAGGCCAAGACAGGGTTCCTACAGACTCCCAAGAACAAAATTCAAGGAGTTTTCAATTTTTTTCTTCTTTTTTCCAAGGCTACAATACTTGCGTAAAATTTGAAAAAAGAAATTGCAGTTTGATTTTTCTGCGTTTAGGTTGATGAAAAAAATTTTTTTAACAAAATTCAAGGAGTTTTCAAGGAGTGTTTTTTTTTTTTTTTAAAGGCTACAATACTTGCTTAAAAATTGAAAAAGGAAATGGCAGTTTGATTTTTTGCGTTAAGGTTGATGAAAAAAATTATTTAAAAAGCAAAATTTTTTGTTGCTTCCTTTGTACAAAAAAATTGTTTTTATTTTAAATAGTTTTTTTCACCGACCTCAACGCAGAAAAATCAAACTGCCGTTTCTTTTTTCAATTTTTATCAAAGTGAGTGTGCCAGTACATTAGAAAATTAACAAACGTCAAAACACTAAAATCAGCTAAAAATATGTCCATTTGTAAGAGAACATACAAACTATACATGGTGTATAAGAGACTGGTTGGAGGTAAAAACAAAAAACAACTAGTTTAAAAATTTTTTTTTTTTTTTTACAAACGTCACGATCCTACATTGTCTTCGGCTATTTAACAAGGGAGATAATTTGTAACTTCAAAATGAATGAAGTTTCAAATTATCTCCCATGGTTAAACAGCAGACGGCAAACTAGGATCGCAACGATGTTTGTAACAATTTGTTTTTAACCTTTACCAGCTGTGTCACACAAGAAAGTGTGACAGGATTTCTTTCCCTCGAGCCGCAGCACCCAAAGCTGTGACAGACAGACAGTACATTCTGCCGTGTCACACTCTACTGTGTGACTGGAACATAAAAAAATTCATACACTTTCCATAAAATGGTCTAAGGGAAGTAAGCTCTGCAACTAGTCTTGGGGATGTCTTAGCGATTGTAGACCTTTCTTTCAGTGCTCTATCGTGAACTTGGCTGACCCCAGCAGCTTTGAAACAAAGAGACTGACGGCACCGGGCTTTCCCACTAAGCACGCGCGCGCCTGACATTTCCTGTGCCAGTAAAAATGTCGGTCAGGCGAAGGGGTGGTAGTAATTTCTCGCTCAATGAAGCGCTGGAAATTATATTACAAAGTGGATCTGGTGAGGAGGGGGGTGATAGAGAAATTAGAAAACTCTGAAAGAGAAGAGGAGAGTGAATTGTTCGAAGATGCGGCCGAATATGATTCTGATGACGAATCATCATCATTTACAGCAGATGCTGCCACATCACACGTGGTCGCCGATGAAGCCGATTTGGATGATTCGGACACAGTGGTCAAAACGCAGCCAATGCAAAGAATGGCAGTGTCGCTTACTTGTTTGATTCTGATTCTGACAGTGATCATACTGTCAATTATGATTATGAGGCCGATCCACAGGATGACCCAGCTTACTACATGGACACTGACGTAGACGAGGAGCCACCCGTCCAAGATGAAAACGAAGAGTGGGTGCGCTACGTTCCTGCCAATTTTCTAACAATTCCCGAATTCACAGGTAAACCTTCCCTGTTTCTCCTCAGGCATGCATTTGTTCATATCTGTATGTATGCTTGCGCTCACGTGCACGCTTTGGTGTGTGTGTGTGCGCACGCTCGCGTGTGTGTGTGTATGTGTGTTTTGTGTGTTTGTGTGTATGCGAGTGTGTACGTGTGTTAGTATGATTATGTTCGCGCGCGCACGGACGTGCGTGCGTGTGTGCGTGCGTGTTGTGTGTGCGTGTTGTGTGTGTGTGCGTGTGATATGCATGTTTGCACATTCACTTATATATACATTGTATATATGTGTGTGTGTGTGAGCGTACCTTGTATGAGCACGCTGTGTGTGTGTTTCTGCACGCACGCGCTTGTGTGTGAGTGACTCATATCTTTGATCGCTGACTGACGAGACTGCTTTATATGTGTTTTTAGTATCGTGTTGAGCAGTATGGTATAATTTTTTTTTTTTTTGTTTCAGAACAAGTTGGAATTAAGCCTGACCTTGGAACTGACCCTCAGCCTATTGACGTGTACCAGCTGTTTATTGACAACGTACTTATCAAAAAAATAAAAAAGGAAACAAATAGATACGCCAAGTCATGTATTGAGGAGAAGCTGCAAATGGGTGCGTTCACTCCAGAAAGTGTTTATGCCTCGTGGAAGAAAGTCACAGAGGCAGACATTTGCAATTTTTTGGCTATTTGTCTGCACATGGGCATTGTCAACAAACCCCAAATAGCAGACTACTCATCAGCTGACCCTACTGTCCACACGACATACGCTGGCCAGATCATGACGAGAGATCGCTTCAAGGCCATCCTGGGCTTTCTCCACGTCAATGACAACGCCCAGTACATGCCCTTTGGCCAAGAGGATCATGATCCGATCCACAAAATTTGGCTGTTTGTTGACCACCTGCAAAGGAAATTTCAGGAGGTTTACAAGCCCAGCAAGGAGATTTGTATCGACGAGGCTATGTGCCCTTTCAAAGGACGCTCCCGCTTCAAAGTATACATGAAGGACAAATCTACGAAGTGGGGATTCAAGTTCTGTGAACTATGCGAAAGCAAATCGGGCTACGTGTATAGGTTCGAGATGTTCTGCGGCGACAAACATCTGAGCAACAAGCCCTATGACGTGGTTACCCGACTCATCAGTCCGTTGGTGAACAGAGGACATCATCTGTATATTGACAACTGTTACTGTGAGCCCAAGATGTGTTCATCACTGGCAAGGCAGGGCACCATGGTCTGCGGCACTGTACGGAAGAACAGAGTGGGCATGCCTCCTGACCTTGGCAACCAGCCCATGGAGAGAGGCCAGATGGATTGCCATTGTCGGGGACAGGTGGTGGCTACCGGCTGGAAAGACAGAAAAGATGTCTTCACTCTATCCACCCCACACAGGCCACAGATGGAGAGAGTTCAATGCCGATTTGAGGAAAAGGTGAAACCCAAATCGGTCATTGAATACATCAAGCACATGGCTGGAGTTGACCACAGCGACCAACTGGTGGCCTACTTCCCCATGCATAGGAAGACCCTGAAATGGTGGAAGAAGCCCTTTTTCCATCTGCTGACACTGTGCACAATCCAGACTGTGATTATCCTGAACAAGCACAGGAAAAGCCATGGTCGAAAGAAGATGCCCTTAGACCGAGTGGTGAGATCTCCCCTGATGGACCTCCCCACCGTCAGAGACATCGCGGTTCCCCAACATGCCGGAGGTGGTCCCCGACTACCTTTGACCAGGATGTCTGGTCGTCATTTTGATTTTCCTGCTCTGTGCTGCCTCCCACTGGAAGGAATGGTGTGCCACGTAAAAACTGCGTTGTGTGCTACGCCAAGCAGAGATCAAGCGGCGTTCCCCGGACCAGCTCGGGAGGAGCGTCAAAAAAAGCAAATACTGGTGTCCTGATTGTGGGAAAGAACTGTGTGTAGTGCCTTGCTTCTTTGAATTTCATACACAGAACTATTGCGGCTGTGTGATCAGTGTGTACAAGTGTTTAATAGTCTGTGTACATACCATAGGTTTTGTGAATCAAATGAATGTTTACCTGGAGTTTCTCCATTTGTTTATTTTGTCGTGTTTTTTTTCCACAAGCACAATAAAATGCTGTGTGATCATTTTTTTATGGCCAGTGTCAGTATACTGATTTTTGTGTGTGTTACTACAAGAAAATTATGCTGCTGTGTGATAAGTGCGACAGCCAGTGTTTGAAAGTCGGCGTGTAAAGTACAAGCGCTGTATATCACTTGCATCATGATCAGCTGTTCAGCCAGTGTTTGAAAGTCGGCGTGTAAAGTACAAGCGCTGTATATCACTTGCATCATGATCAGCTGTTCTCAGCTTTTTCTTTCATTTCTATCGTGTATTGTTGCATTTTGATCAGCAGTAGTCTTTGTACCAGGGTACTTTAGAAACCTACACCTGTTGAATTGTTCATCCAGTGAAAAGAAACACTCCATCAGCCAAATATCAACATGACTGTGAATCAGAACAGTGCGTGTAGTGTATTGATCTTTCCGGAGAAACTCGAGGAAGTTTGGTTTTTTTTTTAAAAAATGGATTACTTGATGATTCCTGGATGATTTGCAAGGTAATATTTGAATGTTTTTTCGTCCCTTTATCTTCTGATTTGGTGTGTAAAAGAACGGGATAGAATGTAAACAAAGAAGTTTTTTTTACTTGTCAGACATGGACAAACGAGTTACAAGACAAAACACTGTTGTCTTTGTCTTGTAACTCGTTTGTCCACGTTCTCTGGGCGGTTCGCTAACATTTATTTAAGATTTGTTTGATTTCCGCCTGCAGTTCGTCTCGCTTTGCAACTAGATCTTGTCAGACATGTTTTTCAACGCACAGTCGTGTCTACACAGTGAAAGTAAATGATTCAAAATTACTATGTTCGATTAGTTGAGTGTTTGTTCTTTCCTATGACACTTAACACAACACTGTCAGTTGTTGTCTAGCTACCGTAAAAAAATAAAATAAAAAAGTAGCAAAATATGCGCGTCGGCAGGGACTGACCGCATGCCACGAGAGTGCGGCGGCAGGGAATCGTCCTGTAGCGCCGCGCTCGGCTAGATAGTATTAAAGAATTTTTCATTAACCTCAATGCAGAAAAATCAAACTGCCGTTTCTTTTTGCCACATGAAACATTTTTGTAGCCATTGGCTTGAGTTTCAAAGGTTTCCAAGGAGGAAACAAAAGTTGACTGCAGATTCTTGCAAATGAAAAAATTAAAGTTTATAAAAACCTTTTGGTGGTAGTTGAATCCATAGAGAGACTGACGTTTAGCCATAGGCACGTTTCAAAGTGACAAGAAGAGGACAGTTAACAGAAGCTTCTCTACACGTCCTTTTTTTCACTTGACAAAGGCCTATGCTTGAACGAGCTTACAATGATCAACTGACCACCAAAGTTTATAACTTATTATTTTTCAGTTTCCAAGGAGGTTTTGTCAACAGAACACATCTTATTGATTTTCAAAGGTTTTCAAGGAGTGGTTCAGTCAACAGAACCACATCTTATTGATTTTCAAAGGTTTCCAAGGTGGTTCAGTCAACAGAACCACATCTTATTGATTTTCAAGGTTTTCAAGGAGTTCATCAACAGAACCACATCTTATTGATTTCAAAGGTTTCCAAGGAGTTCAGTCAACAGAACCACATCTTATGATTTGCAAAGGGCCAAGGAGGTCATCAACAGAACCCATCTTATGATTCAAAGTTCCAAGAGTCAGTCACGAAACCACATCTATGATTTTCCAAGTTTCAAGTCTTGAATTCGCTCTCCATTCAGGATTTTAAAGGAAGAACAAAACTCGAGATTCCCTGAAAGGGGAACGGACACAAACCCTTCAGAATCCAGATGGAAACCAAACTCGAGAAGTCCATCAACGATGTTTTCCTCGCTGAGGAAAAGCAGAAACTGAATTTAGGCTGTCGGGAACATGAACAATCTCGTCAATTTTTTTCCATCACAGGTGAATTAGTATGAGCTAAGGGACTACCATGTTAGCCTGATGGTTATAGGGAAGAGCCTGCTCCCCGGGAAACCTGGTGTGTGGTTCGTTTCATACGTAGTGGAGGTAAGGCTCCAGGTGAGTATGACAAAATGTGAAATGAAGAAATACTGATGAAGGCTCAAGAACTTCAAAGTGAATTATGAAAAATACCCAAAGAACTACACTGTTCAAAAAGAGAAACACAATTTTTCATCTTTAATCTAGTTCATTTTTAAGGGGGGGTGGGGGGGGGGGGGGGGGGGTGGGGGGTAGAGAGAATGTTCATTGAAATATGAATCATTTGTTATTCTTAGATTGACTATCTGTGTTTGATTGCATTCGAAAAGTTCAGTACTTGTTACTGAAACTAAGCAGTAAGCAAATGGGCATCAGCTGAGAAAAATTGTTGCCTTTCGGTTTTTGAACAGAAGGTAATGGTGTATAAATGCGTGTACATATGGTAAGTGTGTCTGCATTATTTATTGCAGAGACAAAAGTATTGTGGTTGTCACAAACTGTGGTGTTTGTCACTGGAGTGCAAAAAAGATGGTCAATTTTGTGTTGTACAAAGCTCCCCCATTCTTTAAAAAAAAAGAAAAAAGCCCAGCCTGTGGAATCTCACCAAAGCAAAACTGATTACATGGCCAAGTTCAGTGTGTGTACGAGAGTGGTGTGCAAGTAAGAGGAGTATACCATGTGTCAGACTCGTGCTGACAGAACGAGTCGAGGGTTTGGGGCAACTCTGATGTATAAACTTTCCCCTCATTTTTGTTTCTTCTCTCGTTATTCAGGTGGCTTTATGTTGGTGTGTTTATACATGTGTCCGTTTTTGACTTTCTGTGAATTGAGTGGTTATTTCCTCATGTCCATCGTGTAACAGTAACATATTGCTGCGGCTCGCAACCCCTTCACTACCCTGCATGTCGAGTTCCCCATATCTCCACAAATCTTTGTGAACACATGTTGACGTTGGAGAGGACTGCATGTGGTATGCAAGACTTCATTTTGAGATGAAAATAAATGTGTTGGTGTGAAATAAAGCAGCTGTGAATGGTGACTTGATGCTTTTTGGTCTTTTTTTTTTTTAAGATGGCAGAGGGTTCGGGCAGTCTTGATATGCTCAACCTGTGAAAAAAGCAGCACAGACACTTGCGGCCCTGGTTCTTGTTTGCCACACCTGGTGGAGGGACTGAAGAGAAAAACAAGATTTCCCCCACTCAACAAAAGTTTGCCATCTTCCTCAGCTGGGACAAGCGATATAGGTCATTTGCAAGATGACTGTGAACATTCAGACTGTCTTCAACTCCAATAGTCTGAATGTTCAGTCGTCTTCTCTTTTTTTATGCCCAATTTGGCCCAGTCAACCGAAAAGACAAAAGCATTTATGGTATACCAAACCTTAAATTTTCCCGATAGACTGCAAGATTGCTACTTAAATGTGAATCAAAACAAAAATTGTGAAACGTGTGCTTGTATTGAATGCGCTCTCCAGTACTGGGAAGAATTGGAGTTCTTTGAGAGCAACGTTCCTTTGGTCTTCCACATTTGTCCAGTGTTGGATATTTAACCTGTCACAAGTGAACAAAAACCCAACAAAAATCATGCCGTTTACCGTGCTCGAATTATGAAGACACGGGAGCTGATGCATGCGTTTGCACACTGTACTCTGGATCTGGCATGCCCACTTCATGGAAACCGTGGGGGTGGTGCGGAAATTATTTTAAGTCTGTTTTAGGGACAAGTGGATGATGCAAAATAACAGATTTCCAGCTTTCAAATATATTCTCAGCAAGTTTCAATCAGATTTCACATTATCGGTGGGTGATGCAAAATAAGATTTGCTGCTCTCAAATACATTCTCAACAAGTTTCGATTAGATTTCACATAAGTGAGCAAAAAAAACCCCAGAAAGTTGGGATAATGTTCTGGAAAAAAAACAAGAAATCAGCTGAAAACGATTTTTTAAAAAAGAAAGATCGGCCGAGGAAAAACAAAAATAATTACTTTTGCACTTTGAAATAGTTCTATACTACAAGGCAGATGCACAACTGTACCATAATTAATTAATTTTACAATGGCTGTGCAGGCAAAGAAAACTTTTTGCATTGCAGACAGCAATGTTATGTTTTTTTGTTTTTTTTTTGCCAGGAAGACATGCTCAAATGGCAAGCAAAGCAAGAACACGTTGGAACTGGGCAAAGTGGATGAGGCCCGATCAGGGCATGTGAGAAAAGACTGCTGAAATTAACAGTGAAAACACTCCTCAAAATCTCCCACAATATCCAGCCAGTGTGGAGCAGTTACTGAACGATGGTAGATGGAAACTCCAGCAGCACCATACTGTTTGCTATCAATACAGGCCTGGGACTAAAAGTTGTCCTGGATGCATATCCAGAACTACCTCATTCAGTTAGCATCATCAACCCACTGAGAACTGCATTTTCACGGGATGCACATTTTCAGACGACACATTTTCTTTGAACATGTATCTGTAGTTTACAAAACGTCATGGAAAGGATCTCCCCACAGACTCGCTACTGCTGAAAATAATAACTGAAGGCAACATATGGAACAGACTCGACTTGCTTTATTAAATGCGCACACATATATGACAACAATTTTTACCTGCATCACAAAAATCCGTAACGGACACCGTGAACCATTTCTTCCACAACCCCCCCCATTAAAAACAGAACACAACACCAGCTCACTGCTTCATAACATGGGATCCCTTTCTGTCCTTGCCCCTAAACATAAAATCGAGGGCCGACTGCCAGAACCCAGTATCTCTCTTCTATGTATGTATACAAGATACTGGATTCTGGCAGTCAACCCTCAAATTATATTGTCCAGGGGGAAAAAAAAAGCTACTGAAGGTCAAATCATACAACAAACAACTTTGTACATTCAAAAGATATTTACCAAGTCTACTCTGAATGCTACATACACTCCAGAAACCTAAAAAAAAGAAAGGTGTGCCGATTCAGTCAGTACCCAATCAGTGTGCCGATTCAGTCAGTACCCAATCAGTGTGCCGATTCAGTCAGTACCCAATCAAGCCACATGCATTCCTAATGCACTGTCCACCTCAAACTGTCAAAGAACGAATAAATTAAAAGTTGATTTTCATAAGAAATACAATGCAAATAGCTCTTGAAATGTGTGTGTATGCAGACGTGTGTGTGTGTGTGCGCGTGCTCGTGTGCATGCTCGTACACGTTTCAAATAAATCGCAATGTAATCAAATCATTTCATCACAAAGACGAATTGTTGGGAGTCTAGATGGTTGCAGCAAGAACGAACGTATATGCGGCGAGGGAAGGGCTGGCGAGGAAACCATTGTTTATTAGTCACAACTGAGTACAGCAAGAAGGTAAAGACTGTATATTTTGGGGAGGGGCAGACTAGGAGGCCTTTTTTTAAAATCTCCTTTCTATGTTTGTACAGATTCATCAATAAATGATTTGTTCAAACTTTAAGCTTTTTAAATTTTTTTTTCAACTGTAGTACTCCAGTTCAATGCTTTTTGATGGGATAGTCATTTAAGAGATGAAGAAATCTACAATGAAGAACGAGTCGATGTTATGCAGTAACAGTCAATGTAGAGTCGATCTAATGCATGCAGTACACTGGACACAGAAATAAAAACAGTCATGCTGCTGAGGATAAATTTTCTCATAAAACAAAACCCTACCTATGCCTTGGCTCACTTCTACATCTCTGTCAAGGATTTGACAAAGCATGTTTTCATGTCACTAGAGGTGCAAGAACAGGACATTCTACAATTCTGAAACGGACCTGTGACTATCCTGGCCATTCTGAACTTACTGTGGCCATCCACATCAATCCTGAAAATTATCATGAGACCAGACATGATTCTATTGCGGTTTACTAATCACTTCATAGATATGGAACTCTTGATCATTTCACAGTGCTTCCACCGACACCAAGGTCATGAACCCTCCAATAAAGACTAGAGTATTTTTTACGAGTAATCTAACTTTTGCACAGAATATGACCTTTGAACCCTCAAGTCTCAGGAGCAAACACCGGGTGTAGTTGGCCATGCTTGACAGTTTTGAACCCTCAAGTCTCGGGAGCAAAACACAGGGTGTAGCTGTAGTTGGCCATGCTTGACATTTTTCTCCACCCTCATCACAGGCTGCAGGACTCCTGGAAAAGTACTTTTCTGAACAATGGAAAAACAAGTCTAACCAACAGACGGCTGAAATCAACTGTACTGTGAAAAAAAATCCCATGCCGGACTGCTATAGATTCATCACTCTTCTTTCGTTTACTCTCCATCCCCACCTCCTCTCTACATGGAAGGTTAGGACTGTCGCTGCTCACTTTTTTTTTTTTTTTTTTTTACTTTTTCAGATTATAGTGCGACTGTGTGATCATTACTCAAAATACATCTTTTTTTCCCTTGGCGCACTGATTTTAGTGTCCACTAACAGTGACCATCCCTTTCTTCCATTTGTCATGGTCAGTGTTCCCTTTTGAGCATGGCAAGCACTGACAGTGCAATTCATGGCTGTACTTACTGCCGTCCCGTAAGATGGCCACATCTCGGTGTTAACAGGCAACATGGTGTTCAGTATGCCACAAAAAGAGCGTCAACCCATCCCTAATTTGAACCGCCATACTGCACAGTTCCAGAATATGACAACATGATCACTCTAAGCTGAAAAAAGGAAACAATGGGCACTTGACGCAAGTCTGTGGTTTAACCATTTCCAGAAGAAAAAAAAATTATAACCCGAAGCTTAGAGCACTGTGCATGCCTTGGTCAGATTTTAATATTGCGCTTAACTGAACAATAAGACCGTAACATCTTTATCAAATTATTTTCAACAGATACCTCACTGATGAGAGAAAAGTTGTAAATATTCATATCACACACACACAACATTTGACAACAGAAGCCAGATTACTGATTACCATCAATGTTAAGCTGCAGAGTGATGCCGATCTAAAGTGAACTGTGAATCCATGTGCAATTCTGCTTGAACAGAAGATTCTCACTGTCAAGTTTGGGTTTCTTCCATGGAGTCCTAGCCTCAGACTTCACATTTCGTCTGTAGCTTATCTAATCATCAGGTCCTGTACTTTTCCAGAAGCAAACAGAAGACTTTCTATGCCAAAACTTGCATCACTTCTACATTAAATGAATGTAGACTTCAATTCAAGATTCAACACATCTTACAACAAATCGTCCTTTGACCAAGACTCCCCAAGATGATGCCAGACAGATTAATATCGAACAGTGGTCCAGCCATCGTCATCTTCAGTCTGCTCTGGTTTGGCTGGAAAAAAAAAGGAAAATAATGAGTACATCAAACAGCAAAGAAGACATGCTAATTCCAGAAACAGCCAAACTCAAGTTTACTACTATTTAAAAACAAAAGTGAACAAAACGGTAGGATGGGTGTAGTAAGTTAGAATCGATAAACTACTCTATGTGGGTACAAGCAGAAAAACATGCCGACGAAATTTCTGGTTCACCCCTTTATCTAATAAATACAAGCACTGCACTCACTTCACTACTCTAAGCTCTTAGGCAATTTTTGTACTCCCAGTTCTTATAGAACGGGGAGTACTTTAGAATGGGAACGAAGAAATGCTGTGTGTGTGTGTGTCCCCGTCCGTGGTCAAAATGTGTTCCACTCGCTCCAGACAAAACTACTGGGCCGATCTTTCTGAAAACTTTGTAGGGATGTTCATTATGGGCGACAGATGATGCCCGACGTTTTAGTTTACCATTATAGCTGTTTACTAACGGCTATAACAGCCAATAACAGTTTTTTATGGAATTGGAAATGAAATGAGGCAGGGAACAGTAAACAATAAACAGTAAACAAGTGGGGTAACTTTTGCTCCCATAAGAAAACCTAACACAGAGTAACTTTTATTCAAGACTGGCACAGCCTTTTAAACTTAAAGTCAGACAAATACATAGACGAACAATCTAATAGTGGGGGAAAAAACAAGCGCAGATCAACAACTGAACTGTCTTCATAGTAATGACTTGGCAAAGATTTGGACTGGGGGGGGGGGGTTTGAAGATGGAGAAACTGGGAACATGAAATTAAGAAAATATACTACAGATATGAAAACTCTTCACTAGCTGCATAAGGGAACCATCGCAATCCCCTTTGAAGGCAGATATATTTGTATTGCCTGCTGGGGGGGGGAGTTTGAAGATGGAGAAACTGGGAACATGAAATTAAGAAAATATACTACAGATATGAAAACACTTCACAAGCTGCATAAGGGAACCATCGCAATCCCCTTTGAAGGCAGATATATTTGTATTGCCTGCTCCGAGAAGTATACAGGAAAACATGTAATGACCATGTCCATGGTCACATGCTATACTGAAGTATTCAAAATACCTACTAGTTTTAACTCGAACTTGAGCGTTCATACGACCATATCCATGGTCATAAGCTTTATTACAAAGTTAGCAGTTCTAGCTCACCTTTTTTCTCAGACTTGGGTGTTCCTCTGGCCTCATCTCTTGGTGGTCCACGGGTGGTGGTCTGTCGTCACGGGGTTTGGCTCTGGGACCATCATCTTTGGGCGCTGACCTAGGAGCTTCACGCCACGATCTCTCCTCTCCTCCACCACGTCGGTCTCGCCAGTCCTCTCCCCCTCTGCGATCGTCTCGATCTCTTGGTGGTCCACGGTCATCCTGGGAAGGTCCACGCCAATCATCGCCACGATCGTCACGCTGTGGGCGGTCTCTCCAGCTGCGACGGTCGTCCCTTCTCATGTCTCTGTCATCATCTCTCCTCAGAGGACGGTCATCATCTCGCCTCATGGGCCGCGATCATCATCACGCCTCATGGGACCTCTGTCATCATCATACCTCATGGGGCCCCTGTCATCATCGCGCCTGAAACGACCTCGATCGTCGTCGCGCCTCATGGGGCCGCGATCATCATCACGCCTTGGAGGACCTCGATCATCATCACGTCTCATAGGAGCTCGATCGTCGTCACGCCTCATTGGACCACGATCACGATCATCTCGAGGTGGACCACGGCGCCAGTTATCAATATCATCTCTGGGTGGAGCCCTGTCGCGCCAACTGTCCCCTCTCTGTCATCCCTTCCAGGACCACGGTCATCACGTGGGCCCCTATCATCCCTGGGGGTGCCACGTTCACGCCAGCTGTCAGCACCACGATCTCGGCGGTCATCACGGGGTCCTCGGTCATCATACCCAGATCCTCGGTCATCACGTCGATCATCCCGCATAGGTCTGCGATCACGCCAATCATTCTCTTCACGTGGCCCCGCTCGGTCTCTAGGTTCATCTCTGAAAATCAGAGAATTTATATTGAAAACATAACCGATGGCCGTTTCAGGACCCACTGAACACAAATTATTTAATTGCTCGTATCTGCTATACTCCTTTTATGATTTGCGTTTCACATAAAAAAAAACAACAGTGGCCAAGCCTTTTGTTTAATGGTAGTTCAGAGTATAAACTGTGTTGACTACTGTACATAATGATCATGATCAGACCGGGGAAATCTGTTCAGGTTTTTCCACTTTGCTTGCACACTTCTGGCGTCTCAAGTTAACCATGCCTCCTGCCCAGCTAAATAATCTTTGACACCAATCTCCATCCCAACCATTATTATCCAACACTAGGTTCTTACAAGTCTGAGCAAACAAAATTCCAGACTTTTTCCAGACCTAATCTTAAATATACTTTGCAGGAAGCAAAGAAATCAAAAGAACTGCAACAACAAACAAACAACTAGTACACATATGCAACCCCCCCCCCCCCCCCCCCCCCCCACACACACACACACACACACACACGCACGCAACTTAAGGTTTAATATCTTTCTTAAACACAAACAAAAAAACAACACAAAAAAGACAAACAAAAGAAAAGAAAAGGAAACAAATTTGTGTTTGTCTCAGCAGTCATTACGTATCATCTGATAATGAAAGAAAGAACAATATTCTTTCTTGTGGGAATAATTACATAATTAGTCTCTTGCACATCTCATTTCTTGTTGCTCACAACCAATGGCACCACAGAGGTACAAATATTACCTCTCTGGGCTGTCACACCATCCAAACAAAATCCATTAACCCAATGCCTACCGGATCGACCGAGATCGACCGCGAGATTTCCTCCTTCTGAATACCGGATCGACCGAGATCGACCGCTGAATACTCGGTCAACGACTTTCGCTTTCACCATCGCATATCCCAGAATGCAATTGCGACAGAAGAGTCTTCCGGTACTTCCGTTTCTGGACGCCATTTTGGTTTTTGTTGCATGAGTTTTGGTGGAGTAGTTTCGCTGCTGTGAATTTTCAAAGTTCGGCTTTTTTTCGCGAAGATTTTCTGGGAAAATGGCGGATCAAGTAACTATGCAACTTGCAGAATTCATTTTCTGAAGTGATATTGATGAAGAGAGCGTATTTGCGGGCTACACTCTTAAAGAAGATTTGAAGCAAGACGATTCGGACGTCAATCTTGACCTAGTTATGAATAAAGATCGACTGCTGACTGATTTTGAGGCCGGAATCAATAATGATTCAGGCGATGATAATGACGATGTCGAATAGCCCATTGCTGCTGGGCCCAGACCCTCCAAAAAAGAAAATTCGAAAAACAAAACTTGCTAGAGATTCTTTAATTCTTGACTGGAGTGGTTGGCTACAAGAAGTGAAGCCCCCCCAAAAGTTTCCCTTGTTTTGATAGCCAGGAAACCGGGTCAGTCAGTGGGTGTGTCCCACGATTTGCCTGTAGGAGCATCACCTTTAGCTTTTTGATTTCAGAAGAAATTTTGGCAGACTTTTAACGAGAAACAAATTTATTTGCTGCACAAAAGCAAGCAGAAAGGATGAACATAAACTCTGGCCTGAAATAAAAACTGACTGTTTATCAAAAAGCAAAGAGGAGCTGGACAAGAGGTACATCATCACCACAGTGTGTGTGTGGGGGGGGGGGTTGGGGGGGGGGGGGGGGGGGGGGGGGGGGTTGCTCAGTGCACTTGTGCAAAAGCACATTTTTGTTGAATTCCATCACAATCTAAAGCCCAGTATTCAGTAATCTGTTCTGTTATTTTTTCCCCTCAGTAGTTAGAAGACAAATCTTCTTGTAGGCCTATGCGATGGCCTTCAGTTTAACAAATTGTTGAAGTTTGGGTTGTTGTTTTTTGCTTCACAATAAAAGTTGATTATTTAGTGTGCATACCATACAGAATGACTTTATTTTGTTCCTGAAGGTTTCAGTACTTTGTTTAGACTGGAAATCACTCTGTGCTCCTAATCCATGATGTTCTGTGGGTACAGTGAATTTAGGGAAATTGTTTTAGCACTGAGAATACCAAAGTACAGTTAGTCTGTTCGTTTTGTTTTTTTTTTCCTCGTGTACCAGTTCACTATATGTGGGGGGAAATGGCTGTTTTGGATGGAGTGACGTCTTTGAATTTTTTCATTACTTTTACAGAATAGATAAGTTAATAACAAATTTTCTATTGAGGTTTCTTTATGGCAAGTGTGTATGTGTTGCGGATGTTACCTCTCTTGGCATGGTATTCTCATAGTCATATAGCACAAAGTCATGCGGTAGGCAGAGGGTTAATGTTCGTTTATAAAATCCTTTTTTTTTCTTTCAACAAGGGGATAAAAAATTAATCTGATCAGGAAATCCAATCAGCTCTGATTGCAGTCCACTGCTCTTGAAGCATAAACTTGCTTCTTGCAGTGCATAATTATGTTCCAAGAGCGCTGTTAAAACCATGCTGGCCTGATGCCGTTCCTGATTTTTTCACTTTCAGACAACAAATCAAAAACCGTTGATCAGAACAGCTCACTTTCTTAGTGTTTTCAGTCCACTCAAATCTCTATCAGTTGACAAATGTGCCTTCCTCAAACGTCTCACCCCGATTTACAATTTGTAAAATGCAAGACAAGTACTTCCCCTAAAAAGCAGCAGCAACCACAACACCACCAAAAGCTCAAGAAAAGAGGACAACTGACATGCCTGTAATCAGAATATTACCTCCATCGCTGTGGTCTCCAAGGCCGTGATTCACCTCGATCTCCTCCATCCTCACGATCACCACCACGGCCTCCCTCACGTTCACCACGACCCCCATCTCTGTCACCAACGCCGCCAGCTATCTTGCTCAACTCTGAAACACGAATTGAGATTAAAATCATCTAATTCTTATGCGCTCATACATGCTTTCTTCACTCTCTCTTTAGTGAGACACAGCACTAAGACAGTAACAGAATACCACACCAAATGAACAAATATTTTCATGGGTGAAACCTACAAAACTTGATTGACTGAAATTAGGCCGGGTCCAGGGGCCGCCTAGGCCCAGCGGGGTACAGGGGGTTCAGGGGTCGAAGCCCCCCGGGCGAAATGATTTTTAAAATTTTTTAGGCCAATTTCGTTGGCTCTCCTGCACCAGAAAAAGCTTAATTGTAACATGATTTCTGCAGTAAAAAGCTTAACTGTAACATGCTTTTGTGAGTTACTGTTAGACTTTATGTTCCATTAATTCATTTAAATGATAAAAATAATATTCATGGCTTATTGTACAAGCTCAGGAAAGTATAAGTCTAAAAGTGTAGAAATAAACCAGAATATAAAAACTCAAAAAGGGAAATTTTTCTCACACCAATCTGAACTGATCAAAACATTCCAAAAATCAACAAAATTTCCCCCACAAATTGTTTTAAAATGGTCACTTTACTATTTGAATCAAGACTGTGTGTAAAAGAATATACATGCTCACACATTTGAGATGCACAATGAGGAACCAAAGTAGCCTTATTCTTGCCGGCACCATTTGTCTTTTAAGTCCAAAGAATCACACCATTTTAAATAAGGAGAAATCAAAGTTGACATGTTGTCAGCACATTTTGTCTTTCCTAGCAACCACACCACATATAGAAAAATGGATGAACAAATGTGGCCTTCTTATCTTGTCAGTTCCTCTTGTCCTCACTGTCAAAAAGCCACCATATACATGAAGTATAATTCATCCTTTCAATCATTTTCAGAATTGTCCATCAATAAAGTGCAAAGCTGTCATCCACATTTCTATCATTTTCCATGGTGTCCAAACAAAAGCAAGGACGAGTCATTATGATTCCTGTTGATTTTGATTAAGCAGTCATATATTAATGAAATTCTCTTGCCCTGTCAAACAATGAGTGGTAAAGAAAACTAAAAAGAAAAAGAAAGGAAAGATGAAGAAGAAAAAAAAGAAAAAGAAAAAAAGGAAAGATGAAGAAAAAAAAAGTCTTTCAGTCCAGAAGTGGGCGCTTAAAAAACTGCCTGATGTCTGCAGCACCAGCTTTTCGTTTTCTACTGGAGCCAGGTACTGGAGACAATGGAGCAGATAATGTTGCTTATAGCCCAGCCGACCGCAAACGGCCACATCAGCTGAAGAAGCAGACTGAACATGATGGGGCACAGATGGACATACAGATGTAGAAATGTTGACAGGTGGGGCTGCAGCTGGAAATAGGCTAGACGTGGAGGAGACAGTAGCTACATTTTTTTTTTGGCTGCTTGTGATAAATATTCCGAGGTGGGAATTGGTGAAAAAAAAAAAAAAAGTAAAGTGTAGGGAGGATTCAGGTCATTTCTGTTTTTCCACCTTTTCTTTTCCTAAAAAAGTATAGCAAACATGATTTTTTTTAAGGAAAGGAACTAAAAAAAAATAAACAACAAAATGAAAACTGACAACAAAACCCCCACTCACAATAATAAAATTCTAAGAATCCCATCACCCCCCACCCACCACCTGAAAGTAATATATAAAATAGAATAAAAAAAATTTTAAAAAAAAGGAAATTTACTCTTTAAAAAAATCCAAACAATAAAAAAATTGGAAAATTTTCCACCCCTGATATACATTAAATTACTCCCACGCACCCCACCAAAAATATCAACTATAAGTATAATTAGCCCCCCCCCCCCCCCCCATCAACTTTTTAAATTTGATTCTAATTACTTTAGCAAAGAATACAAAAATGTTAACTCGCCTTCATGTTTTTCTTATGCTCTGGGTGATCACCATGGCTTCGAAGTTTCTTTTTTCCGTTCGCTCCGTAACTGATCGTTTTTGAACAACGATACAGAAACACGGCCGGCCACATTTATTTTCTTGCACCACTTGCGATATATCATTGCCGTCGTCATCATTTCGTTTAGCCATTGACATCTCCATTTGTTTTTAATTTGGCCCTCAACGCATGCTACTGGATCTCCTTCTTCAAAAAAGCCTGACTACTAATTTGATACCGTGCAAACTTTCGTTGTCAGTCAAACGCGCCAATGTAAGCCTGTGAAGATGCCGGAAACACAGAAACAGCTACTTCCGGTATGAGATGGAAAACTTGGATCGAACACAAAATCGGAACCGATAAATCGGTTTGTTTGTTTTTTTTTTTGGTGTTTTTTTGTGTTTTTTAAATTGACGGAAGTTCCGTCAAGACTGAAAGTCATTTTGACGGATTTCCGTCCATAGACGGAAAAGTTTCACCCATGATATTTGAAAACGTTTCCTCCAACATCACACAGGCAGATTTGCAAACAGAATTCATGATCTCGACACTGAAGTGTGGCCATTCCATCAATCCTAAAACTGAAGAGTGGCCATGCCTTCAATCATGAAACAGAATTTTATCATGAAAAAACAAGTTATCCTAAAAGCATTTTCAAACCAGTTATCATAGCTATGTAAATTATTACAGCTATGTATCTTGAAAGCAGAGGGTCAAACTCGATGCACAAAACTTGTATCCAAATTTTCAGGGGGTCATAAAATATTTAGGGGGTCACTTTATAACTGCTAGAAAACGTACTGGAAACATGAGCACATACATATACACACACAGCACATTATACCGTTCCGATTTTAAACTTGATACGGGGATGTCCTCTCCAATTATTTTCACAGCTGTATCCATCAGAATTACCACTATGTAAGCCATTTCCATCTGTGTTGAAATATCTTATTGCTTGACAACTTCAGTCGCGATGCACCGATCATTGGAAGCTTGGTGACTAACAGGAGAGTTAAGATGAAAAATTCTCAGTGGAAATGTAGGTTTGCCATTCTCACACTGTGTGCAAAATATTTGTACATCTTTAATTGTAAACATAGCCATTTTAAACAGTCAGAGCCATTTTAACTGTCAGAGCCCATCATGTTGCACATATCACTTGACTATGTTCAATACTCTGGATTATCACCCATATGCTGATGTAGATTCTGAAAAAATGAATTTCATGTTACCATGCTTCTCATGCTCGGCTGAGTCATGCGATCATGTGATGCAATCATGGACTGGGTCGTTCATTTCAAAGGCTCTTGTTGGTTTTCAGTAGAAAGAGTTCTCAGGTGAAACATTCGATTCAAAACATTCTAAAAGATTTGAGGAAATTTCTGTTTTTATCCACTTAGATTGTGGCAGATCAGAAGAAAGTGCTTTCATGTGATGTGCTGCTTGAATTAAAATGTATATAAGAGAAAACCACTGAACCAATTTTGTTGTGTTTGACCGAGACACTTGCCTCAATTCCTGTGTGTGTGTGCAGTGATAATTATTTCCATAAACGTAGGGGGTCACACTTGGTGCAAAAAACTCGTTTCTAAGTTTTCTGAGGGTCACAGAAATATTCAGGGGGGGTCGGTCCCATTTATAACTGCTTGAAAATATAGTCACACAGATGAGCGCACAAGCGTGCTCTCATTAGCTTACACACATAAATACCGAAGAGACAGAAATCTTTATAGATAAGCAAAGAGGTGCTAATATAATAAAGTTAATAAAACATTCCAGATTGTTAATAAAAACATTCAGATTGTGTTTAAATTATTTAGATTCCTGTTCCGTGTTAAGAAAGTATTATCAACAATATATAAACAAATGCGAGTACCTCACTATCAGGATTTTAACAGTGTAAGTTGACTTGCACGTATGTCCTCTTCGCTTATCATCACAGAATTTCCACTACGCAAGCCATTTCCTTCAGTGACACAGGCAAGTGATCCAAAATTCGTGGAACTTCAACGAAACCACGTAGACTGTCAGTCTTGCACAGTGCGCAATACATCTTACATCCATAACGGAACCATTTTAATTATCCGTGATGCATGCATAGTTCTCGTGACTTTTGTTCCACTGGCTGGATATCATCTGCAAGCCACAGCTGACATGTCGATTTTGATTCTGAAAAGCTGAACTTCATATGGTTTTTCCATGGTTTTCTCACCAAGCTGAATCACGTGATCTTATGATCGTATCATAGATTGGTTAGTCTATTTTGACGACTCTTGCTGGTTTTCAGAAGAGAAGAGCTCTCAAGCAGAAGTTGTTCATCAATTCAAAATGTTCTAAATGCTACGTTTCCAACAACTTCAATTGTGGCGGATAGGACGAAAGCACTTTTGCATGACACACTGCTCAACTCTAATGCATACAAGAGAAAAATCAGTGCACCATAATAATTTTTGGTGCGTCTTTGTGATGCACTAGCATGAATTCCAGTGCTTCAGATGGGAATTTATGGCGTCAGACCAAAGATAGTTCGCCCTACGGAAAGATGGTTCACTCCGCGGAAAAGTGAAGCCAGATGGCTGGCACATTCCATGCTGCCACTCCCACCCTGACATGCTATCTTTCCACGCGTGTCCAACATGGCGAGTAAGGCAGGAGGCAACTGGTGCGCTGCGCCGAACTGTCATAATTCTCGGAAGAAGGGTTCCGGTGTTTTTCTTTTCCAAAAGACGAAGAAAGGTGAGATCATTTTCTGTGTTACATTTCCTGAATACGTTGTTTTAATTAAGAGAGAGAGAGAGAGAGAGAGAAGAGAGAGAGAGAGAGAGAGAGAGAGAGAGAGAGTCAGTTCAGCTGCGTGAGCGAGGAAATTGCTCCCGCGATGTTGTCATGCAGAAGCAGAGAGAGAGAGCGTACATGCACGCGCGCATGTGTGTGTGTGTGTGTGTGTGTGTGTGTGTGTGTGTGTGTGTGTGTGCGTGTGTGTGTGTGTGGTGTGAGAGAGAGAGAGAGAGAGAGAGAGAGAGAGAGAGAGAGAGAGAGAGAGAGTAAAATGCATAGGATACTACTAGCGCTCACATACACACACTTATAGGTGCTTGCACACACACGCACGCACGCACGCACGCACGCACGCACACACACACACACACACACACACACACACACACACACACACACACTTGTATGAAGATGATACGCATGTGCATAAGCAAGTGACCATGTGCTCACACGGCGCAAATATGCACACACTGAGAGAACGTCTACAGACTGGCGTTAAAAAACAGTTTCTATTCTATATTGAACCAAGTTTCAACATTCTTTTTGTGTTCTTTGCAGATGCAAGACGTGGGTTCAGAACTGTAGGCGTGAAGATCTTGTGGGCAAACCAGCTGCGTACCTTCATGCAAACTGCTGTATTTGCTCTGAGCATTTTGAAGCCAATCAGTTCATGGACCACACCCGCAAGAACTGTCGACTGATTTGGAGTGCAGTACCAACTTCTTACAGACAAAATATCCCATGTAAAGAATGCAAAACAATACCAAACAAAGATAGGAGAAGACCCCCCCCTCCCACCCCTGCACTCTCTTTCTCTCTGAAATACAAGACAGAGTGATGTAAACAAACAAAAAAAAGAAGAAATAAGATGACGACACAGAGTGATGTAAACAAAAAAAAAGAAGAAATAAGATGACGATAAAGTCCACACACACACACACACACACGCACGCACGCACGCACGCACGCACGCACGCACGCACGCACACACACACACACACACACACACACACACACACAACACACACACACAAAAACAACACACACACACACACACACACACACACACACACACACACACACACATACACACACACACACACATACACACACACACACACACACACACACAAACATACACACACACATAGACAGATGAGACAGAGAGAACACGAAACTTGTAAAACATTGTGTTCCATCACTTCCTGATCTGCCAGTCGGCTGTGTTATGCACCGGTAAAGTGGGAGTGGCAGCCAGAGCCTGCTCGCGGCGCGGCGCTCAACCGGCTTCACTGTTGCTAATACTGCGGACAGAGTAACCGCTCAGCGAGTGAACCGTCTTTCCGTAGGGCGTACAGTCTTTGGTCAGACACACATTTGTGTGTAAGAATAGTGTGTGTGTGTGTGTGTGTGTGTGTGTGTGTGTGTGTGTGTGTGTGTGTGAGGGCATGTGCACATGCACGCCAGTGCTAGCGAACATGAACTGACCCCACACAGCAAAATGCTTACCTCTCTGGACCTTGGTCATCAGCCTTCTCCCCCCCATTTTCTTCAGCTTTCTGACGCATGCGCTCTTCGATTTCCCGCTCTTTCTGCCTCTGCCGCTCTGCCTGGGCCTCAAGCTTGGCAAGTTTCTCTGCATACTCTCTTTCTTCTCGTTCACGTTCTTCTTGTATCAAGCGTTCCTTTTCCTCTCGTTCTGTTGTTATGAGATGAAAAATGGGGAGTTTGTGTTATACTCCCTGTTTGGCTAATATACTTACCATGTCAGACCATAGCATTCAACGGGAGTTAGCCAGCTCTGTCAGGCCGAATTTTATCCGTGGCCAATGCAGTCATAAGACAGTCACGTGACGTCACCCCACTTCCGCCTCCGGAAGAAGCCGGTGTCAACTTCTTCTACCTCATTCAGCGAGGCCTGTGCGCAAGGTAACCCCGAGAACCTTTGCGCTAGAGGGGAAGGTAGGGAGGGCATTAGAGTCTGACATGGTAAGCAGAGGTGCCAACCCAGAGCAAATTTTGTCAGTATTATGTCAGATAATCTGATGCGTGACTGTCGACGGCGCGAAGCGCCTAGCCTGCTAGGGGGTCTGGGGCATGCTCCCCCAGAAAAATTTTACAAAAAGGAAGTAAAATGGTGCAATCCGGTGCATTCTAGACACTAAATTACATTGTTTCAAGTACATGAAGTTTCATGTACAAATTTAAAATCTTGTTCATGTTAGGCAAAATTTTGTGTGAAGTAAGTGACTTCACACACACACACACACACACACACACACACACACACACACACACCACAAAATCAATATAACAATTTACTCACCAGACAGCCTTCCCGTTGTGAGATCCACCATTATCCCTACTGAACATAATAGAAAAAAAAAGGATTTGAGATATACACACTTATGAACAACAGATTCAGTCAGTTCAGCAGTCTTTGTGGGTGCAGAGCAGTTGTCCCGAATCAGGGGTCTTCAGAAGCTTCTCTGCAGATTGACGGTGGCAGGAGCTGGCTTGCTTCAAAGACTCTGCGTGCGCTCTTGCACTTCTTTCAAGAGAGACCGGAAAGATGTGTGCTGTAACAGGCTCTTGACTTGGACTTAGAGAGATCAGAGCGTTCAAAGTCTGATTTCCCATTGTCGTCCCTGAAATCATTTTTTATTTTTCTTCACTAGAGAAAAGATTCCGTTTTCACAGGCTAATTTGACACAGGGATGAGTAGAATCCCCAGCATGGACACAGACAGGCAAATCAAATCTCAGGATCCGTTGTGATCTGTCCCGTGGCCATCTCTGCCCACTGTTTCTTCTGCTTCTGTCATCTCTAGCACATTTTAGCTGGCAGAGCTGGCAGTTTTTGGTAGTCGTTGACTGTTCTTCAACAGTATCAATGGTCACATGAAGCTGGTAAGACAGGTGGAAAGCGTTAAGTAGTAACCTGACACTGGACATTTCGCAGATGCCGCCACGAAACATATTGCCACCTGTGGCATGCCTCGACGTCCACCTTCTCCGAACAGAGTCATCTTGCAAGTTGTTGAGTTGTCAATGATGTATGACAGGCTGTCTTGTAAACATCTTGACATTTGTGAAGAAAGCCTCCTTCTCCTTGGGATCCAGTCCAATCCTCAATGGTGAAGGAGCCCTGGAACCCACTGTGAGTTCTTTGTTGTCTTGAGGTAGTACTCTGCTTGAAGTCCACATCCATCAAAAGGCCATGCAAAGGCACTGGGCCCCCCCCCCCCCCCCCATCACAAAACAGTTCAGGAGTTCCTAAGCAGCTGCTCAATGTCTCTCTTGAACTGTGGGAACTTGCTACTGTCAACTGTAGGCGCTTGTTCAGCCCTCAAAACGCTGAAACACACACACACACACACACACAGAGAAAACTAATTGTTAGAGGAAAGATCACTTAGACTTAAAAAGAAAAGGCTGACAAACAATTATAATGTATACATATCTAATCTCACACTGGGAAATTTTATTGAAAAAGAAAAGGTAGGCTGCCCCCCATTTTTTTTTCATCTGGAAAATGAGTCCGGGAGCAAAACCATAAAAAAATAATGTTGTCATGTAATATATGTACTATGTCTGATTAGTGTGTGTGTGTGTGTGTGTGTGGGTGTGTGTGTTGAGTGTGTGTGTCCCTGTGTGGTGCATGCCATGTATTGTGCGTGGTATAGTCATGTGTCCTATCAACGCAACTGCGTGCGGGATGGGCATATGATGTTTACACTCAACTGCTTATGTGTCCATATATATGTTCCTATGTGTGCATTGCAATGCGCATGCATGCGTGCATGGCTTGATGCGTGTGTGTTGTGAAAGAGAACGAATAAGGTGAGTATACTTTTATATTATATAATATAGTGTGTGTGTGTGGCGTGGGTGAAGATTTGTGTGTGTGTGTGTGTGTGGTATCCTTTGTGTCCGTGTTTGTGCGTGCATGCGCATGCGCTTTCTCTTTTGTTGTTATTTCTTCATTATTATTAATTCAGAGCTCGACCTCAACAAACTGTGCGAAGAAATAACACATACAGCCTTGGTAGTCCCTTCGCGTGAATAAATCACGTAGTGTGGTCCTGATGGAGGAACAGCATCAGGGGCTTTGGAGGCTCTTTGTGTTCAACATTCCTCTTGAAACACATTTGAAGAGTTCCCATTGTTCAATGACACGAGAACCAGTAGCTCCCAGTGAAAAGAGCCACCTTGTAGGAACATGCTGTAAGAGCTTTGTGGTCTGGTCTTTGCACTTGCCGCTGGCACGCCTTGAATCTTTGCTGCCGGTTGAATGCCTTGTCCAAAATACCAGGACACAGCTGACGCATTGTAATTGTCCATGTCGAACTTTGACGAAGCCTTGACAGCATTCTGAAGGCAATGTGGAGAAGATGGCATACACAATCCAGCAAGATGAACCTTCTTGGTTCCGTTTTCTCTCACATAGCAATCACTCCTTTGTACAACCTGTCATCACACTAGCATTGTCCGAGACAACTGCCAAACAGTTAATCAGTCAATGTTCATTTCTTTCAATTCAGAGTCAATTACTTGTAATTTTTTCTCCCCAGTGCAGCTTCAGTGCCTGTTGGGATACTGAGAAGTTCAGTGAATTTTCTTGGTTGCCCACGCAGTACACTTACAACAATAGGAAAGTATTTCTCCACCTCCCTCCCTGAGAACTCATCAGTCCCAGCACAAAGGGACCTTCCTGCATGTCAACCGCTAAAATCATTTGACTTCTCGCAGAGATAGTTTTGGGATGAACTTCGTAGTTTTGTGCACCCACACTTATAATTCCATGGCAAAACCGCATTGCCTGGAAACATTACTTGAACAGTTTCCTTGCGTGGGTCAGCTGCACTGATGGAGGCAGTTATGCGCGACAAGAAAGCAAGTAAACAATGTCTCAGCACGAACTCACTTGGCACTGATGTGACGTTGGTTCAGAACACAGATCTTGAACTGGTAAACTAGGACGTACTGTGCTTATTTATGCACAGCTGTATCTTTTTGCTATGTTGGGCTGCCGAGCCGACGTGTCCGAAAACATCAGCAAATACCTCCATGACTGATTTTTGAAATCAATTGCAGCAAGTCTTGCACCTCGCAACACAGGTGATATGTTGGAGCGACATGCATGATACTCTTCCGTATAAGATCTAAAAAACTGTTGCTCCCGTCGCTTCGGAGTTTTCTTTGCACAATTGCAGGTTTTTTTCGCGGATTTTTCTGGCTCCTTCAAGTATTTTTCGTTTTAATCCTCGTGGTCTACCTCGCCCCGCCATTTTTTCCTCGTTGAAGAAAACCACTGAACAAAGCCGATGTAGCCATTGGCTATACGAAATTCCGCGAAGCAGGATAGCAGCCATCACGAGACTCGACTCGAAAACTGCACAGTTCACCTGCTCGACAGCAAACCACAGGCGCAAAATCGGTCAAAACTACCCATGCTAGACAAAATCGCCGTCGCCGAATTATTGTGCATTCAGCCGTATTTCAGTATTATATTTGGTGTGACCGAATTAAATACGGCCAAACCGTAACGGTAGGCACTCTGGTAAGTAATTAGCCAACAGGGCGTAATAACACAAAATCCCCATTTTTGGCGTCATATACTGGTACCATGTCAGACCATAGCCAAGAATTTACAAGAAAATCGGAGAGGAGGCGAGCGCCCTAGTGGATCTCGGGGTTGGCCTTTGGCTGCAATGGGGCCGCCACAAAGGAGATCCCTTAGAACCGTCGCTTCTGGTCATGTGGAGTATCCCTCAAGTAAAGTTAAATGAAGGGCTTTTCCGAACGCCAGTCGGCGCCTCCAGGAGATGGCGCAGGGGACAGAGTACTTGGAGCGCCGTGAAGTGGCCAGTGCCTGACCGCTTGGGCCCTGGGAGATTGGGCGGGAGAACCTTGTGCGCCTGGCGTAGCAGATCCACCGTGGATGGAGAGCCACCTAGATATAGATCGCCGCCAAGATGTCTCTAGTATTGTTGGGGTTGAGGAGATAAGGAGTTCGCCTCTGGGACGTCGCCTGGGCTAGTGCGCTCCCAGTAGTATCCAGAGCACCTCGCAGGCCAAGGTTAATGTGTCCAGAGATGTCACTCCTTTCCCAAGATATCCGTCAGGAGCGGATGACGGGGAGGGAGAGGGGTGCCCGGTTTCTGATTTTTACTAAGAACTCTGAAGGAACTTGAGGGAACCAAGCCTCCCTGTGGAAGGCGATATCTCTGGGATCACCGCTGAGGCGTGGATCTTACTTGTCTTCTGGCCGAGGCCGGGCGAGGAGAAAGGGGTCTATCAAAAGAGAAGGACAAAGGGCATAGAAATGTAAAGGTTCAAAAGGGGCTTTCTGAGGGCGTCCAGGACGATGAACAAGGTCCCAAAGGGGAATGCGCCTAGGGACGGCTCCCGTAGAGCAACTCCTCTAAGACCTCTCTGCAGGAAGTCAGTGGTCAAAAGACGGGGCCCCCGCCCAGTTTGGCGAATGGGGTACAGAAGCCGATCTGTAAGCCCCGAATGGAGCCAGCTGATCAGCTTAAGGAGGAAGATAGGTGGGAGAGGAAATTGCCTATCTGGAATGTTGGAGGGGCAGGAACCTGGGGAACCGATATATCTAAGCACCAGGCTACCCATTTCTCCCACCGGTAATTGAAGTTGACTCGGTGCTGGCTCTGCGAATGGCCGAGGCAAAGTCCCCTCAATCCCCTGAAGGCCCCAGCCCCGGCTGGTGTGCTAGGACGGACTGGGGCCTGTCCGAGTGTGGAGTGGATGAAGATGTTCGCAGATGGGCTGGCATAGCAGCCACGCGAGTAGGCGAAGCATCTTGGGATTGGAGTAGGAAGACCCCAATGGGGTTGTCTCAACATGTCCCACCACCGAGGGCTGAGCCGTAAGGTGGAACGTGATGAGGGACTAGAGGCTCTGGGACCAAGACGTGGTTGGCCACCACGGGTATTGAGGATCACCTGGGTTTCTTCCAGCTCGCTTTTCCCTGTCTCCTTGTGTAGAGAGGAAAGGGGGGAAAAGCGTACGCCAGTAGGCCTCTCCAGGGGAGGCAAGCGCATGGACTGCATACGCCTGAGGTCCGAACGGGGGAGACGTACAGGGGCAGCGGTGGTTTTTGGAAAAAAAAAAAAACCTGTGGCAAACATCGAAGCATGGGCACAAACCAATTTCCCCCACACCACAGACAGGGTTGTCTGTTGAGGGTCCACTCCGTGTGTAGTAGAGACTTCGACCCGCTCGGAATCCCCAGGATTTGCGGGTTTCCGGCTAGGTGTCTCGGACGCGGAGGTGATCCCCGCGCGTGACACCAGCGAAGGAGGGCCTGGAGGGAGATGGGACCCCGTTGTGAGAGTGCCCGATTGAGGGAGCCACTCCTCTATCGCCGAAATAAACCAGTGTCCGAGGGAATGACCGGTCCCAGCGGTCGGAGTCTGCGACCGCCCAAGGCGCGGAACTTCCCTCGGAAGTTTGGCGTTTGGGGACTCGCCCCAGGGAATGAGAGAACAGGACTCCATCATTCCTATGAGGAAATCATTCAGTTCAGTTCATGGTTATTTAATGTCTTTTCAACGCCAGATGAATATTAGAGCATCTCCTATGAGGGAGGACAGTTTCTGCCGAGGTGTGGGTTGCCTGTGATAGGGGAGATGAGTCCAGTATGCGTGTGGACCTCTCCGGGTCGGAGAACTATCCATGGAGAGGTATCAAACTCATTCCAGGAAGGCGAACCGCTGGCTGGGCTGAACGCATCTTCTTGGGTTGGTGCAAACCCCAGTGTGAGCAAGACCTCAGGAAGCGGGTGGTGTGGGCTTGGCCTGGGCCCGGAGAGCCAATACCGACCATTCGTCCAGCGTAGACTAGGAGGCGGATGTCCTCCTGCCTGGCTTAGGAAGCCATCTCCTTGACAACCTTCGTGAAGATAGATGGGTGCCAGAGAGAGGCCGAATGGGAGGGCCGCTGGAACTGAACACTAGCCCTGCCAGACAACCCGTAGGAATCGTCTGTGGGCCCTGGTGTAATCAGATCGAAAGTACCGTCTTTCCAGGGTCTATGGAAGTGCCCAGTCGAGATGATGGATTGAGTCCCGGATCTGGGTGGGGGTCCATCGTGTAATTGATTGCCTGAGGAACTTGTTGAGGGGTGATAGGTCTAGGAAGGGCCTCCATCCTCCCTGAGCTTTTGTGGGATCACGACTAGGTAGAAGTAGAAGCCGGGTTGGGGTGGGACACCTCTGGTGATGGCCCCTTTTTGGAGGAGCTCTTGGACCGCACGGGAGCGCCTCTGCTTGAGCGGGGGAGGGTTGGCGAAGGAGGAGGAGAGTGCAATGAAGGGGGGGGGGGGGGGGGGTCGCCGTGGATCCCAAGGAAGAGATACCCCTATCCGTAGCACCGCCACTCAACCCAGGGCCCTGATGCCATAGGCTCCACCGGAGGCGGCCAGGAGAGGCTGCCGCCAGGGGGGGCGGGGACGTGGGCGGAGGTGAGGGCAAACGTGCGTGTGGGGTGCCGCCCGAACTATGTCTCCCTCGGTTGTGGTGGCCCCCAGTCAGCTCCGGGGGCGTGACTGTTGGCCGCACCGAAAATTTTCAGCTGAGATTTTCGTTTAAGCCTGGGGGGAAGATTGACGCTTGGCCGCCGTGCGGTGGGAAGGGCGATTGCCGGGTCGGGTTTGGGCCGGGGAAGGACCGAAGGGGGGTCTAGCAGGCGCGCAGTGGCCTGGCGCAAAGGATGCCGCCTGCTTGCGATCCTCGACTGCTTTGTGTTATCACGTCAGTCGAGTATTCCCCGAACCGCGACTGGACCCGGGCCCGGGACACACCGCAGGGCTGCCTTAAGCCAGGGAGAAGAGGTCCCGTGCCAGCACGGCATCTTCGGCCCCAACAAACATTTTGCAGTGGCTCTACTGCGCTGTCTGCCCAGCCAAAAGATGATGCGAAATCCTGTTGACCAGTGTCGCCTAAAAGGGTCGTCTAAAACAAGCGAGAATATTCTCCTGGTACGCCTCGGATCCAGGTCCGAAGGCCCAGGGGCGGCAACCGTCCCGTCCAGGTTGTGGGATCAACGTCCCTGACTGTGAAATGCCCATCTCCCTGGACACCCCCGGTGTGTCGGGGAACAGGGAGGCGACGCGAGGGGTTCTTGGCGGTCCCCGAGGAGGGTAGGTACCGCCTTGGGCTGCATTAGGTCTGAGAGGGTCCCTTCCTGGAGGGGGGGACGGCCTGCGCACAGACCCCTGGCGCGAGTAGCCGGTCCTTCCCAGAGTGAGGTTGGAGTGACCCGGGGGGGGGGAGGGGGGGGGGGGGGGGGGGCGACGATCCTTGGTTGGACCGCAGGGCCGGGGGGGGGGGGGGGGGAGGGCCCGGTGCAGAGGGAGAGGACTCGTCGGCAAGACTCAGCAGACAGTGCGGCCTCCCTCCTAACGAGGTCTGGGCCCCAACGATTCCACCATGCGGAAACATCATACAATGAGGTGGAGGCTAGGGCCTCCTCATCGTCCCCTCAGGGATAAAGGTCCTGGCAGGTTCGGAGCACCTCTCGTCAGGAGACCTGCCAAGGGGTACTTGCAGTGTCTCCCAGGTGGCCTCTATGATCAGCGGACGGGACCTCACCCCGCCGTCGGACAGCGCCCAGAGTGGGACCAAGGATCGACCCAGGCAACGTTTCCGGGTGCCACATGGCGACCATATACAGTTGGTCGTGCTGGGGTGTTGGCGTTTAGCCCCTGGTCTCTCTCGGGGGCATAAGCCTCTTGGTCCCCGGGGAGGAAAAGCGGGGCTGTGGCGGCCCTTGGGTGTCCGGCAGGAAGGTCCCCGGGTACCCAGAGTAACCTGAGGCCACCATTGGTGGGGGTAAACGAGAGGCAGATGGCTGTCGTCCCCTGCACAGGTCCGTGCACTGCACCGTGCACGTCCTTGGTGGGGCCTGTGAGGGCCGGCGGGTACGGATGAGGATGCGGAAGCCGAGCCTCCAACCCGCGAACCGTGCGATTGGCAGGAGCGGTCCCGTGCCCCCCCATCCGGATAGGTCAGGTTACCCGCGTCCCGGGGTAGTCCTCCCCCCGGAGGAGCGGGACCGGGACGTTGCCCACACAGGGACCCCGTAAAGGTCTGATCCCACCCCAACGTCCGATACCCCTAGGGGAGAAGTGATGGTCCGAGTCGGGGGGTCCGACCGTCCTTGTGCGAACCACGCCGCGCTGATGGCGCGATGTGACACTGCCGCCCAGAATTATGGACACCACACCGAGGTCGTGCGTCGGGGTTGACCATAACACTGTGCAATCCGGAGTCAAAAGCGCTCTCGGGCTCAGGTGTTGGGCTGCCCCTGTGCCCGTGGGGCAGAGCGCTGTGAAGTACACGTCATTTCGGGGGGAACATGGACATGTGCCTCACCAAGGCGAGTGACGGATGGCGATTCTTTCTTCTTCTTTTCTTCTGCTTCGAGTGAAGCTGATGCGTCAGACTTGGAACCCGGCCGCCAGATGAAGCCCGCGGTCTTCTCAGTCAAGAACGGGAGGGGCTCCCCAAAGCTGCTCCTGTAACCCGTCCCCCCGGCCAGGTTTTGTGGTCGGAGAGCGCGTGACTAGGACAGCGCGTAGGAATGTTCAGGGGTCTGGGGTCCAGTTGCCGCCTGACACTGGTCAGTGTAGGTGACTTCGCTTAAGGTGGCTCACAGTCTGCAGTGCCGGTCCCAGTCCTGAAGAGAATTGTCTGCTGGTGCCTTGGGACTGGTGGAATTGTCAACACCAGTCACTGCACCCAGCCTTCTCTTCACTGGACTGAAACTGTTTGTGGAGAGATGGTCTTGGCCTCCCCCTGGAGGTCCACGGGTGGCTAAACTGCTCCATTTTGGCTGCTGCCTTGGAGGAGAGCATCAGCTTTTTCCGCTGCCCATGATCCCACCAGTGAGACCGGAATCTACTGAAGTGGTAATGACAGAGGATGCGATTCCATACCAGAAACCCGTCCACCCAGTGCTGGTCCCCCGCGGCTCCGGCATGATGCCCCTGGGACCGAGGGTCGCGCGACTCCTCAGCAGATAGAAGAGGTCACCGATCGCGTCCGGGGTCCGAGAGGGGCAAGCTGCCGATGGAGAGGAGGGGGTGAAGGGTGAAATCCGTCGCTAATCTTAGCTCGGAGGTCCCCTTGAGGGACCCTTGCCTTAGACTTCGTGGATATTCCTTTCTTGTCCGCAGGTCAAAAGAAGGCATTTAGCAATGTGGCCGCTTGCCGATCCGCCTTTCGGACGCCGCGATCCGTAGAGGCGTCCACGGTCGGGTAGAAGAGGAAAAGGTCACGCGCCCCCTCCGCGGAGCATCCGTCTCTATCTACCCGAACCGTACGTTCATCCAATTGAACGGATTGCTCGGAGACGGAACGACCCCCGGTTCACCAGGGAAACTGAGCGAACTCCGAGCAGTGGAGTTGGCTCGACCCGGCGTGTCCCTTCACCATGTTGGGCACAGGTTGGGCAGAGCCAACCCGAAACCACGACCGCATAGAGGAGACAAGGTGGTCGAACGAGAAGGTAAATTACTCTCGATCCGCACGTGAGGGTGTCGTGCAAGTCCTCGAGAGATCGACCGAAATCTCGAAGTACCCGTACACAGCCACCGATCGGGAAAATCAACGCACAACGTACAGAACCACGTTCTAAGTGAGATGGATATGGTCTTTCTTGCGCCTAAACCTTAATGAGATCTTGCATCAAATGGGTGATAAAACCCGAGGCTGGAATATGGTGGGGAAACCGCCCGGCGCAAAAGAAAGATGGCCGCCGACGAACCGGCGACGGCAAAGTCGCGTCAGAACAAAGACGACCGGCGAGTAAATCGCGAGATAACCAGGAGCGTGAGTCGCCCGACACAGGAGGTGGAATGGCGACATAGGATGCGACCGTGAAACACGAGACGGGGTAGGGGGCAAGTCCGAAAACAATTTGATAGAAGTGCCCCACGTGGCGATATAAAAGACGCACAAGTGTTACGACGATCGAACGAACCGATGAAATCGAGAACGCTACGTCCCGCGAGAGTGTGGTAAAAGTGGTAAATTACCAGTAAATATACACGCCCACCACGAGCCTCTCACGCGCAAGAATAACTCAGGTTTAGCGGCAAGGCACAACTTAATCAACTATAGAAACAAAGACACCAGCAATCATAACACAAAGGCAAGTGAAGGCGAACAGAGCATCAAGACTTCTCATTGCTTTGACGCAAGGCGAAGTGAAAGAGGTAGAAGAAGTTGACCCCGGCTGCTTTCCAGAGGCGGAAAGTGGGTGACGTCACGTACTGTCTTATACTGCATTGGCCACGGATACAATTCGGCCTGACAGAGCTGGCTAACTGCCGTTGAATGCTATGGTCTGACATGGTACAGTATATGACGCCAAAAAGTCATTGAATAACATTCCACCTCTCGCCCCATAAAAGCACTAGCATATTCTGACAATGCCCATTTACATGATGACCCATTCAAGATTTCATGTCTGCAGCGGGGGACAGAAAGCATCTTCTTACTCTCTCCATCCCCCACCATCTATATTTTTTCTACAACAATTTCTAAGCATTTCATCATCGAACACCTGTCTTTCTATAAAGTCATCTGCCAAAACAGGCAAACGCTTTCACTATGACCCATTTCAAAGGTTTAGGAAAAAAAAAAAGAAGGGCAAAATATGGGAAAAGGAAAATGGCTTCTCGTCTATCTGCCCGACTTCCTCCCCCATCCGTGTTGCAGTAATTATGAGACACCTCACCTAGCACTGTGTGGTTTGGTGCTGTCTGGGGTGGTCTGCCGCGCGTGTTGCATGCATGTCTGTGTGCGCGCACGCGTGTGTGCGAGTGTTCACACACGTGTTTCAAAAACACTGACAAACAAAAACCTCAGATGCTCCATCTCCAGTTAGCCAAACCAAGGCCAGAGGTCTCTCCAATTTTGTACTATGTGAATAAGACCTACAAAAGATTGGCTGAAAACTTCAATGGCTGAACCCCCATCTCTCCCTTCCTACTGACACACACACACCTGCAGTCGGTTTAGGTGGGTGGTGGTGGTAATCTTCCCCTAAAATTAAATGCAGCATTCTTTCTATCAGCTGTTCGTCTCGCGCTCTTTGGGCTGCTCTTCTTTCCTCTGAATCCATTAGACGCGTTCTCATTTCATCTACTTTTCTCTTTGCGTTCTTGGCAACGTTTCCTGCCGTTCTACAGCCAACAGTTTCTTCAAATTCTTTCAATTTTATCCTGAGGAGAAAAAAAGAATGATTCATAAGACACTGAATAACTTCCTATAAAAATGTTCACTGCATCAGTTATTTTGCCAGGCTAACGTAATGATGCTGAAAATATACCACACTGTAACGAAATGAGATTCACCAAATTTTTCAGTTACTGCGAGAAGTAGTCTGGCATGAGTGGTTGACAGATGTCTTTCCTGTATTGAGATTAAGTATGTAGTTAAGCACAAAATTTCTGATACGACCCAAATGTAGCAGCACAGGAACTTTCCACATGTTAATTTTACGCCTTCTTTGACCTGTGGAATTAAACCAAGAAAACCACAGAACACTATAGGCGAACCCTTGTACCACAGTTTTATCTGACAGATTACATGCTAGTAAAGTGAAACATTGTTTGATACCACTAATCATACAACAATCAATTTCTCACTTTTTCAATTTCAGACACCCCAAGAGACTGAATTGTGGTTTTTAACACCCCTTTTCCAACCTGCGGGGGTCGGGAGAAGACGTCCTAGTGTTTTTCACAGGTTAAGCATTTCAGCAAGTCTTCCTGATGGGAGGATCATGATAATACAACACCACCTTTTTCTAAAATTATTGGCCTGGGCAACCCACCAAGCGAAAGCTGCCGAGTTGGCACTGAAGATAAAAAACTACAAAACCAAAGAGCTGGCTGTTCTCATCTGTTGGCCAAAAAAGTCTATGCAAGAAGAGCCCAGAACCCCAGGGGGCAAAGAAGCCAAACACTACCTGGATCACTATCTAAAACTGAAGGGAGACTACCCCTTTTCAGGATAATGAGTCCACCAGAACATTAAATTGCCGGAGACGTCACGTCTGGCCCTAGAGCAACTCTCACCATTTGTGGAGTCTAGAAGACTGTAGCCTCTTGAAGACAATGAGCCATCAGATGCTGTCACCTCTAGATCATCCACATATACCACCGAATTCAAGAGGGGAAAGAGATGCATGTCCAGCCATCCAGATTTGACGGCCCAAATCCCCCCTGGAACAAATGGATCTCAGCATGCTGAGACTATTGCTGGCCAAACTTCCCATATCCTTGGAATCTAGGGAAGAAAGACTTCAGAAATTTGAAGGACAAGGAACAGCACTTTCTTTTTCCATTGTAACAGTTTACTAACACAAAACCACGCATTTTCAATGAAAAGCATATCATTTAAGAAAGTTCAGTTGAATGCTGCGCAACAAACAGCAACATCACGTGCATTCCTTTCCGACACCATCTTGAATTTTCACAACCTGACTTCCCAAGTTTTTAACTTTTTCCGAGTTTTTCCTTCTGGAAATTAAGCATTTGACAGCTCTGATGAAGAGACCCGGGAGCCGGAAGAAACCATGACCGACATGACAAGGAAGAAAGCTGCAGAGCACAGCAGACCAGGCATACTGTAAATCTTTGTTTACTCTTTTCAATCCCCGTAAACTGAAAAAAAAAAAAACACCACTGTTTTTCAGGACAAATGATATGAATAGGCCCCTTGAAGCTGTTCGTAGACTTGTTGTTGCATAGTCAACTTTGAACTTGTTAAGAGTTCAAGATAAAGAAGACCAATCACACTTTAGTCGCACCTGGAACTAAAAACCTATGGTTGGGCGAGTCTTTATACACATTTTACTGACTGACTTCACCCAAAGGATCAGCATCCACATCGTGCAAGCTACTGCACACATCCCTACCATGCCCAGAACTACTCACCTCATACTCTGATTTCCTGGCTTTCTTCAGACTGTTGAGGAACACCTCACTATCAGGCAGGATCTTGGACAGCCGTGCCTTGGTCTCCAGGGCGTGCACCCGTTCCGCCTTCATCTGCTCATCTGTAAAACACACCACCAACAAGTGAGCACACTGTTCCAGCCAACGTGCGAGACAGCAAACCCACAAAGTCCACTCTGTCTCAGTGAACTGCAGATCAGAATGAGATGTCAATCAGTTTCTACACCTGCTGTAACATGACAACAGGTTAAAAAGAAAACATGACTGTATGATTTTATGTTGTGCCCCCTCTGGACATCAAAGGTCACTGAAATCAAACCATGATGACTTCAGAGGGCAGTCAACAGAAGTAATAAGCAACTTCACAATAGCCCGACTTGCCACTCGGCGACATGGAGTGAAAATACTCGCAGCAAGTGATCTGTCACTCAGGACACATCGCGAGAATGACAGCGACAGTCTTCTAAAATAAATATGACAGAATTGGCAGGAGAATTTCTAACCAGTAGTGTCAGCATACAAATACAGTCCTTCCTACGTCATATCATACCATACTAGTTACCAGGCTACTAACAGTCAATTTCATGAGAAAGCAACTAACCCATTAGCGTCTTCAACCACTGAATCAGTGCTCCTTGTTTGAAGTGTGTGATTTTCAACTCGAACAACAACAAAATAATCATTTTGACTTTTAAAACATTCAACGCCTTCTCCTTGCGCTGAACCCTAAGCGATCTGAAGCGATCAAAGCTAAGTGAATTTTCGCTGTTTTTTTTCGTTTATGTCTCACCCGAGGAAGACCTAAGAGGTCAAAACGCGTTGCGTTTTGTCTTGTGACTCGTTCGTCCACGTTCTCTGGGCGGTTCGCTAACATTTATTTAAGATTTGTTTTAAAACATTTACAATCAAGAAGATGAAACATAGCTCTTTTTCAATGAACAAACATAAAGTCACTGTCGGATTTAGGCTTTTAAGGAAAATTAATTAAAAATGGGTCAAAATCAGGTGCCCTGAGGGAATTTCAGTGAAGTGACTGCAGTGTCAACTGGGCACATACAGCAGAACAAGGGTCTGTGTTCATAGTGTAATCATTTCCGTTCTGTTCTATGTTGATAGTGTTAATCATTTAATTCAACCAATTTTTCAAGAAACACACCTGAAACTACCACATTAATCCTCTGTAGCACCAAAAGGACTTAAATCTACCTTAAGAAAATCAGATACCCTGTATTTCCTCCTTTTTTTGTTTGTTTGTTGAAAACAATAACCAACAAATGCAGCAAGAGCAAATAAACCACACCAAACTTACATAAAGGACCAAGTAAAAGGATGTAGTTTGCTTTGCATATTTTTCTTCTGTGCCGTTTATAACCAAACATTCTGGCCACAAGCTTGACCTTGTAACTTGTGAACCCATCCAAAGCTCAACACAGACGCCCTCCTCTTGTTCGTTTCACACAGCCACCTAATCAGGGTTCCCACAGATGTGACCAAACAAAATTCCATACTTTTACCAGCGCTTTTCATAATTTTTCAGGTCAAGTCAGGTCACAAACAAAATTCCATACTTTTACCAGCGCTTTTCATAATTTTTCAGGTCAAGTCAGGTAATTAGGACACTAGGCCTCGCGGCCTCTCAACTGTCCTTTCATTTTCATTTGGATGTTCAACATCGCTGAGTACTTACAAGCCAATGTGCTCTCTATTCAATTTCGTATTTAAATTTTGAAATTTTTGGATAAGAGAGAGAGAGAGAGATGAGAGGAGAGAGAGAGTGTGCGCGCGTTAGAGACAGTGTGTGTGTGTATATGTATGTGTCTAAAAATAGGCCAGTGTATCACCCTTGGGCCCTTTGATTTTCTCAACCCCCCACCCCCACCCCATTCAATGCATGATCGCATCCATACTGAAGTTTAAAAAAAAAAAAAAAAATCAACAGTTCCTTCCATGTAGAACTAGCCTTTCATAATCCTTGGGCCGAAAAAAAAAAAATCAGTCACGGTCACTGTTGGAGTCCCGAGTCGTTTTGTCTGAAAGCTGCATATTTCTTGATGTTTCTTGCCTGCCGCATGGCTTTTCAGAGCAGCTTCGCCATGTTCCCGATGTTGAAATCTTTTTTGCACAGCAGGCACCATGCTTTTGCCTTGCATCCATCGGAAGCAGGAGCAATCCATTTGCGATAATTTGTATTGTCTAGCCAGGCTAGGCTAAACACACATTTTCCCCATGTTTTCTTTAATACTTCGACGCTATTTTCCCTCGCAGCGCTGTTGACTCGATAGGAAGTTAACCCTCTTTTGCATGCACTTACCTTAGCTTAGTTACGCCGAAAAAACCGTCGGCAAGGTAAGTAACTCGTAATTTGAACATGGTTACCCAATTAAAAAATTAATTTAAAAGAGGAAAGGAAATAGTCAAATGAAAATAATTTTTAAAAGTCCTACGAATATATATGTTGCTACATCATAAGTTTGAAGAATATCACATGAGCCATTTACTCGGGGGGGAAAAAAAAAAAAAAAAAAATCTTCTTCAGAACTTTCTTCCGAATCATACTGGAACATCATCCCAGTCGAAATCTAGGTCACTCTAAGCTTCATTACCCAGCACTTTCACTAAGTGTTATGCCCTAAATCCTACAAATCACAGTATCTTCATCACTAGATCTCGTTATAGAACGGCAGAAATCAATGTTAGCGATGGCGAAAAACAGCATTTCGACCACAAAACTTTAAAAAATTCGTAACTCGAGAACTACGGCACGTATCGACTCGCGGTTTTTTGCAAACGAAGTAAATGGCCACAGGAAGAAGGAAGTCACGTTCTCGCGAGACTTCCTTTTCTACGAGAAATATGGCGGCACCCATTGTTGCCACGTGTTTTACCGGGCGCTGGCAGGCGCTCAGCGTTTTGGCTGTGTGATTTCGGTTGGGCGCTAGCGGGCGCTCCGCTGTCAAGAGGGTTAAGCAATGGTACTAACTGCGCATGCGCATTGCTTTTCATGGTAAAGGGGAGCTACTCTGCAGAAAAAAATGTAGTCTGCTAAACCTCGGCCAGAGGAAATCTGAAAACCGCAATCATTGTGCGCGATTTAATTTCTGTTTTCATTCCTATTTCATTGTGCGTGATTTAATTTCTGTTTTCATTCCTATTGCAATGTTTTGTGAAGAAACTTAACCCTCTGCTACCGCATGACTTTGTGCTATATGACTATGAGATTACCATGCCAAGAGAGGTAACTCCGCAACACATACACACTTGCCATAAAGAAACCTCAATAGAAAATTTGTTTTTAACTTATCTATTCTGTAAAAGTAATGAAAAAAATTCAAAGACATCACTCCATCCAAAACAGCCATTTCCCCCCACATATAGTGAACTGGTACACGAGGAAAAAAAACAAAACGAACAGACTAACTGTACTTTGGTATTCTCAGTGCTAAAACAATTTTCCCTAAATTCACTGTACCACAGAACATCATGGATTAGGAGCACAGAGTGATTTTCCAAGTCTAAACAAAGTACTGAAACCTTCAGGAACAAAATAAAGTCATTCTGTATGGTATGCATACTAAATAATCAACTTTTATTGTGAAGCAAAAAACAACAACCCAAACTTCAACAATTTTGTTAAACTGAAGGCAAGAAGATTTGTCTTCTAACTACTGAGGGGAAAAAATAACAAGAAACAGATTACTGAATACTGGGCTTTAGATTGTGATGGAATTCAACAAAAATGTGCTTTTGCACAAGTGCACGGAGCCCCCCCCCCCGAAACACACACACACTGTGGTGATGATGTACCTCTTGCCCGGGCTCCTTTTTTGCTTTTTGATAAAAAAGGCGTTTTTATTTCAGGCCGGGTTTTATGTTCATCCTTTTCTGTTGCTTTTGTGCAGCAAAAAAAATTTTTGTTTCTCTTTTAAAAGTCTCCCAAAAATTCTTCTAAAATAAAAAACAAAAGGTGATGCTCCTACGGCAAATCGTGGGACACCCCCAAACTGACTGCCCCGGTTTCCTGGCAAATCAAAAAAAGGGGAAATTTTTTGGGGGGGTTTCATTTCCCTTGTACCCCAACCACCCCACCCCCAAGAATTAAAGAATCTCTACCCAAGTTTTTTTTTTTTGGGAATTTTTTTTTTTGGGGGGTCTGGGCCCACAGCCAATGGGCTATTCACATCGTCATATAATCCCCCTAATCTTTAAATTGTTCCGGCCTCAAAAATCAGCCAGTCGATCTTTATTCAAAACTAGGTAAAGATGACTTTCCCGAATGTCTTGTTTAATCTTTTTAAAAGGAGTGTACCCAAAAAATTTCGCCCTTTTTTCATCAATATCACTTCAAAAAAAATAAATTCTGAAAGTTGCATAGTTACTTGATCCGCCTTTTTCCCCAGAAAATCTTCGCGAAAAAAAAATTAAAAAAATTAAAAAATTCCCAAAAGCAGCGAAACTACTCCACCAAAAAATCAGCAAAAAAAACCAAAATGCTCCAAAAAAAACGGAAGAAAGGGAAAAACTTTTCCCGGGTCCCCAAATTTGCTTTTCTGGGATATGCGATGGTGAAAGCAAAGGGGGTTTAAACCGAGTATTCAGCTTTCGATCTGGGTTTCACCCGGGAATTCAGAAAGAGGAAATCTCGGGGTCGATCTGGGTTTCGACCCGGGTTTGGGCTTTGGGGTTAAAGTGAAATTCGACATATGGAAAAGTTTGCACACTTTTAAAAAATTTCGGGCCCCTTTTCCAGACCCAGGGCCAAAAATTTAAAAAAAATTTTCCAAACTTTTCCACCCCCTGGAAATGTTTTTTTTTCTTTTTTTCCATATTTTTTCCCCGGGAAACTCGTTTTTAACCCTGCACCAGAGTAGGGACAATAAAACCAAAAGAATCATTATACCCCCTTTTTGCGCTTTGGCGCCGAGTGTGCATGTATAAAAAGAATCTAGAAATTTTCTTTTTTCCCGGGGTGCGCACGATGTGCATGTATGTTTGTTTTTTACCCCCTAAAAATTATCTTGAAATCCATTTTTTTTTTTCAACAAGATCCAATCATTTCGGAAGAATTTTTTAAACCTTTAAAAACCTAAAAAAAGTGTAAAAAAAAAAAAAAAAAATTAGGCTAATCTCAAACACTACCTAGTGCTGTTTTCACCCCTAAATTTTTCCCCACCAAACTGCAACACAAAAAACACGTTTTTAAACTCGCACTCTGTTGATTTCCCAGTACCACCCAAAAGGGGAATCCCCCCTTTTTTTTCCCCATGAAATGTTCGGGTTTTTTTTTCCTTCCCCTCCTTGGATCTATATAACGTTGGGTTTAAAAAGCGGGGCAACAGTGTGGTCAAAAATTCAGAGGCACATGCAAATTTTGTCAGGGGGTCATTTATAAAGTTCATATAGGGGATGACACGGTTTACAAGTCAAAACTGCAGTGCATGTTGGCAAAAGATCAGGAAAGCATCGATACACGATCCCCATTCCACAAAACTGTTTTCCCTTCCCTCTTTCCTTCTCCCCTCTGCTCCCCGAACTGCTGGCTGAATTTTTGTTCCTTCCCCGAAAATGTTTCTCCAGCAGGAGGTTTTCTCTTCCAAGGTTGGCACTGCCAGGTAATCCACCGAAGACACCCCCGCCGCCCGAGCACTCTCCGAAAACCCTTCCTCTTTCACACCATTTTCAGGGATTACTGTGACTTCAAACTTTTTCAAAAATAAAACCCCAAATCCGAGAATTTTCAAAGGGGAAAACCATGGTTTAAGAGGAACTGGAGAAAACCCCCCTTTTAGAGCCAAAAAAATCAATAAGAAATTAAAAAGCAAAACGTAAAACTGGAACCTAAAAGGGGGAAACAAACGGAAAAAAAGGGCCCCGCTCAGGGGCCCGATTTAAAACTTAGGTTCAGCACAGGGGGTGGACTTGAAAAACCGTCCAGCTGGAAAAGGGGTAATGCCAAAATCATGTGCAAATTTAATTAAGCAAGTGCTTTTTTTGGTGGGGGCTGAAAATACACAGAAAGTGTTACCTTTTTTTTCCTGCCCTTTTAGTCCCTTCCCGCAAACCCCTTTTTTCCCCCCTTTTTCCAGCTGTTCCACCGGGTTGGCCATGATTTTCGTCCACAACCAAGTCTGCCCCCTCTCCCTTTAAATAAAATACCACATCCATTACCAACTGTACCCCACTTTTTTAAATGGGGGCTTAGAAGGACTGCCTCCACAAGAAGAGACAGATAAGGGTACGGATACGGAATTTTAAACCCTTGTTTTGGCCATTGCCCCCCATGATGGGATACATATAACAAAAATTTTTCAGAAAATGACAAATTTTGAAACCGTGAAAACATTCAAAACGCCCCTTGGAAAAAAGTTTAAGAATAAGAATGGAACGCCTTAAAGGGTTTATAAACATAGATTGACAGATTTCCTACTGTTTTTTTGTGCCCTACTCGCCATAACAATGTAAATCTAAACGGGCTTGGCACTTTTTAATATTTTAAAGGAATGTACTGTGCCTTAGGTCCCTACAGAACTGGAAAAAAAAAATGAAGTCAACCCACTTTCCCTTTTCCCTTTTTGGGCAAAATGGCATTTAGAGAGAAGAGGAAAAGAGAGAGAGAAAGGGGAAATTTTTGCAGTTTTTTAAAAAAATTTTTTTAAATGAGGAAAGTGTACCGCTCACACATGCACAAACAGGACAAGGCCCGGGTGCGTAAAGAAAATGGCCCCGATTATGAGAACCGTTTCTGAAAGACTCAAAATAAGAAAAAAAACAAAAAAAAACATTAAAAAAAAAGAATCTGTATAAATTTTAATCAAAAAAAATTTCCCTTTCCCAAAAAAAATAAAATGTGAAAGGAATTTGTCTGGATAGGGGGTCGACCTCTGTATAAAACCCGAAGCCCGGAACCCCAGCCCAAATTGGGATAGGGTCAGACACGTTTGGGGCAGCCCCTTAAAACGGGGGCGGCAGATTTGCTGTAGCCCCGGGCCCTTTTTCTCCCAAAAAGCGAGCATTAATCCGACCCAAACCTTAAACATTTGTGGCAGCAAACTTTCGATGCCCAAAGCCAGGAGTGTTCATTTCCAAAAAACTTATGTGTTATGTTGCCTCGAAAGGGGTGCTACCAACAGGGTTGCCCGACACACAGGGTCAAAAAATTCCCGGTATCAGACACTTACACAAACTCAAAAAAATCAGGGTATGCAGGGCACTTTTCCCCAGCTCAAACTTTCAGGGTATGCAGACACTTACACAGCTCCAAAAATCAGGGTATGCAGACCCCTTACACAGCTCAAACATCAGGTATGCCGACACTTACAAAAGTTCAAACATCCCCGGTAACAGAACATTTCACAGGGTCAAACACAGGGGATGCATACACCAGGCCATTACTTTACAGAATGTCCCTTTCCTACACAGACATGGTTAAAACCCCTAAAATTTACTTAACATATTTTAATAAAGACCCCCCCCCAAAAATTGTAATCTGGAATGAAAATTAGCAATGTCAATATTCAAAAAGTGCCCCCACCCTCGTTTTTGTTTTGTTTGTTTTAATAAATGTCTTTATTGTGTGTGTGTGTGTGTGTGTGTGTGTGTGTGTGCCCTGCGTGTATAAAAAAAAAACCCAACCTTTTGCTGGCAGTTTTTTCCAACCAGGAACAAAACCATTTTAAGAATGACCTGACAAGCCTTTAACAGAGAGGGAGAGAGAGAGTCCATGTGCATGCCAGCATGTGTGTGTATGTGCAATCGAGTAGGAGTGTAAGGGAAGGAGGTCGAGAAATTTCAATAGGAGAGCTACATTCACCCACATTTAACTAAGCATTGTGTGAAGTTCACCACTCCCAGCCCCAAAGCAGCCAGTCAGATTTCCAATCTGACAACTGTGGGTTTTCAGAGCCTGCTTGAGTTTTCAAATTGTAACAACAAAAAAGTACTCTGTTGGTGCTTTGCTCTTTTACAGCTGGATGTAGTATCACACATGATTAGAAAGAGCTAACCTTTTTCGCTTGTCAGTCTTTCCAACTTGGTCTCAATGTCAACTATGCTCAAGGGATACTGACACCTGCAGTGCTGGTCAGAAAATTGGCAATACCCTCACAAATGCATCCATTTAGTAGAAGAAACTTGATTATGCACTTCCAAGTCTTCTCAACCCAGCCAAAAGAAAAATTAACTGTTGGTATGAGCCAGATAGAGCAGACAAAAAACACAAATTGAAATCATGCTAATGTCCTCAAAGTCTGCGACTCACCAATGCACAGAGGAAATCTGACTGCCTGCCTTACAGCTAAGAGTTGTGAAACTGACATAGTGCTTTGTCAAATATGGCTTACGCCATTCCTCACCTCCTCATCAATGTTCTGGAATATTTTTGAGCCTTGTGGGGTCTTGCGGAGCTCCTCCAGCCGTTCGCGGACATGTTTGCGTTTGATCTCCTGGTGCTCTTGCTCCTGTCGCTGCTTCTTCCGCTCTTCAGCTTCTCGTCCAGGCGCTGCATCTCAAGTTCATATGCACGACGCCGAGCTTCTTCAGCAAGCTCCTGTTCCTCGCGTTCCTATGAAGACATTTTTAAAATGGGTTTATTCTGCCTCCTTTTAACATTAAAGTACATACCACTGAAAAATGCACAACACATGCCTACTTTTAATATCAATGTACATACTAGTGACAAACACACAAAACATACAACTTATTATACAAGTAAATTTTTTTGTATTGATGAAGAGGAAAATGAGTAACACTGAATGAGAAAACAAAACAGACTGCAGATTTACTGAAAACATTATGAAATGCAGACGCACAAAATAAGGTGTACTTAACTTTGTACCAACTCAGCCAATTGGGAGTGATAAGCTTATTTAATGCATAAAACAGAACACAGTGTTGATTCTAGACTTTTACAAAAGGGGGTCCAAGGACCCCTTCAGATGAAAAAAGAGAGTCCCATGGACACTTCATGTTAAAAAAATGGGGTCCCAGAAGACAAACTGATTTCTCTACTGCAAGTCAACAAACAAGCCAAACAATACAGCTTCTGCATCACTTCAGCCTGGACAGCTTGCTGGTGGTCTGATGTGTCCGCATGGCGCTCAATTGCATTCACACGATAATTGCTGCACCCAGACTCTTGCTTGGTAAACGCATTCTTCTTCTTGTGTTTGGTGCAAATCTTACACCTCATGCCGTCATCTCCATTTTGCAACCACGGCCATTTTGTAAGCCAGCTTTCTTGAAATTTTCTTTCTTTGGTGCGAGTATCACAACTACTAGTGGTAGCGCTTGCTTTTTCTTTGATTTCGTCACTCGACTGATCGGTCACAGCGCTGGCGTCGGCAATCTCAAGATCGGCGGCAGTGGATGTTGATCCTGAATCCTCGGGAACTGCAGACGTATTCACAACGGTTCTTTCAACAGATACTGATTCTTCTGCCTCTGATAAAAATGGAGCTTTTGATGCCTTGAAGGCAAAATCGAAGAGGGTGGCCCTTCGCTTCATGGCGACCATCGACATTTCCATCACACTATTCGCGCGCCCGGATGCATTGAAGAAAATCGTTTCCGGTTTAGTGGCTATACGCAAAGCAGCAATGCAATTTTGTATTGACGCATTGGTGGTTAAATAACGCGTCCTATTCGTTTTTCTTGCGTCACAGGGGACGCATAGGCTCTCTTTTTAAGCGTCTTTACCGAAAATTCAGCGCGATTTCGGCCAGGACGCGCTCTATAATCAACACTGAGAACAAGTGAATTTTCGACCAATATCTCCTTCAGAAAAACAGACGTCAGAAATAAAATGATACCATTAGCAGTCAGCATCAAATTTGACTCTCATGCTTACTGCCATTTGGGAAGATTTTGTTTTGTGCCGATTTGATGTCTTTGGCAATATCTGAAGAAGATATCTAGTCAAAAACTCGCTCGTCTCTTCTGTACTGTATATTGAATAAACTGTACTTTACACTTTGTTATGCATGCTCATTTATATAGTAGTTCGCAAGACTAGACGCTCAGTGTAGCTTGACTTTACATCCAGCAGAGAGACAAAGCTCTGTGCTGGGTAGACAGCCAGGCACGTTTACTGTCTGCTCTCAATGACGCCTCAAGCCTGTTTACAAAGCAAGAGGCAACGCCTCAGAGAGCAAGGAAAACGTTAAAAAAAAAAAATGGAAAAAAAAAAGAAAGAAAAACCAAAAAAAAACCAAAAAAAAAGCCCCATTATTTCACACCCTCTCTTTAACACACATTAAAAAAAAACCATAATCATAATGAATGCATAACATTTCAACTGACCCTCATGTCATTAAGACTCTCCAGCTGTTCTTTGCGTTCCTCAATAACCTGTCGACGCTGTAGGATGCGACCATGCTCTTTCTTGGCGGTCAGACGATAACTGTTAAGGATGCTGGCTTTCAGCTCGTCATCTTCTTCCTGGACATGCATAGAAAAACATTCTATTATCCTCAACTATGCACATATACCAACAACAAAAATCCTGCATTATACGCTAAACCATTATAAAATCTTGTAAACAAACACAAACCTATTACACCATCTTGCAAATTACATGTTTTAAAACAAAAAAAGGAAGCTCTTCACACACCCCTGTTTGACAAGAACACTTGCATGTCAAACTGGTGCAAAACCCAACCAATTTGTTGGCTCTGCTGGCCTAATTCTGCAGCCATCACAGTACTAAGACACTCTAGACTATTGGCATGTCTGCCTGCCAATCCATGCTCTTCCCTCCCGTAAATGCAGGATTGGTGCCTATCCCCTCATTACTACAGGTCAGTAACGACCCCATGAGAACAACAATGCTAGTGGGGACTTCGGGGCAGATACAGCAGTTTGATGACAAGTATAAACCATGAAAGCTAAAACAGGTAGTTTGTGATGAACTCTTCATGTACTGTACCATATGAAACTTTGAAGGAAGAGGTCTGTATTTGGTTTGTATAGGAGGATCTTGAGAGAGAAATAGCTGTGACAGTCGCTACAAAAGAAACCTCTCAGGAACAACCAGCCCTGTCCATTCTAACGTAGAGAGAAATAAAATGGTCCTCAGAATGCCAGAAAGTCGCCTTCAAATCCGTGTTAAGCAGCAGCAAGTACTGGAAGGCAGCCAAAGTGGCAATGGCTCTATCATCATGTGCCCTGGAATTTACTATACTGGCATCCCTTTGAGCTTGGCGCAAACTTGAAGAATCGTCTTGTTGATACAGCAAGAGATTGTACCAGTAGAATGTCTCTCTGGCGTTTCTCACCAATAGAAATGAGAAGGTGCCATTGCTAGAATGCCTCCTCTCTCAACATCATCTGCGACAGGACACATTCTAGCAGCGACACATCTCATTTCTCAAGCACCCGATTTCCTTTCTGATCCCTCACAATCCCAAACTCGTAGCTCTCCTCCATCTACACTTTCCGTCTCTCCCACTCACTCGCCTCTTTTGGCAACACACACACAGAGGCACATTCCCTCCCTCCGTGTCTTCAGTCTGTTACTTGCTTTGCAGCTTGCTGATTCCCACCTCCACTGTGCCCCTCTTCCCTTCTTTCCCCCATTCACCCTTTCCCACCTCTCCTTTCCAAATTCCAGTCACCCTCTCTCCAGTGATGGTTTCTTGCTGCACACGGCTGTTCAGAGCAAGTTACTTAGTTTTGAGTCGCAGGGGAGTTTACAGCTGCAGAGACCAAGCTGTGAATGCAGGTGAGGGAAAGGGGTGTTTCTGCAGGCCGCTCCCCACCAGCCAGCTAACCGCACTGTATTCGGCCAACTGAATGTCATCTGTGCATAGCTGGTCTGGCAGCAATGTGTTCGGCAAGGTTGAGCGGCCATTACAAATGGGGCTGTAGCAGACCTGCCTACCTCATGTTGTGCTCATCAGTAATAACCACAGAGATTTTCAGTAATTTTGCATTTCCTTCAGTAATTCCACGGACGCGTAATACACGGCGTTTTTGAACAAATGTGTACAAAACTCCAACTACATTTTTAACATTGAACAAATAATGTGTACAAAACTCCAACTACATTTTTAACATTTTAACAAAAAATATAAACAGTAAAAAAGGAACAAAAACAACAAAGCAGAATTAAAATACCTTGGGATGATGGCAGATGACGGACTCAGGACAGGAGTTTCAGGTCAATTCAAAGGTGATATACTTGACAGTTTGTAACTTACACAGCAGTCACCACAGATGACACCACTGATGAAGAACCTAATGTACAACCCCCCCCCCCCCCCCCCACACAAAAAAAAAATATATATTATGTGTGTGTGTCCCTGAGCTGTGCTGACAAGATAGTGGCGAAAATGAAAAGGACCTTTTCATTTTCGCCACTATCTTGTCAGCACAGCTCAGGACAAGTTGTTTTCGCAGATCAGCTCACACAACAGTCTTTCTGCGTTGGTGATCTTCCGTGTGTGGGTCTGACGGCTGCTCTCGCTGGATTTCGTAAACAACGATGTGATCTTCTGACTGGAGGCACTCGCAGCTGTCTCTTTGTGCATTTTCCCCGAGATATGGCGCTTGCAGTCATTTGCTCCCCCATGTCCGATGGAGAAGTCTGAATTGCACACCGAGCAGAAATGAGTATACAATCCAGGTCCATGACAAGGCCAAGTCCGCGTGTATTTACTTCGGAACACTTGCTTCTTCGCCTTCTTCCGTTGTGGCACAGTGGTTTTCGAACCCTCGTCATCGGTTTCATGCAAACGTTTAGAAGATTTTCTCCGCCATTTTCACAATCGCCGGCAAAAAAATCGGTTGAAACTTTGTCTTACAATGGCTGAACAAAAAGCTTCGAATGGCGCGCACAGATGTGATGGTGTGTCGTGTTGGCCCACAGCACCACATTGACCAATCGCAAGTTCCGAACCATCTGGTTTCGGCTTGAGTCAAGGGAAGTTACTCTGCGGTCTCGGAAAGGTCTAGCAGTCGACAATTTTTCGAGTCTGAAATTTGCGTAGTTTTTCAATTTTCTTTTCCGTAATTTCGCACGGAAAATCGTACCTCCGTAATGGGGGGTTAATTTCCGTAAAATTACGGACGATTACGGAAGGGTAGGCAGGTCTGCTGTAGGTTTGATAATTAGTTATTGTCATGAAAAATGTAATATATCTGCACTATTGAGATGACTGAATTGGCGAATTCCCAACAATTCTTTTAATACCAAACTCGACTGGGTTTATTTCTTGTAGATAACATAGATGCTGCATGAAAGCTTGTACGCAAGTGGTCAGGCAATATTAGAACAATGACAAAAAACACAATATTGTGCAAAAATGACGTCATCACTTTCTGGGAAGTTAATTTTCCATAGTTAAGTAGTACACAAGTTTGATACATGCCTCTGCTCAGACTACAGCAACAAAATATTGGATTACAAATGTGTAAAGCCTTGTTTGTTTGCCCTTTCACTAAATGTCTCAATAAGGACGGAAATATAAAGCTGTGTGCAGCAAGCTCGCTCTCTACCTGTGTGCATGTAAATGCATGTGTGTGTGTGTGGTGTGTGTGTTGTGTGTGTGTGTGTGTGTGTGTGTGCATGCGCGCGTGTGTTACCGTTGTTGATATGATTGTGGCTTTTGTTGCTGTTGTTTCGACTGTAGCATGAATCAGGCCGAGTCATCATGTAGGCAGGCCCCAACAATATAAAAGTTGTCAGTTACGTCAGTCTGCGATATGTGAATCTTTCATATGCGAGTCACACCATTACATGAACACAGCGATCAGTGCAGAACTTCCTTACACAACAGCTTTGCTCAGCTGACCCATGAGCCAGCAGTTTAGTGAAGTGCATGGCTCATGGCTAATCACTGTACTGTCCCGTGGTTGGTTGTTTTCGCTGGAGTATCCTATTGGTGGCCTATGGTGTCTGTGCAGAAGATAATTCAAAACAGCATAATATTGCATGACATGAATAAGCATGCTCTGGGGCGTTTCAATGGAGACGCATTCCGATGGTTTCTCATGTGCGTATAGAATCCTTTTCAAGGAAACAGACTGCTCTCTTGTCCAGTACTGTCAGTGGGACAATGAACACAATGTACAAGTTGAATTTTTTTTTTAGAGAAAGGCGTTTCCTTTTTTCCTGACGGCTGAACACATGCCGCACACATCAAGCACTGACATTCTCCTTTCCTTAAATTCCTATTTGAGTCTGTGTTTATCACGTTACCCTGGATGAATATGCCACACTGAACTGGCAGATTTGGGGCGCAGAGTTTATACTGGTCACCATGCTCTCTGCTGCGCTGACCTCAAAGGTTAGCTGGAAATTAAAATTTTATTCTGAGCACAGTGGGTATTCTATTTTGATCTTTTCTGCTTTGCTTTCATTAATTAACGTGACTGTAGCATGGCTTTACATCCAGAACAGACAAAACACACTGCAATGGGTAGACAACCATGCCAATTTTCTCTCTGCTCCTCATGACGCCTAGACCCAACAGCATAGGAACAGGCAGCCTTAGGGAGCAGGTGATCTGCAGGTAAAATACACCTACCACATCACTCATATATGTTTCCCTATCCATTTCATAACCCTCAACGACATTTTCTTTCATACTAACATCCACACACTAATGAAAGCTGTGAGATATACCAGAACAGCTGATGGAAACTATCTTTTAATGTAGAATTATGGAAACCTGGTTTGAAAAAAGTGGATACGAGGCTCGGGTTGGTAAAGCGTTTTGCAATTCCCCCTCCCCCCTCAGGTGTTTTGTTTTTCCTGCCATTCAGTCAGGTGGTTTTCTCCGAAATCTTAAGACCAAAGCACACAGTTCTCCAACCTGGAGAAAATTTATTTCCAATTCTAATTACATACAACACATAATCACTCATTAAAAAAACAACCCAAATCATTCATTAAAAAAAAAAAATGCTTTCAATAATTGGAACATGACACAATCCAGCTCATCGGAAAAGGCCCTGATCAGTGCCTGATAGGCTTTGGGTTTAGTACAATGAGTCTTGGATGGAAATGGGTAGCCCATATTTAATCATTAAGCACTGCGTGAAGTTCACCACTCTTTTCTGCTGGCAGCTAGTCGGACTTAATTCTTTGACCAGAGGGTTTTAAGGCCCTACCACAATTTTCATGTTCCAACCAACAATGCTCTTTGGATGCTTTGCTCTTTTTGGGCAAGTGTAATATATGAAAGTATATATGAAGAGGTGCATCATCTTGATGCTTAACCCCACAGGCTTGTTTTCACTCCAAAGGCATCTCTACTGATTCCTACATAATGCCTTTTATTGTGGCTACCTCATAATCTGATATGCTTTCCTATCAGCATTTAAGTTTGTGGACCATTTATTTTCTCCCATTTTCTTTCGCAATAGGATATCTGTTTTAGTTTCTGGCCTTTGGTATCAACAGCCTGTACAAATTTTTTCATCTGCATGATCAGCATTTGGGGTCCCTGGCACTATGGTTTGAATCCTAGCCTTGGTCTTTCAATGCCTTGTCTCTGGCCCCACTGCCTAAAGTGTTAGAAATTTTTTCAAAAAGGAAGGATCGGACACTTATCTGCTGGCACACTGCCTAAAATGTTTTAATTATTTCAAATGGAAGGTTCAGACATCGAGGAAGACCTGACGACAGTAATGAGAATTTTATTCAAAGTGGAGATTAGTTCACTGGCGGCAATGATAGCTGAAGCATGTGATAGAATGAGGGTGGTGGTGGTGATCATGGACGCAGCACAGGCCCAGCAGAGAGGAGAGCATGTACCGGGCTTGACAGAGGAGAGTTTCTGTGGTTCATGATGCAAAGACTGGCATCAAGATTTATTGTTCCTGCTATTTACTCACATCACAAGAATGCCACACCCCCTTCCAGTTTTTCATCAGCTGAAAACGCATCATTTGCCACACTCAAGTCCAGGCTTTCTGGCAAGGTGTGTATATTTCATTGTGTTATCATCCGTTACTGTTTACGGTTTTCTTTAATCTCACTCACAACATATATATGTGTACGCATAATAAAACACACACACACTTATGAAAGTAATGACAATAATTATAGCATAATGACATCTTTATATATTTTCAGGAAACAGCATGGGTAAGTAAACAAAGATAAGCATCTTATAGACAGCTAATGATTTATTGTGCTGTTGTCAGAGACTGCTGCTGTTCTGCAGTGGATGGATAGGAAGCCAGTCCATCACCACCAAGGTCAACCCCCACACCACGACAGATGTGACCATGTGCTGAAGGCAGTTCCGGAAACCCCTGGCTGTTCAGGACTACATTCATAACATGGCTGGTGTGGACCAAAGTGACCAGCTGCGGTGCCGCTAAACCTCTTCACCATGAACCTCATCCTGTGTGACAAACTAGGCCACATACTTTCATTTACATCATTCTGCGCAAAGTCATGCTGATTATTAGTATAGCAAGTAAGCCATTATGTACACAGAGTGTGGTGGTGTAGGTTTTTAGTTTGGGTTTTTTTTCCCTTATTTGATGTAAACAGTGGATCATAAGGTGCCCTATACGCTACATAATATGAATTTTTTTTTTAAAATCGTATTTGGATATTTCTTTGTTTTATTGTGTGAGTGAACAGGTTGTTGCAAAGACATCGTGCTTCTCTGGACACATATACTAGACGTCTCCCGTGTTAATTCAGATGGGAAAAAAAGGGTTGTTTTTCACCTTGCTCTAGAAAATGAAAGTGAAGGTATAAAGTTTGTACTTTCACCCAACTAACTCGATTGGTTTCTAACCAGTTCTGAAAGTTTTATGTCCATGCTCCTTAGAAGTGTTTTTGGAATGATTTTTTAAATGACTCTTACAAATGGTTTGTTCCACGGGAAAGTAAAGGGGTAAAAACTGCAAGTGCCAACCGAGTTAAAACTGAGGAGAAAAAAAAAATAAACACCTTTCACTTCAAAGAAAAAAATACTATTCATAGCACATACTATTTCTGTAGTTTGCCTATTTTAATTTTTTTTTTCCAAACTTATTTTTGTTGTTTTTTCTACTGACATCCTTTCTGTTAGTCTCTTGTATGTCTCCCCACCCCAAAGCGATAGGTTCACAAGTGTAAACAATTCTTCCATTTTCATAGGAATCTACTCAACGTCACCCCCTTTTCCTTTCCATAATAAATTACCGCATGCAAACACATCAATCTGCATATGACATGTCTTATAATACAGATGTTGATGAAGAATGCACTTACAGTCATGCTGTGGGGCGATCATGTGCACAGCCTTGCTCAGGACCCGCCCCAGCACAGTCAGCTGATTGCGGATCTGCTCACTGGGCATGCTCTGAATGGTGGGCCCCTCAGCTGCCTCCTCCTTCTGGGACAACCCCAGATCTGTGCCAAAAGACAGAGACATAGTGCGGTGGTCGATTCGTACCTGCGCATGAATGAAAAAACAGAGACAGGAATTCTTTAGTATGTTTTTCACAATCAGCATGATCACTTTTATAATAGTTTGTACAGTAATCACATCTGATGATCTGTCAATTCAAAATAAATTGCACGAAAAACAATTCTTATGCAACGTGTTTGAAAATACTTGAATAAGCTAAACCACTTTTTTTTTTTTTTGCAATAATGCTCACAAAAACAATGTCAATATATAATGAAATTATTCTCAACTGTTCATGAAAAAAAAACTAACATTCCACAAAGTTGATTAAAACATACAAAAAACAAAAGCCACTTCTCACCTGCAGTTCCATATTTTTAGCAGCACCAACAATGACTCTCTCCAGCTTGTACTTATCAGCGAATGGCACCATAGAAGCAAACCGCTTGAACTCGATGGTCTGGTACACTTGTGAAACCTATCACAGCAATACAAACATCTTTTTCGTGAACACAAACACAAAAGAATTTAATTTAAAAATAAGTGCTTTTAAGAGCTTTATCAAGGGCCTTTACTTGCTCAATCTTTTGATCTTCTGTCACGAAACCCTTTTTTGGCTGGCATTCCAATTCTCTGCAATTAACTATTTCATCTACAGCCTTTTTAAAACATAATTACTTAAGTGCAAGGGTCAATCATGCTACCCATAGTTTTAAGAACAAGTTAAAGTGGAAAGAACAAGACACGCAAGACAGATGACAGAAGATCAGATTCGCTTTATCCAAAAATTATCAACCCTATCAAATATTACTAAAGACAAAAAGTGCAATGTTGTCTCTTTCTTTTACATCTTCCCTCAGCAGATTCACTTGTACTTAAAACCTTCCTCTTAATCCTAGAGTGCTAAGAAACAGCATGCAGCTGCCAAACCAGTGCTCATCTTTTCTCTTAGTTTACACATCAGTAATGAAGATTTTCCATTAAGTTGGCGACATCCTTCCACTGATATGAAATGAATACACAAATCAGTTCCTATGAATACGCACATCAGTTCCTATAGCTTGCATTTTCTTTTCTACAAAGAAAGTTTTGACCAACTGTACCTGCTTGGACACGGGTGATGTTTGATTTCCTCCTGTGTGCACATAGTAGCCAGTGTAATGCCACCGATGTACTGTATGATGGGCGACTGATGGGTACAGTCGAAGGGGTGGAAATCAACTTCAGTATTTGTAGAGATTCTGGGTTCAGTGGTTACGTAAGAGGGCTCCGTATTTCCCCTATACTAATCCATGGTTAAAGGAAAAGAAACATTTATGAAAGTTCTGATGAGCCGTTCAGAACAATTATATTCTCCTTTTATTCCTCCATGAACACACCCTGATACATTTTGGATGCAGTTGCAATGTGTGCGATTCTATTGTGGGCTGCGTTTTTTTCTGCAAAAACTCAAATGTTCAGCAGTCAGAGGGAAAGTGAGTGAAAAACTTTCTGATGCTTCAAATTAAACCCTTAATCTCAATTAAAATCCCTCCAATTTGATCCATATCAATGATCTTAACCTCTTCCTGCTGCCCGTGTTATTACGGGTCGTTTTACGCGATCTGTACGCCCGTATACGTGTCTATTACGGGGGTTCTTCGTCATCGAAATTCGAAAATCGGCGGGAATAACCCTAGAAATGTCCCTGACTTATGGGGTTTTTAATAGAGTTCTATCCCTTTTTCGGTGTATGAAGTTTTTAAGTAATTGTCGGTTATATCCAAGTGGGGCGAGTGTTATCATAATAAAGAGGGCGGACAGGACGAAGCTCAAACACAGGCCCTTTTAAAGCGTTATGGCAGGGAAGTTTAGATGAAGTGTTGAATTGATATTGATGTTGGTGACGAAGATTCAAGCATCAGGTGACAGTGATAGTGATGAGGAAAAGACGGACGGTTAACCAGCACATCCTTTTGTCGGAACTCGTGGTGGTCACGAAGGAGGCCGGACTTGCCACGTGATGTTTGGTCAAGGGTTTACCGGCCTGATTCCGACAGATCAGACCAGAGCGTTCCGCACCAGCAGCACCCTCTACTTTATGAGAGGTGTGGTAGGGGCAGGGGAAGACTAGAGGCACTGGACAGCATCAAATAAGGGGGCGTGGCAGAGGGCGTGGAGCTCGACAATCTTGCTCCATTTATTCCAATGCAAAATCAGGGGGGGACTGATGGGAATCGTGCGATGCCTGCAATTGAGCTGTATGGTCGAAGAAGGTGCTGTACCGCTTTCCCAGTCTTCAGCTCAGTAATGACAAGAAAGATTTCAAGTAAGTTTCTTTCTCTCTCTGAGTCTGTCTCTTGTTTACTTGTTCTAAAAATTTCCTTCCCCCCTCCCTCTCCAACTCTTTCCTTGTGAAGTCTTTTTTTTAGCATTACAATAGATTGAGGATGATGTGTTTTGTGTGTGTGTGTGTGTTTTGTGTGTGTGTGTGTTGTGTGTGGGTGTGTTTTGGTGTGTTGCTTCTCTGTAATGTGTGTGTGTGCACTTCTGTTTTGTGTGTGTGTGTGTGTGTGTGTGTGTGCTTCTGTGGTGGGGTTGTGTGTGTGTGTGTGTGTTGTTGTGTGTGCTTCTATGTGGTGTGTATGTGTGTATGCTTCTATGTGGTGTATTTGTGTGTCATTGTTTTGGTTTTGTGTGTGTGTATGTGTGTGCTTTATGGGGTTTGTGTATGTGTGTATACTTCTATGGGTGTATTTGTGTGTCATTGTTTATGATGGTGTGTTTTGTGTGTGTGTGTGTGTGTGAGAGAGGAGAGAAGTGTGTGTGGTGTGTGTGTGTGTGTGTGTGTGTGTGTGTGTACAAATGTTTGTATGTGTACTTGATTGTTTCTGGTGTGTGTGTGTGTGTGTGTGGGGTCTGTGTGTGGTGTGTGGTGTGTGTGTGTTTTTTTTGCTTGTTTACACACACTGATCAAATGTTTTCAATTCCTATTTCAGATCATCCTACAATTTATCCACTTTCACAACTCTGCGATGCCACCACCGCCCATCCCCAGTATGACGGCTGTACAAGATCCGCCCAGTACTGGACCACCTCCATGAAAGATTTCAGGAGGGTGTTGAGCCACGGTGAGAGGTTGTGTGTGGATGAAAGCCTACTCCTTTGGAAGGGTAGGCTTATATTTTGCAATACATCCCCCTCAAGCGTGTCGGTTCGTGATCAAGTTATACCTCTGCTACGGTTCAAACGATGAAGTGAGGCTGATGGAGAGGCATTTTCATGTTCCCCCTCCCCCCAAAAAACCCCAAAAAGGCAGCACCACAGAGGGCCTGCAGGGTCTGCACCAAGAAGCTGAAAGATCAGGCGTGATGTGCGGTCCCACTGCCCTCCTGTCCCCCCAAGCCTGCACTGTGCTAAACCCCAGTGCTACATGGATTATCACACTAAGTTCAACCATGGGAGTGTGTGGATTTCCCGTTTGCACAGCTTAGTTTTGCAGTGCATTTTTTTTTTTAGATCTTCTTCAGTTAGTCAGTGTGTGCTTTTATCTCTGTGTTTTTATATTCTTGAGGGCCTGTGTGTTTTTCTTTTTTTTTCATCTTCATGGTGGTGTTTCTTCTGAAACTGTTTTAACTGGGGGAAATAATAGACTGGGTTATATTAGTGAGGCTGCTCAACCAAGAACAACCCACAAACCCGCGAGATGTGCAGAAAGAAGTACTGGATTGTGTAAGACATGTACTGAGGAGTACCAGATGTTTCTCCTGCATCCAGTGAAAAACTTAAAATCAGTTTTCTAGTGTTTTGTGTGGTTTTATATACAGCAATATGACTGTTTTTCTTTTGAAAACTTCATAAGATTTGATTTCATCAAATTTTACTGTTTACTTACAAATTGATTATTAGTACATCAGGACAGGTTATAGCCCAAAAATGCAAGAAAAAAACATGCCCAAAAATGTAAGACTTGTCTGAGTAATTTGGGCAGTAGTGATCACATTGTAAACCTACTGCAAAAGGAAAATTTGGTCCCTTTATGTCTGGATTATGGTACCTACAATGATATATGTATGTATTATCAACAGAACAGACTTTGCTGGCATTCATTTTCAAAAGCCGATGTTTATTTATGTTCAGTCAATTCTAACATCATTTTTTTTTAAAGTTTTGTATGGTTTGAAAGAGCTGCCAATGTATGTGTGTGTTTCCCAAAACAGTCATTTCATTACTAAAAAAATTGGTTATGTTCTTTTTGCCATATTACTTATCAACAAATCAATTGTAATGACATCACATCATTTCCCAGGTAAGGGGAAAAATGCAAACAATCTAAGAGATATCTAATAAATGAATGAGTAGTGAACAGATGAGTGAACCTACTGTCAAAAGCAGAATTCTGTCCTTTTCCCTGGGATTGGGGTACCCCAAAGATGATGTATTTCCAAACAGAAGATGATTTTTGGCAATGATTACAAAACCCGATGTTTGTATGATGTCCAATCAATAGTAACACCAATTTTTTCCATGTTTTGTATGGTTTGAAAGAGCTGCAATGTATTTAGGGCTTTTTAAAAAGGTCTATCCAAAATCAGAGGAAAATTTCTGAAGTGGCGAAGCCACGAATGCGTGCCCGCGAAGCAGGCACGCCTGCTAGGGGGGTCTGGGGGCAATGCCCCCCAGGAAAATTTTGAAAATCTAGAACAAAAATCTGTGCACTCTGGCTCATTCTGAGCCTATTTTTGGGAAAAAAATTGCACAGAAAAAGTGCAAGATTTAATGCAGGAAAGGTAATCCATACAGATATTCAATCCACTGTCAAAGACAAGACAAAGGTCTTAACATCTAAATCTTAAAATGTATTTATATCAACACATTTCATGTGAAAAGAGCATAAAAAAGACCAACAGGTTATCAAGACAAAACAAATGGTTATTGGTTGGGGACACAGTTATCAAAATTCAAAAATCACGTTTGGAATGTGGAACTAAGCAATCTGGAGGGGCTGGTTCTGTGCCTCTTACGACAAGCACAGCCAAGCTGCAGAAATTTTTCTTTCCTTCCCTTGTCTGCAGGGGGGAAAACTGCGATCGCGGTGTCTCTTTGTGGGCAAGATGCTCTTTCAGTGCGACGATCCCGCGGAAAGTGTAGACGATGTCTGTGGTGCACAGTACACATCTTGCACTGCCTGGCACGTCAACCTTTCGAATATGTTGACCGATCCGCTCGAATTCATCGGGATCTGACCTCACTTTCACGGACTTTAAAGTCCACTCCCCTCCTCCATTTGTTTTTGATCCCGCTTTCGTCAAACTTCTCTCCACGTTCGATGATTCTCACAGTCGCCATCTTGATAGATTAGGCGCCTAAAGCTACCGGTGCGAAATGGCTGTTTGCGACTTTGAACCGAATACGAATCAGAACCATATGCGAATGCGGACGCGTTTGGGGCGTTTTAGATCGGGTTTCTTTCCCCGAGGAAATCGATTTTTTTTCCCCGAGGAATTTTTTGGCTTCCCGAGGAATTTCTCGGATCCGAGGAGGATTTTAAGCCCTGATGTATGTGTGTGTGCCCAAAAACAGTCATTTCATTACTAAAAAAGTTGGTTATGTTACTTTTTGCCATATTACTTATCAACAAAATCAAAATGTAATGACATCACATCATGCCACAAGGTATAAGGGGAAAACATGCAAACAATCTAAGAGATATCTCAGTAAATGAATGAGTAGTGAACAGATGAGTGAACCTACTGTCAAAAGCAGAATTCTGTCCCTTTACCCTGGACTGGGGTACCCCAAAGATGTATGTATTGCCACACAGAAGATTGATTTGCTGGCAATGATATCAATACCAGATGTTTGTATGATGTTCAGGCAATACTCACACCATTTTTTGTATGTGTTGTGTGGTTTGATGTGTTGCAGTGTGTAGTGTGTGCTCGAACACTGTCATTTTATAACAAAAACATGTTGATTGTGTTACTTTTTTACTATACTAGTGCCACCAAAATCAAAATATTATGAACCACATAATACCTCATGCTATTAGGAGGACAACTGCAAACTATCTAACAGATATCTCAATAAATGAATGAGTAGTGAACAGATACGTGAACCTACCACAAAATCAAAATTCTGTCCTTTACTCCTGAATTGGGGTAACCCCAGTGATGGATGTATTACCACATAAAAGAACATTTGATTGGAATGATATCAATACCAGATGTTTGTATGATGCTCAGCCAATACAAACACCATTTTTTTCATTGTTTTGTGTAGTTTGATGTGTTTCAATGTGTGTGTGTATGTTCAAAAACAATTATTTTATTTCAAAAAGGTTTATCATAATACTTTTTACCAAACTATTTGGCAACAGAATCAAAATATTATGAGATCTCATTATAGACATGGCACTAAGAAAGAATCATGCAAAAAATCTAAGACATATCTCATAAATGAATGAGTATTGAACAGATTGTGAACCTACCACTAAAGCAAAATTCTGTCCCTTTACCCTGGGATTGGGGGTACCCCTAATTATGCATGTGTTACCACACAGAAAAACATTTGCTGGCAGTAATATGAATACCAGATGTTTGTATAATGTTCAGTCAATAAAATCACCAGTTTTTTCACTTTTCTCTTTGGTTTGATGTGCTGCAATGTGTGTGCGTATGCAGAAAAAGTGTCAATTTATTACAAAAATGGTTGATTATATTGATTTTTATCATACTTTGACCAGCCAAATCAAATTATTATGACACCACATCATAGCACAGGGTATAAGAAAAAAAACATGCAAAAAATCTAAGAGATATCTCAATAAATGAATGAGTAGTGAACAGATGAGTGAACCTACTGCAAAAAGCAAAATTTGGCCCCGGCACACAGCAATACAGAAAAGCACTTATACTGTGGCAGGGAAGGGGTTAATTTAAAAAAAAAAAAAAAAAAAAAAAGTGGGAGCCATAGAACCCTTGTCTGCATGAAACAGACATTTACCCTGCAATTCATTATTCATAACTTGGGTGACTTCATGGAAGAAAGTTAAACTCTACATTTCTATGTCCTCTGGATATCCCATTTTCTTGTGAAGTTACTCTGCACCCATAACGAGACAAACTAATCATGAACAGCACATGTACACAGCTCTAACATTCAGCAAACAGAAATGCTCGATAACTTGAAAATACATATTTGGTTGCTGTGAACTATCTATGCTTTTCTGTGTAGACAGAATTTCTAATATTTAACTAAATGTGATGTCTACATCTGTGGAGAACACTACCCAAGTCACACTTCTACTTTGTGAACCACATGTTCTTCACAATCACAGTACTACAAAGTTCAGGCCAGCAACAGCTAAAAACCTCCCATGGCAGAAAGTTTTGAACGCTATGTTTTGTCACAACATAAAACTAAAATCCACTTTCTCCGATACCAAGTATGACGCAATTTGCAGTGTTCGTTTGAGAGGATCCCCCCCCCTCCCCCCCAAAGCAGTATCTGATTGTCTAGTACAAGAGAAAATGACATGGTATACCAGGAGACTTTAACCTATAACAATTTTGAAAGATAAATGGCTAAGATTATCATCAAGATATACTGTTTAGTGCCACTCACAGACCAGTCACCAAGCAACACTCACCAGATCTTTGACCAGACTCTGACGGGTAGGAGGGCGGGCAACATCAGGAGGGTGGCCAGGCGTCTCTGTTTCTCAATGCCACTCTCATCCATCACCAGCAAACTGTCCACTGCATTTCGCGAAGCAGGAATGGGAATGGCCAGAGTGGCACACACCACACGGTTAGCCATCCTGTTCACACCACAGATGCACTTGGTCATCTTTCAGGTTATCGATGTCAACCAACTTTCCACTGTCAACATCCTATCCTATACCACACACTCATTTTCCATTATGACTATCCTCTAATAAAATTTACAAGAATTATACAGAAATCATACAATTACACCATCAAAAAGTTTCGAACAACTTGCATCCCAAATATTAAGTGTGTTTGCTGGTACACTGTAAATTTCCCAAGTGGAGCAACTCATCTAGTGAATCAGCATGTTTTCTTTCTGCCTTCATTGACCCTGGAGAAAAATGTAACTTTCCACAGCAACACTTGAAGGCGAATGAGTACATGAAGGAACATGACATTTAGGTCAAACAGTACAAAGAAAAACGTTGGACTATGAGCTCTGGCATAACAGTAACTTCCATGTTTTCTACAACATGATACCCCTCTGGCCGAAAAGTCAACTTAAAGTGGCCCACAGAACGGCAAAATCACCTGAACAATTAACTGTGACAACAACTCTTTTGTATCTATAGTCCGTTCTGTATCCATGTCAGCGCAAATCAGCACTCAGTCATCTTTCAGGTCATCAATGTCAATCCATTTTCCACTACCAACATCCTATCCTATACCACACTAATTTTCCACTATCAATATCCTCTAATAAAATTTACAAGAATTATAATGAAAACATACAATTACACCATCAAAAAGTTTCGAACGAAACTTTCATTCCAAATATTAAATGTGTTTGCTGGTACACTGTGAATTTCCAAAGTGGAGCAACTCATCTAGTGAATCAGCATGTTTTTTTTCTGCCTTCATTGACCTGGAGAAAAATGTAACTTTCCACAGCAACACTTGGAGGCGAATGGGTACATGAAGGAACATGACATTTAGGTCAAACAGTGCTAAGAAAAACTTTGGACTATGAGCTCTGGCAAAACAGTAACTTCCATGTTTTCTACAATATGATACCTTATCCTCAAATTCTGGCCAAAATGTCTAAACTCTCTTGACAAGCGCGCGCCCGCTAGCCCCAACCGGATATCACACAACCAAAAGGCTGTGAGCCTGCCAGCGTCCGGTAAAACACGTGGCAACAATGGGCGCCCTCATGTTTTTCGTAGAAAAGAAGTCTTGCTAGAACGTGACTTCCTTCTTCCTGTAGCGATTCACTTCTGTTTGCAAAAAAAACGCGAACCAATACATGCCGTAGTTCTCGACTTATGAATTTTTTAAGTTTTGTGGTCGAAATACTGTTTTTCACCATGGCTAACCTTGATTTCTGCTGTTCTATAATGAGATTTAGTGATGAAGATACTGTGATTTGTAGGATTTACGGCATAAGACTTAGTGAAAGTGCTGGGTAATGAAGCTTACAGTGACCTAGATTTCGACTGGGATGAGGTTCCAGATATGATAAACGATTCGGAAGAAAGTTCTGAAGAAGATTCCCCCCCCCCCCCCCCCGCCCCCGCTTTATGGCTCATGTGACATTCTTCAAACTTACGATATAGCAACATATAAATTCGTAGGAACTTTAAAAATTATTTTCATTTCATTATTTCCTTTCCTCTCTTTTAAATTAATTTTTAAATTGGGTAACCATGTTCAAATTACGGAGTTACTTATCTTGCCGATGGTTTACGGCGTAACTAAGCTCAGGTAAGTGCATACTGAAGAGGGTTAAGTGCCCCACAAAATGGCAAAATCACTTGAACAATTAACCGTCTTTAGTATGCACTTACCTGAGCTTAGTTACGCCAAAAACCCATCGGCAAGGTAAGTAACTCCGTAATTTGAACATGGTTACCCAATTTAAAAATTAATTTAAGAGAGGAAAGGAAATAGTGAAATGAAAATAATTTTAAAAATTCCTACGAATATATATGTTGCTATATCATAAGTTTGAAGAATATCATATGAGCCATTTACTCGGGGAAAAAAAAAATCTTCAGAACGTTCTTCCGAATCATACCTGGAACATCACCCCAGTCGAAATCTAGGTCACTCTAAGCTCCATTACCCAGCACTTTCACTAAGTCTTTATGCCGTAAAATCCTACAAATCACAGTATCTTCATCACTAAAATCTCGTTATAGAACGGCAGAAATCAAGAGTTAGCGATGGCGAAAAAACAGCATTTCAGCCACAAAACTTTAAAAATTCGTAACTCGAGAACTACGGCACGTATCAACTCGCGGTTTTTTGCAAACGGAAGTAAATGGCCACAGGGAAGAAGGAAGTCACGTTCTCACGAGACTTCCTTTCTACGAGAAATATGGCGGCGCCCATTGTTGCCACGTGTTTTACCGGGCGCTGGCAGTTGCTCAGCGTTTTGGCCGTGTGATTTCCGGTTGGGCGCTAGCGGGTTCTCGCCTGTCAAGAGGGTTAACTGTGACGGCAAACTCTTTCATATCTACAGCCTGTTCTGTATCCATGTCAGCACAAATCAAAGTATCAAATCACCCAGAATGCAAATTATCAAAAAACGGAGATTGTTATTGCATCTCAGATCTACACACCTGCAAATGTGTGATCACGCTTGTATGTTGTAATCAAAAGACGTTTATACCTACATCAAGATCACCAATGTACGGCAAAATACAACTGTAGCATATAATTCTTAAAAGAGACAGCAACACTTACAATCAATCGCAGCACAAAAGACCTTTTCAAGTTGCACATAGCTTTTCATAAAAAAAACAAACAAAAAACAACTACAAATCATGCTGAAACTGGTAACCAGCCATGTGTACCACATCCCAAGTACTTGTCTGGCTTGCACTTTCCATCTTTTCAGTACGGATGCACTGTCGCTCAGCTGGCTGGGCAGGCAAAAAACAGTCTGTCTAAACCCTGACAAGCTGAAGGCCAGGGGCATTTTTCAACAGCCGATCGGATCAAGACACAATCAACATCATTCTTTGTGTCTTGGCATTCTTTGACTTTCGGCGATTGACTATCGAGTACAATAAAGGGACTTAACACTGACCCCATCCATCCCAGAAAAATGATCAAGCTGTTAACAGATTCTTTGGCTTCATACACAAGGCTAGTAAGCTCTTTCCTCAAAGGATCATTTGTATTATATCGCATGTATATGCAGCAATGCATGACAATGGAAGCCGAACGCATTTGCAGAACATCATCATTTTGCATGTTCTTATCAGACCTGCAACAGACCTGTTTACTTTACGCCTTTGGCGTAATAAATCACGATTTCAAACCTCCAATTACGCCATTACGCCTTCAAACATTAAATTCCGCCACGCGGATCGCCAAAACTACACTTTCGAAAGCAATCATTCTCGTCGTTCAACAACGCGATGGCCCGTTCACTCACTGTGCCGCCTGCGAAAGTTACAGTGTTCAGTTAATCCTTCATATCAGTGTAACCGAAAGCCAGCATTGCGGGCAGGCATGAGGTTGAACGTTTTAGTAAGGGAGATAACTTTCGCGGGTTGACATCATTATCAAAGATGGCGTCAAAACGTGCTCAGCATGAGACAGACGACGATTCTGATTGCCGTGTTACGGAAGAAACAGTTCCTGAGAAACCAAAAAAGGCACGAGTTACTCAAAAATACCGCAGGTATACCATGACAAGTATAACTGTCTTTTCCCATCAAGAAAAGGGCCGAGATATGTGCATTGTAGCATATGCAAGTCGGACTTCAGCTGTGAACATGTCGGAATGTTCGATTGTAAGAGACATGTGGGCACGGCTTCTCACAAGCAGTTCATCGTTCCAGTGCTGCCTGTGAGAGAGTGTTTTCCATGGTGAGGAAAAACTGCACAGAAGCAAGATCTTCACTGCTGCCAGAGACAACTGAAGCTCTAATGGTGTTAAAAGGACAACCAGGCGAATGCAGGGAGATGTCAGACAAGGACTTGGTTCAGCTGATATCAGCCTACTACAATTCTTTAAAAGCTTAGAGAACATTTCTCTCTCTCTCTCTCTCTCTCTCTCTTTTTTCATGCTTGGCAGTGGGGGTGGAGGCACTGCAGAGTGACTGATTGTGTATTTGTGTGAGAACATTTGCTTCCAGGATTTGTACACAAGGGGACTTTCTGAAGACTTCAGATGTGTGTGTGTGTGTTTTTTTTTAATCATTTTAAATACATTATTTATTTGGTATCCTCCAACTTGGCAGACATCCTTTGACCAAGTAAAGTGGTTCCAATGGCAGTTGGTTAGTTTTAATTTGTTTTTGTTATATTTTGAGTTGAATTTTCATGGTCATAATGATGAAATTTAACCTTAGAATGTGCACCAGAATGTGCACCAGATTGCACCATTTTGCTTCCCCCCAAAACATTTTCCGGGGGGGGGGGGGCATGCCCCCGGACCACCCTAGCTATCTCGGCGCTTCGCGCCTTCGATTACACTTTTCCCCCATAAGATTACACTTTTCAGTATTTGGGATTACACTTGGGTAGCCAAGGGGGTAAACAGGTCTGCTGCAATCGCCCATAAGACTTGAAAGGTGTATAGTATGTGAGAAGAATATTGGAAATTGACTGCTGATGATTTTTCTAAGTATTATTAATTCACTTTTGGGGGGACTTTTGCATGTGTACTCATAATACAGATTTCCCATTTATTCTCCAACATTTGTATCCCTGCAAGATACATCCACATCGCACAGAAAATAAGCACACTTCTATTGCATGCTTGAGTCAGTGGATTTTTTTTCCACATTTGTTTTTCTTCCTTTCTTTCTCCTTTTTTAATGTACAATCTGTTAAAGCAGACATTTTTCATTGGTTCTCAAATATCTTATCACTGATTATATACACAGCAACTAAGTAGACTTAAATATCTGTTGGAACAAACCTTGAACTTACAAAAGATTTCTACCCAAGTAATTCTGTTCTTTGTAATGTGAAAAGCATAATCAACTGCAACCAAGAGAAACAAACTGTGTAGAAAAGAGAAGAGCTGGCAGGCAGGTCTGCATTATACTAACTTCTGCAGTTCTTCCTGAGTGAGGTTCTTGCGCTGATCACGAGACAGGTTAAAGAGGCGGTGCAGAGTGGAAGCGTGGAACAGATGGTTTCCAGACTTGCCAAAGACCAGGCCCAGTTTCTGATAGTAGTTAGCCATGAGGGATGGCTTGGGTTGCTTCTTGGACAGAGTGATCAGCCCATGGATGTCCTCCACTGCTTTGAAAGCCTCCTGATCAGCAATGAACAAACATTTACAACATTTTTAAAAACTTTCAAAATAATTCAAGATAATTTTGGACTTTACACTTAAACATACACATTAGAAAAGAGAAAAAAAACAATTACAATTTTGCACTGTGACAGGTTTCAACTTTCTTATGCCTTAAGAGGATAAGCCATAATTTCAAAACTTGCTCATTTTTCCAATGTTTTGATTACACAATAATTATTTTATAATGTATTTTTCACAGGGTGTATGCATGTAAGGACTGCGATGGACGGGTGGTAGCACAGGTGTGCAGGGACCTAAAACACCAGAACATGCACAGACTAGTACCGTACAGGTACAGCTATATCAATGATACCCTCGAATTTGTGTACACATCACAAAGTTTAAAGCTGTGTACAAATCACATACTTTAACAGTCTATGCTATCAACACCAGCTATCTTTCAGCAAAATTTCAAATATTTTTTGATAAGCAACTCAGACCTGGTCCTTAAAACGACAGCCACCAGTTTTCTTAACCTTTCTACCCCCGTTCCGCCCCTATTCCGCCCGACCCCTCAGGCTCCTGATCCGCCCTATACCGCCGTTCGTCAGTAGGGCGATTGTCTCGGTGTGCCTAACTTATTTGGGTTGACTACAGTAATAGACAAAACCGGTTTGTTATCCGGGCCTTTCACACCTTCTTCAGCGCCATTTGCAAGAGCGGTTTTGTGGCTTTTTCGAATTTTAATCGATTTATTTTGGTCATCCCATCGACTTCCGACGACGTTCAAAATGTCGCACTCTGACAGTGATAGTGACATGAGCTTGACTGTGGGCCAAATGTTCAATATGAATGTGTTGCCGACCGATAATAACGACTGGAATGAATCGGACATTGATCTCGACTCTGCAGACAGCAACAGTGACTATGAAGTTGAAAAAAAGGAGTGAATGCGGTAGTCAGTGCTCGGACTCGGCATGGCGAGGGTGGCAGGGGCTATGTGTCGGTGGTTTGGCCCAGTCATCGCAGTGGTCAAACGACGATTTCGCTGAAGTTCGTGTGTTTGAGATACAGGGGCCCCCACGCCCACAAGGGAATCTTCAAACCCCTTTTTTTTTTATTTTTCACTTTTTTTTCCTTTTGGACGATTCCTTTCCATGGTCGGGGGAAACCACTGTATGAAAGACAACGTCACGGTGCTGGTCTTCCTGAGGATAATTTTCACCCAACCATGTGGATGAAATCGGCTTTTTTTGGGTCTTTTTTGTTTTGAACAGGGCCCCTTTTCCCTCATCGTGATTTTTTATGGAAAGATTCTTCCCCTTTTTCAATGTTTGGGTGTCAGTGTCATGTCGAAGAACGGTTTGAACGCTGAACCAGTTTTTCCTCGTGTACTACTCAGTTTGTTCCCAGGGTAGGCTGGGTATGCCCCCTGTTAAAAGTCAGACCTTCATTTCCTGACAAGTGTTTTGCTAGCTTTCTACCTGGGAAAAACATCACAGTAGATGAGGAAATGATCAAGTTCAAGGGTCGTTGTGGTTTTCTGCAGTACTTGCCTGCAAAAACCAACGAAGGGGGGCCTAGGTGTGGGCTTTGTGTGTTGCGTTCTTTTTTATGCAAATTTTTCGTATTACGGGGAAAAACCAATGTGTCCCCGCGGGACAGGGATGCCCTGGGGGATGTGTTGAAAAAATTGTCAGAACCCATTATTTAAAGGGGTGGACCCCATTATTTTGATATTTATTTCACGTCAGTCCCCCTCAGGTTTAGGCAACACTTAGTTCTGAAGGCAGGGAGTTTAAGCTCCCCCAAAGTGCAGGGGCCCAACCCGTGAATGTAGGTAAGGGAAAAGGGGGTGTTTTTGCAGGTGCTCCCCAAAGCCAGAAACCCGTGCTGTACTCGCCCAAAGAATGTATCTGTGTCCCCGGTTGGCAGAATGTGTTCGGCATTGATGAGCGGCCATTAAAAAATGGGGCTCTCGTTTGATAATCGGGGTTTGTCATAAAAAATGTAATATATCTGGTTTGAGAGATGAATAGGCAAATCCCGAAAAATTTTTTAATACCAAACTGATGGGTTTTTTTTCCCGTGAAAAGGGAAAAGGGCCCTAAAAGGTGTAAAAAAGGGTAGGGTATTCAAACAATGACAACAACCCCAAAAATGTGCAAGAAGATGTCACATTTTTGGGAATTTAAATTTTTCCCCTTTTAATAGTAAAAAATTTTTGATACATGTTGTTGGACTAAACAACAAAATGTTGGGTCAGAAATGGGTAAGTTGTTTGTTGCCCTATCTAAGTGTCTCGAAGGGGCAAAAAAAATAAAGGTGCCTCATTCAGTATCTGTTTCAAAAGAAAACCTTGGTTGTGGGACTGTGCAAAAATAACGGAAAGGGTCTGCAAGGTTGAAGCCAGCAAATGTGTAAAAAAATTTGGGGGAACACAAAGGCGGTTTCGTGAGATTGGCATGGTGTTTTAAAGGGGCAAGCTTCAGGCTGTTGCTTGGTTTGCCCGTGAAGGCCCCCTTTTTACTTCGTCCAGGTGGAACGTGGAGAGCTTGTCAGAAAAGGGCGGGGGGTTGAAAAAGCCGGTATTTAGGCCCCCGGCTGTTGCTGTTTACCAAAAACTACAACGGTTGTTTGACAAGCTGTCAAATTTCGATCATTTATTTTTCCCAAACGGAAATCATGAAATGGTGGAAATATGTGTTTTTTTGCTGGACATGCTGGTTAATGCCTTTGTAATCTACAAAAAATTGCAGAGCCCACTAAACTGAAAGTGGATTTTTTCCCCTGAGATTGTCATGGGCTGGGGAATGGTTTCAAGGGGGCGAAAAAGGGGGTCGGCCGTCCCGTGTTATGACAAACCCGAAAGAAAACCCAAATCCCTTCCAAAAAACCGTTGCCCGGGCAAGAAGGATGTTTTGTTTGCAAGAAAGGAAGGGAGGAAACCCAGAGGCAATGCTCAGAAAACATGGTGTGTGATGGTAAGGGGGCTTTGTGCAAGGGCGTGGCTGCTTTTTTCTTTTCACCCGCGTGAGTGGGTTCCCACACATCATTTTTAGCAGTAAACCCGATCTTGATAAATCAAGGAGGCTTTGTCATTTTTTTTTTGTCAGACGGTTTTTGGGTTGTAAATATTGAAAAGGGCCCATAAAAAAGTACTGGAAATTTTTGATGAAGAAAAGTGAAACGGAAAGAAAATTTATGTCGGTGATTTGTGTGTGACAAAGGATCAAAAAAAAGAAAATTTCCCGTGGTGTTGTTTGGTTGATACTTTGGTTATATAAACTTTTCATCTGGAACCATATGGTGAGTAAAAAAAATTTTTGAGTGTTGTTTTGTGTTGGATGCCCGCCCCTTTCCCTTTCTAACACCTGATTTAGTTGAAATTATCGTCATAGGAATTTTTTTCTCCAAAACAAAATAATCATGCAGATCAACAAGTGCCTCATTACTTTTTCAGTAATTGGTATGATTTTTACTTCTTTTTTTTTTTTTTTTTTTTTTCTGCTATGTAATGCTATGTGCTTAAAAACGTCACAAAATTTCGGTTTTTCCTAGCCCTGTGTAATATAACCCCCACAAACCCTCAGTTCTTTTCAGATGGTGACCCGCCCTTCCCCCAAAAGGTAGGTGTTATAAAGTTTTGGGGTTTTTATTGCTGTCTATACTTTTCCGGTAGGGGGGGTTTTTCCGGTTTAAATTGGTGGTGAGTGTTGAGCATAAAAAAAATTTTCCATCCCATTAATAAAAGTGTAAAACCAAGTTTGCTTTCCCTAGATTTTTGCGAAAATTTGAAGTCTTTTTTTCCATTAGTTTTTTTTTCAATTTTTTTAAGCGGTACCCCAAAAGGGCAGCAAATTCCAAAATAAACTTTGTGTCTGACGCTTCTGTATACGAAAACGGAAATGAAAGGTTTGCTTTTTATCGCATTCTTTGCGGATTTCAGAGAAAAAGACTTACTTGGAAAATAATAAATGGCAATTTTTTCCCCTACCCCTTTCAATTTTTCTTTTTCAAAAAAAAAAAGGCAGTTAAATGGGCTTCACGATGACCAATTTCGTGCAATTTTGTACAAAAAAAAAGCCTTTTTTAGTTAATTTTTTTCCTTGTTTATTTTACTTCTGGTGTTTCTGCTGAAAAACATGCAGCCCTTTTTAAAAACCTTGAAAAACAAAGGGGGAATTTTTTTTTTTGCCTTAGGAATCAAAATTTTCTACCTTTTTTAAATTTTTTGGCGTGACGTTCCAACGGTTTTCCCTTTTTTTTTTGGGACTGAACCTTTTACCTTTCATCTTTTGAGTATTTTTTGTTTTTCTTTGTTTTGTCGATTTTTTTTTCAACACGCCCGATTCTCCAAAGTAAAAAAGGAAGATAAATAATGTTGCTTTACCCGCCGACCGCAAAAGGGCACATCAGGGGGTGTCACGTTTTAAAAAAAACTCACCCGCTTTCACGAACCCTTTTAACCAGATGGCTTTCGTCAGTAAGGGTGGTTTTTTTTTTTCACATGTTTGTAAAAGACCAAAAAGTTAAAAAAAAAAAACAACTTTATGTTGGGTTTTAATGTCCTGACTTCATCCTTTAATTCTCATTACAATCTTGCTTCCCTGTCTTTTTTGCCGACAATTCCTGTGCTCTTCTACAACAAAAGGTTTGTTATGCAAGTTCAGCACTTTTTCACTTTCAAGGGGCACCCCAACTTTAATTCTTGCACAGTGTTCTCCATTCCAACGAGTAAGCCCTGAGGGGCTGGTTACCTGGAGAGAATTCTTTAATTTGACTTGCATTGAACTTCCAAAATCAGTTTTTTTTGATCCAATCACCACCTTTTAAAAGTTTAGACCCCGATGGTTTTACCACACAAGAAAGACCCTTAAAAAAAGAAAAAAACAAGATAAATAATGTTGCTTATAGCCCCCGACCGCAAAGGGGCCTATCAGGGGTGCACCAGTTAAAATCAACTCACCGCATAATAAAAAAAAAAAAAAAATTTAAAAAAAAAACTTTCTACATCCCTTAAAAGACATCGTCTACAAACGCACCAGAAACTTTTTTTAAAAAACTTTTTTCCGTAAAATCTTAAATCAGTGAAAAAAATTAACTCTCTCAAAAACCAAGGGTCACATCAGGGGGGCATCCCGAACAGATCTTTTTGGACTCCGCGAAAATGTTTGTGTCTCACATCGTGCAAGCCCAACACTCTAAAAGAACATGTTTCATTGTGATGGGGATGACATGGAAAGCCCCCGGAGCTTTTTCACTCTTTAAAAGGTAAGCTGGGGTAAAACGTGTCAAGAATTAGTGTGCAACATCAAAAAAAGTGATGATACATTGGAGCTTGACTTTTATATGTGCCTTCAGTGTTTAAACACAGTCCTCTGGAACAACATTTAATTGTTCACATTTAATTGTTCAGAGTATCAAAGGCACATTTCACTTTCCATTTCTAGTTCACTGAACACTCATTCTCCATCAATAGTTCACAAACTTAAAGCCTTAACAACTGTAGAATTGTTGTCCTTTCGTTCCCAGACCTATCTGCCCCCCAAATTTCATTAGACAATAAAGGTTAAAAAAAATTTGTTTAAATGAAAATAAAAACAAACAAGGAGACATCCCCTAAAAAGGACGTTCCAAGCTTGTCGATATACCCTGTATCTGACAAAAACTGAGACTACCTGTTACTGTTCGTCTGAGCGTTTGACTATACTCAAGACCAAAAGGGCTGAGCTAAAATGTTAATTTGTGCGTGGTCATTTCTCCAGTTCTTGTTGCTGTGTAGATGTGTCTAGTACAGGGTATGAGGGCAAGCTTGGAACATCCTTTTTCGGCAATGTCTCCTGTTTGTTCTGTGCACTCTGTGTTATCATTTCTGCCAAATGATTCGTTGTACGCAGCATTTGTTTGGAATCATGGGTGTGTATTCATTTCATCATGGAAGCAAGTTACTGTTCCCTTATTCACTCAAAATTTCCTTTCAAAACCGATC
>CM031617.1:28028828-28043987 GCA_018398815.1 Conus ventricosus | reverse complement strand
TGTTCTGCAATGGTTGGCTTCCATTGTATGCTGCTGCATATACTGCGATATAATACAAATGATCCTTGAGGAAAGAGCTTATAGCCTTGTGTATGAAGCAAAGAATCTGTTAACAGCTTGATCATTTTTCTGGATGGACTGGGTCAGTGTTAAGTCCTTATTGTACTCGATAGTCAATCGCCGAAAGTCAAAGAATGCCAAGACACAAAGAATGATGTTGATTGTGTCTTGATCCGATCGGCTGTTGAAAAAATGCCCCTGGCCTTCAGCTTGTCAGGGTTTAGACAAGACTGTTTTTGCCTGCCCACCCAGCTGAGCGACAGTGCATCCGTACTGAAAAGATGGAAAGTGCAAGCCAGACAAGTACTTGGGATGTGGTACACATGGCTGGTTACCAGTTTCAGCATGATTTGTAGTTGTTTTTTGTTGTTTGTTTTTTTTATGAAAAGCTATGTGCAACTTGAAAAGGTCTTTTGTGCTGCGATTGATTGTAAGTGTTGCTGTCGCTTTTAAGAATCATATGCTACAGTTGTATTTTGCCGTACTTTGGGTGATCTTGATGTAGGTATAAACGTCATTTGATTACAACATACAAGCGTGATCACACATTTGCAGGTGTGTAGATCTGAGATGCAATAACAATCTCCGTTTTTTGATAATTTGCATTCTGGGTGATTTGATACTTTGATTTGTGCTGACATGGATACAGAACAGGCTGTAGATATGAAAGAGTTTGCCGTCACAGTTAACCCTCTTGACAGGCGAGAACCCGCTAGCGCCCAACCAGAAATCACACGGCCAAAACGCTGAGCAACTGCCAGCCCCCGGGTAAAACACGTGGCAACAATGGGCGCCGCCATATTTCTCGTAGAAAAGGAAGTCTCGCGAGAACGTGACTTCCTTCTTCCTGTGGCCATTTACTTCCGTTTGCAAAAAACCGCGAGTTGATACGTCCCGTAGTTCTCGAGTTACGAATTTTTAAAGTTTTGTGGCTGAAATGCTGTTTTTCGCCATCGCTAACCTTGATTTCTGCCGTTCTATAACGAGATTTAGTGATTAAGATACTGTGATTTGTAGGATTTACGGCATAAGACTTGGTGAAAGTGCTGGGTAATGGAGCTTAGAGTGACCTAGATTTCGACTGGGGTGATGTTCCAGGTATGATTCGGAAGAACGTTCTGAAGTTTTTTTTTTTTTCCCGAGTAAATGGCTCATATGATATTCTTCAAACTTATGATATAGCAACATATATATTCGTAGGAATTTTTAAAATTATTTTCATTTCACTATTTCCTTTCCTCTCTTAAATTAATTTTTAAATTGGGTAACCATGTTCAAATTACGGAGTTACTTACCTTGCCGATGGGTTTTTGGCGTAACTAAGCTCAGGTAAGTGCATACTAAAGACGGTTAATTGTTCAAGTGATTTTGCCATTTTGTGGGGCACTTAACCCTCTTCAGTATGCATTACCTGAGCTTAGTTACGCCGTAAACCATCGGCAAGATAAGTAAACTCCTTTAATTTGAACATGGTTACCCAATTTAAAAATTAATTTAAAAGAGGAAAGGAAATAATGAAATGAAAATAATTTTTAAAGTTCCTACGAATATATATGTTGCTATATCGTAAGTTTGAAGAATGTCACATGAGCCATAAACTGGGGGTGGGGGGGGGGGGGGGGGTGTGGCGGATTCTTCTTCAGAACTTTCTTCCGAATCGTTTATCATATCTGGAACCTCATCCAGTCGAAATCTAGGTCACTGTAAGCTTCATTACCCAGCACTTTCACTAAGTCTTATGCCGTAAATCCTACAAATCACAGTATCTTCATCACTAAATCTCATTATAGAACAGCAGAAATCAAGGTTAGCCTGGTGAAAACAGACCTGCCAACCATTACGCATTTCGCGTAATTTATTACGCCCAAGTGATAATTCTTACGCCCTTACGCATTTAGCCAAAAAAATTACGCATTGAAAGTTTTTCAACAACAACAACAAACAAACAAAAAGAAACGGACGAAAAAAATCGGCTTATGTACAGACACGCACGGCGCCGTGCGTATAACAGTAATCTTCAAGAAGCGTTTCCGGTCATGCGCAGTTCGTTTCACCATCTTTACCATTCAGCGAAGTTGGCGTCTTTTCGAAGTTTTAGCTACGAAAATGTCGAAACGTGGAGTAGAAAGTTTTGGACAAGATCCGAAAAAGAAAAAACTTGGTCAAAAGTTCCGAAAAGAATACTCGGAAAAGTTCCCCTGCATACGACCTTCGGCTAAAGGTGTAAATTTGTGCACGGTGTACCACTTGCGAGTCGGACTTCACAATTTCCAATCGCGGGATGGTGGATGTGAAGCGTCACTTGAGTCACGCAAGCACATCGATTCCTCTAACGCGCCCAATTCTTCCAGCATCACACTTTTTTTCAGACTGTAGACACCTCAAAGAGGATGAAATTAGGAAAAGGGTAATTGGGGCTGAAGCACTGGTGGCCGGATTTTTCGTCGAGCACAACATCGCTAGTCTTAGCGCAGCCGACCATGCATCCCGCTTTTTTACAGAAGTGTTCTCAGATTCGGAGATCGCCAAACAGTTCAAGAGCGGTCGAACAAAGACAACACACATTGTAAGGACCCTTGTCATGGAAGGCTTAACTGCTGCTGCATCTCGACTGCAGAATGGACCGTTTGTGTTGGGGATTGATGGAAGTCAGGAAGGGGGGGGGGGGGGGGGGGGGGGGGGGGGACAAATTCTTTCCTGGGGTGGTGCGATACTTAAAAATGACACAATCACCACTGAGCTGATAGCCAACCCCACATGCACAGAATCATCAACAGGGGAGAACATTTTTTAGGTTATGTATTTTCTTATTTTCATGTTCCCAGTTTCTCCATCTTCAAACTCCCCCCTCCCCACCCCCCCCCCTTCAAGTCCAAATCTTTGCCAAGTCATTACTATCAAGACAGTTGAGTTGTTGGCCTGCGCTTGTTTTTCCCCCACTATTAGATAAGATTGTTCGTTTATGTGTATTTGTCTGACCTTATTCAAGTTTTATAAGGTTGTGCCAGTCTTGAATAAAAGTTACTTTGTGTTAGGTTTCCTTATAAAATGGGAGCAAACGTACCCCCCCTTGTTTACTGTTTATTGTTTACTGTTCCCTGCCTCATTTCATTTCCAATTTTTTAGGTTGTTTCTGGCGCACTATCAAGCCTTGGTGTGCCATGCCATGATGGTTTAGGGGTTTTGTGTGTGTTTCCAGTGTATTCTACATTTTCATAATTTGTAGAGATTTCTTGTGACACTTAAAAGAAAAGCTTGTTTTTGAAGAAAAGTAAAGTTCACAAAATTGTGTGAACAATTTCATCACATCGTGTTTGTTTGAAAAAAGGTAAATGTCGCGCTCGATTACTCTTAGCTCTCAGAAATTACACATTTCTGCCTCACTGAGCTTCAATTCTTACTCATTGGTCTCTTAGGGGGTTGGCAGGTCTGTGAAAAAACAGTATTTCGACCACAAAACTTAAAAAATTCATAAGTCGAGAACTACGGCACGTATTGGTTCGCGTTTTTTTGCAAACAGAAGTGAATCGCTACAGGAAGAAGGAAGTCACGTTCTAGCAAGACTTCTTTTCTACGAAAAACATGAGGGCGCCCATTGTTGCCACGTGTTTTACCGGACGCTGGGAGGCTCTCAGCCTTTTGGTTGTGTGATATCCGGTTGGGCGCTAGCGGGCGCGCGCTTGTCGAGAGAGTTTAGACATTTTGGCCAGAATTTGAGGATAAGGTATCATATTGTAGAAAACATGGAAGTTACTGTTTTGCCAGAGCTCATAGTCCAAAGTTTTTCTTAGCACTGTTTGACCTAAATGTCATGTTCCTTCATGTACCCATTCGCCTCCAAGTGTTGCTGTGGAAAGTTACATTTTTCTCCAGGGTCAATGAAGGCAGAAAAAAACCATGCTGATTCACTAGATGAGTTGCTCCACTTTGGAAATTCACAGTGTACCAGCAAACACATTTAATATTTGGAATGGAAGTTTCGTTCGAAACTTTTTGATGGTGTAATTGTATGTTTTCATTATAATTCTTGTAAATTTTATTAGAGGATATTGATAGTGGAAAATTAGTGTGGTATAGGATAGGATGTTGGTAGTGGAAAATGGATTGACATTGATGACCTGAAAGATGACAGTGCTGATTTGCGCTGACATGGATACAGAACGGACTATAGATACAAAAGAGTTGTTGTCACAGTTATTGTTCAGGTGATTTTGCCGTTCTGTGGGCCACTTTAAGTTGACTTTTCGGCCAGAGGGGGTATCATGTTGTAGAAACATGGAAGTTACTGTTATGCCAGAGCTCATAGTCCAACGTTTTTCTTTGTACTGTTTGACCTAAATGTCATGTTCCTTCATGTACTCATTCCCCTTCAGTGTTGCTGTGGAAAGTTACATTTTTCTCAGGGTCAATGAAGGCAGAAAGAAAACATGCTGATTCACTAGATGAGTTGCTCCACTTTGAAAATTCACAGTGTACCAGCAAACACACTAAAATTTGGAATGGAAGTTGTTCGAAACTTTTTGATGGTGTAATTGTATGATTTCTGTATAATTCTTGTAAATTTTATTTGAGGATAGTGATAATGGAAAATGAGTGTGTGGTATAGGATAGGATGTTGATAGTGGAAAGTTGGTTGACATCATAACTGAAAGATGACCAAGTGCAACTGTGGTGTGAACAGGATGGCTACCGTGTGGTGTGTGCCACTCTGGCCATTCCATTCCTGCTTCACGAAATGCAGTGGACAGTTTGCTGGTGATGGATGAGAGTGGCATTGAGAAACAGAGACGCTCGGCCACCCTCCTGATGTTGCCAGCCCTCCTACCGTCAGAGTCTGGTCAAAGATCTGGTGAGTGTTGCTTGGTGACTGTCTGTGAGTGGCACTAAACAGTATATCTTGATGATAATCTTAGCCATTTATCTGTCAAATTGTTATAGGTTAAAGTCTCCTGGTATACCATGTCATTTTCTCTTGTACTAGACAATCAGATACTGCTTTGGGGGGGGGGGGGGGGGGGGGGGGATCCTCTCAAAACGAACACTGCAAATTGCGTCATACTTGGTATCGGAGAAAGTGGATTTTAGTTTATGTTGTGACAAAATATAGCATTCAAAACTTTCTGCCATTGGAGGTTTTTAGCTGTTGCTGGCCTGAACTTTGTAGTACTGTGATTGTGAAGATCATGTGGTTCACAAAGTAGAAGTGTGACTTGGGTAGTGTTCTCCACAGATGTAGACATCACATTTAGTTAAATATTAGAAATTCTGTCTACACAGAAAAGCATAGGTAGTTCACAGCAACCAAATATTATGTATACTCAGAGGCATAAAAAACGCGAAAACAAACTGTATAGAAATTTTGATGTAATTTGGCTACCGATTCCTTTGAACTGGTAATAGAAAGTGAGAAAAAGCAATCGAACACCGCAAAAGTGTCCTTTCAAAGTTCATTCTGGTAGAAAATAAGGTCACATGAACTTGACCTTGACCCTGTGTTAACAGCAGAATGTCAGTATCTGGTGTGACCACCTCGAGCATTGATCACAGCTGTGCACCTGCGGTACATCGAGCGCACCAGAGTGTTGGTCTGCCTCTGGGGGACTTGCCACCACACCTGGCCCACAGCAACAGCAAGCTGAGCTGGGGTCTGGGGTTGAGCTGGTTCAACTGCCTCTGAAGGGCATCCCAGAAATGCTCTATTGGGTTAAGGTCGGGAGACGGGCTGGGTGAGGCAGCAGATTGATGTTGTTCTGCCTCAGGAAGTTCTGCGTAGCACGGGCAGTGTGCGGCCTTGCGTTGTCCTGCTGAAACAGGTTCTGTGGATGCCGCTGGAAATGCGGCAGGATGTGGGGCCTCAGAACTTGGTCGATGTAATGAACAGCAGTGACCCCGTTACCACGTCCTGGACCCACATTCTGGAAGATGACTGGCCCAATACGGCGATTTATGCCCATAGCCCCCCAGATCATGATGCTTTCACCACCCCATGGGTCCCTTTCGGTGATGTTGGCATCCGTGAAGCGTTCCCCCGCTCTTCTCCAGATCCGGATGCGGCCATCGCCTGGGTCGACGCAGAACCGGCTTTCATCACTGAAGAGGACTCGGCCCTAGTCCCGATGGCGCCAATGCACGTGGATCTGTGCCCACTGCAGACGGTTCTGGCGATGCTGGAGTGTCAGGATAGGTCGCCGGGCTGGACGCCTGCATTGGAGACCAACTGTGTTCAGTCGGCGACGCACGGTCCTGTTGCTGATTGGCCTGCCATGGTTGCCGACGGTGTTCCTGGCTGTGTTGGCAGCGGTTTGGTAAGGCTCCCGTCGATGCTGACGAAGAAGATGGCGGTCTTGGGCTGCTGTGGTGACCCTCGGTCTGCCGCTCCTCGGTCTGTCATCAGTGGTGTTTCTTGCTTGAAAGCGGTCCAGAAGGCGATAGACGGTGGAAATGTGGACTCCGAATGCGATAGCGACCTGCCTCATTGGAACCCCGGCCTGCAGTTGCCCCATTGCTATGCAACGATTTTGACGAGAAAGTCTCGGCATTATGTTGGCGCCTCTGGAAGGGATGATTTGAACTTTTTGGGGTTTGGAAATTTATAGCCCCACAATGGGGGCCACATTGAGTTGCAATTCACATTGATGCACATGGCGTAGGTAGTCCACATGGCAAATGCACTCCTCGTGCCAAAAACGCTGACCCGGCAACATTCACCCACTGTTACGAGGTTACAACCGGCCAAGACACCACGTACTGCTAATGTTGCACGTGCCAAAGACATTGCTTACGTCCTGTTCACAATGTGAACAATCGTGCACTGTCTCCTCTTTTTTCGCGTTTTTTATGCCTCTGAGTATATTTTCAAGTTATCGAGCATTTCTGTTTGCTGAATGTTAGAGCTGTGTACATGTGCTGTTCATGATTAGCTTGTCTCGTTATGGGTGCAGAGTAACTTCACAAGAAAATGGGATATCCAGAGGACATAGAAATGTAGAGTTTAACTTTCATCCATGAAGTCACCCAAGTTATGAATAATGAATTGCAGGGTAAATGTCTGTTTCATGCAGACAAGGGTTCTATGGCTCCCACTTTTTTTTTTTTTTTTTTTTTAAATTAAGATCATTGATATGGTTCAAATTGGGAGTGGATTTTAATTGAGATTAAGGTTAAGTTTGAAGTGCTCAGAAAGTGAGTATGTGTTCACTCACTTAACCCTCTGACTGCTGGAATCATTTGGAGTTTTTGCAGAAAAAAAAACGCTAGCCTCACAATAGAATCGCACACATTGCAACTGCACTCCAAAATGTATCAGGATGTGTTTCATGGGAGGAAAGTAAATGGAGAATATAATTCATTGTTCGTGACGGCTCATCAGAACTTTTCATAACTGTTTCTTTTCTTTAACCAGTGGATTATATGTATCAGGTGAAATATGGAGCCCTGCAGTACGTAACCACTGAACTCCAGAATCTCTACAAATACTTGGAAGTTGATTTCCACCCTCTTCGTCTGTACCCATCAGTCCAGCCATCATACAGTACATCGGTGGCATTGACGACCTGGCTATCTATGTGCCACACATGGAGGAAATCATCATCACCCGTGTCCTCAAGCAGGTAGCTAGTTGGTCAAAAACTTCCTTTGTAGGAAAAGAAAATGCAAACTATAGGAACTGATTTGCGTATTCATAGGAACTGATTTGCGTATTTCATTTCATATCAGTGGAAGGATGTCGCCAACTTAATGGAAAATCTTCATTACTGATGTGTAAACTAAGAGAAAAGATGAGCACTGGTTTGGCAGCTGCATGCTGTTTCTTAGCACTCTAGGATTAAGAGGAAGGTTTTAAGTACAAGTGAATCTGCTGAGGGAAGATGTAAAAGAAAGAGACAACATTGCACTTTTTGTCTTTAGTAATATTTGATAATGTTGATAATTTTTGGAATAAAGCGAATCTGATCTTCTGTCATCTGTCTTGCGTGTCTTGTTCTTTCCATCTTTAACTTGTCTTAAAACTATGGGTAGCATGATTGACCTTGCACTTAAGTAATTATGTTTTTAAAAAGGCTGTAGATGAAATAGTTAATTGCAGAGAATTGGAATGCCAGCCAAAAAGGGGTTTCGTGACGAGATCAAAAGATTGAGCAAGTAAAGGCCCTGATAAAGCTCTTAAAAGCACTTATTTTTTAAATTAAATTCTTTTGTGTTTGTGTTCACGAAAAAGATGTTTGTATTGCTGTGATAGGTTCACAAGTGTACCAGAACCATCGAGTTCAAGCGGTTTGCTTCTATGGTGCCATTCGCTGATAAGTACAAGCTGGAGAGAGTCATTGTTGGTGCTGCTAAAAATATGGAACTGCAGGTGAGAAGTGGCTTTTGTTTTTGTATGTTTTAATCAACTTTGTGGAATGTTAGTTTTTTTTTTCATGAACAGTTGAGAATAATTTCATTATATATTGACATTGTTTTTGTGAGCATTATTGCCAAAAAAAAAAAAAGTGGTTTAGCTTTTCAAGTATTTTCAAACACGTTGCATAAGAATTGTTTTCTGTGCAATTTATTTTGAATTGACAGATCATCAGATGTGATTACTGTACAAACTATTATAAAAGTGATCAGTGCTGATTGTGAAAAACATGCTAAAGAATTCCTGTCTCTGTTTTTTCATTCATGCGCAGGTACGAATCGACCACCGCACTATGTCTCTGTCGTTTGGCACAGATCTGGGGTTGTCCCAGAAGGAGGAGGCAGCTGAGGGGCCCACCATTCAGAGCATGCCCAGTGAGCAGATCCGCAATCAGCTGACTGTGCTGGGGCGGGTCCTGAGCAAGGCTGTGCACATGATCGCCCCACAGCAGACTGTAAGTGCATTCTTCATCAACATCTGTATTATAAGACATGTATATGCAGATTGATGTGTTGCATGCGGTAATTTATTATGGAAAGGAAAAGGGGGTGACGTTGGAGTAGATTCCTATGAAAATGGAAGAATTGTTTACACTTGTGAACCTATCGCTTTGGGGTGGGGGACATACAAGAGACTAACAGAAAGGATGTCAGTAGAAAAAACAACAAAAATAAGTTTGAAAAAAAAAAAATAAAATAGGCAACTACAGAAATAGTATGTGCTATGAATAGTATTTTTTTCTTTGAAGTGAAAGGTGTTTATTTTTTTTCTCCTCAGTTATTAACTCGTTGGCACTTGCAGTTTTACCCCTTTACTTTCCCGTGGAACAAACCATTTGTAAGAGTCATTTAAAAAAATCATTCCAAAAAACACTTCTAAGGAGCATGGACATAAAACTTTCAGAACTGGTTAGAAACCTATCGAGTTAGTTGGGGTGAAAGTACAAAACTTTATACCTTCACTTTCATTTTCTAGAGCAAGGTGAAAAACAACCCTTTTTTTCCCATCTGAATTAACACGGGCAGACATCTAGTATATGTGTCCAGAGAAGCACGATGTCTTTGCAACAACCTGTTCACTCACACAATAAACAAAGAAATATCCAAATACGATTAAAAAAAAAAAAAATTCATATTATGTAGCGTATAGGGCACCTTATGATCCACTGTTTACATCAAATAAGGAAAAAAAAAAACAACTAAAAACCTACAACCCACCACACTCTGTGTACATAATGGCTTACTTGCTATACTATTAATCAGCATGACTTTGCGCAGAATGATGTAAATGAAAGTATGTGGCCTAGTTTGTCACAACAGGATGAGGTTCAGGGTGAAGAGGTTTAGCGGCACCGCAGCTGGTCACTTTGGTCCACACCAGCCATGTTATGAATGTAGTCCTGAACAGCCAGGGGTTTCCGGAACTGCCTTCAGCACATGGTCACATCTGTCGTGGTGTGGGGGTTGACCTTGGTGGTGATGGACTGGCTTCCTATCCATCCACTGCAGAACAGCAGCAGTCTCTGACAACAGCACAATAAATCATTAGCTGTCCCATAAGATGCTTATCTTTGTTTACTTACCCATGCTGTTTCCTGAAAATATAAAAGATGTCATTATGCTATAATTATTGTCATTACTTTCATAAGTGTGTGTGTGTTTTATTATGCTACACATATATATTTTGAGTGAGATTAACCTTTGCCCCTTGGACCGTCTGAGTGCTTACTAGTATCAAAATCTTAAGGGAAGGTAAATAACCCGTAAATTGGATGTACTGATGTTAAATAAAAAATCAGAAAAAATACAAACCTTGGTCATAAATAAAGTTTTATTGCTCCAAAATTAAGTTAACATTTTGAAGTAAAATTCCACATGCATCAAAGCTTATATCTTTGTTGATAAAATGGTGTAAAAAAAATTATGCTAAGTTCAACACTACTGACCGACACTGCATGAAACGCCATCCGCGGCAATCGTAATCGGCATAAGTTGATGTTAAGATTTTCGCTGAGATCGCCTCCATCAGCCACCAAAATCGACATCGGACTCCTCTCCTTTCACTATTCTTCTAATTTAAGCCAGTAAATAGCTCCTCATCACTGTCACTGCCACCAAAAATGTTCGCCAACATCTCCACAGTTTCGTCGTCCTCTTGCCGAAGCGAAAATCTCGATCACAAACTTGCTCTCAACTTCAAAAATCACTGCGACCGAAGTCCTCCATGAAAAAATGCGCTGTTTGGACTGGAAGGAAGTTGGAAACCGGAACTAGGTCACGTATAACGCCGCAAAGCTGTGGGAAAAAATTTCGTCTGCTGGGGGCACCCAAAACGGAAATCAGTGTATTTCGGGCCACAGCGGCGTTACAAGGATACGAAAGGCATCGCGTTTCGGGCCACAGCGGGCGTTACAAGGGCAGAGGGTTAAAGAAAACCGTAAACAGTAACAGGATATAACATAATGAAATATAACACCTTGCCAGAAACCTGGACTTGAGTGGTGGCAAATGATGGCGTTTTCAGCTGATGAAAAACGGGAAAGGGGGGTGTGGCATTCTTGTGAGGGTAGTAAATAGCGGGAACAACTAAATCTTGATCCCAGTCCTGCATCATGAACCACAGAAACGTTCCTCTGTCAAGCCCGGTACATTGCTGTCTCCCCTGCTGGGCCTGTGCGGCGGCATGGTCACCACCACCACCTCATTCTATCACATGCTTCAGCTGTCAGTGCCGCCAGTTAACCTTCATGTCCTGTGTTTCGTATGACAGAATTCGCCAAACACTAAGTTTATTTTGGAATTTGCTGCCCGAATTGGGGTACTGACTTTAAAAAATTGTAAAAATAAACTAATGGATAAAAGACTTCAAATTTTCAGCAAAAATTATGGAAAGCTAAACCCTTTGGTTTGCACTTGTTATTTTAGGGGATGTAAAAATATTTCATGGCTCAACACTCACACACCTGATTTACCGGGAAAACACACCTACGTCAGTGAAATAGGTGACAGACAGGCAATACAACACCCATCAACTTTATAAAAACCTACCTTTTTGGTGCAAGTGGTCGGGTTTCACCATCTGAAAGAACTGATGGGTGTTGTGAGGTGTTAGTAGTTACACAGGTAGCTAGGAAATAACGCGAAATTTTTGTGACGCTTTTAAGTCACATAGCATTTACATAGCAGGAAAAAAATAAAATAAAAAAAATAAGAAGTAAAAAATCATCCCAATATTTACGAAAATGTATTGGAGTGCATGCTTGTTGATCTGCATGAGTTAGTTTGGTTTGTGAGAAAAATAATTCCTATGGCTGATAATATTTCTAACTATATACAGGTGTGTAGGATGGAAGAGAGGCAGGCATCACAACACAAAACAACACTCAAATATTTTTGTTGTACTCACCAATATGGTTCCAGATGAATAAATTTATATAATCCAAATGTGATCACACACAAACAACACAGTCACTGGAATGTTCTTGCTTTGATCACTTTTGTCACACCAAAATCCCGACATGAAATTTCTTTCCGTTGTGCACTTTCTTACATGCACAAATTCCAGTACTTTTGTATGTGGCACTTTCAATATTTAGTCAACCCAAAAACAGTCTGTACAAAACAAAATGACAAGTCCAGTCCTTGATTTAGTCAAGTTCGGGTTTGTACTGCTAGGAATGAGTGTGTAGGAACTACTCACTGCTGGTGAAAAGAAAAAAAGCAGCCACGATCCTTGCACAAAGCCACCTTACACACCCAAACACACTCATGTGTTGACTGGATGGCATTGCCTGCTGGGGTTTTCCTCCCTTTCCCTTCTTGCAACAGACACAGTCCCTTCTTGCCTTTTGGCAGACTGGATTTTGGAAGGAGTGTGTTTGTCTGTCTGGATTGTCATAAACGACGGACGGCCGATCCGTTTTCGACCCTTGAAACCATTCACCATGCCCATGACAATCTCAGGTGAAAACCCACATGCAGTTTCAGTGGGGCATCTGCAGAGTTTTTGTAGATTACAAAGGCATTTACGCAGCAGTGTCCAGGCAGAAGAAGAACACATATTTCCACCACTTCATAATTCTGCTTGGAACAATAATATGATCGAAATTTGATCATGCTTGTCAACACCGTTGAAAGTTTTTGGGTGTAATCAGCAACAGCCAGGGGCCTAAATACCTGGCTTTTTCAACACCCCCTGCACCTTTTCTGACAAGCTCTCCATCGGTTCCATCAAAGGACAGAAGTAAGAAGGGTGACCTTACGACGGTCAAACCAAGCAACAGCCTGAAGCTTGCCCTTCAAATACCATAGCCAATCTCACGAAACCAGCGCTTGTGTCCCCAGACTTTTGACACATTTTTTCTGGCTTCATATCCTGTGGCAGACCCTTCTGTTATTTCGCACAGTCCCACATGCCAAGGTTTTCTTCGAAACAGATACTGAATGAGGGGGACTGACGTGAAATAATTTTCAAAGTAGATGGTGTGCCACTTGAAAATAATGGGGTTCTGACAAGTGTTTGACAACACGATCCCCTAGGCATCACCTGTTCCCAGCAGGCCTCATTGGTCTTCCCAGATATATACTGAATATTCAGCAATAAAAAAGAATCGGGATCACACAAAGCCCACACCTTGAGGCCCCACTTCGTTGGTTTTGCAGGCAAGTACTGCAGTAAAAACCACAACGACCCTTGAACTTGATCATTGCCTCATCTACGTGATGTTTTTCCAGGTAGAAACTGCATAGCAAAACATTCTTGTGTCATGGAAATGAGAGGTCTGACTTTGAACAGGGGGTCATACCCAGCCTGACCTCTGGAACAAACTGAGTGGTATCAGCGAGGGAAAAACTGGTTCAGCTGTTCAAACCCGTTCTTCGACATGACATTGACACCCAAGGATTGAAGAAAGGAGAAGAATCTTTCCAAAAAAAATCACGATGGGAACAGGGGCCATGTTCATAAACATGAGAAGACCAACAAAAGCTCTGATTTCATCCACAGTGGTTGCTCAAATTATCCTCAGAAGACCAGCAGCCACGAGTGTTTGTCTTGCATACAGGTTGGTTTCCCGGCCATGAGATGGAATTTCGTCCAAAGGAAAAACAAGTGAAAAATAATCAAAAGGTGTTCGAAGATTCACTTTTTGGACGTGGGGGGCCCCTGTATGCATCAAACACACGAACTTCAGTCCGAAAGTCGTCGTTTGACCACTGCGATGCTGTGCACATCCACCGACATCAGTAGCACCTGCGTCACCTGCGTCGCCTAAAGTCCGAGTCCGAGTCACTGTCACTACTCGCATTCACTCCTTCGCAACTTCATAGTCACTGTCGCTGTCTGCAGAGTCGAGATCAATGTCCGATTCATTCCCTCGTTATTATCGGTCGGCAACACATTCTATTGAACATTTGGTCCACAGTCAAGCTCATGTCACTATCACTGTCAGAGTGCGACATTTTGCTCGTAGTCGGAAGTCGATGGGATGACCAAAATATATCGATAAAAAATCAAAACGCCACGAACCGCTCTTGCAAATGGCGCCGAGAAAGGTGTGAAAGGCCCGGGTAACGACCGGTTTGTCTTATTACTGTAGTCAACCCAATACGGAAGGCACACCGAGACATCACCCCACTGACGAACGGGGGTATAGGGCGGATCGGACCTGAGGGGTCGGGCGGAATAGGGCGGAACGGGGGGAGAAAGGTTAACTAATCTCCACTTTGAATAAAATTTCTCTTACTGTCGGAGAGTCTTCCTCGATGTCTGAACCTTCCATTTGAAATAATTCAAACACTTTAGGCAGTGTGCCAGCAGATAAGTGTCCGATCCTTCCATTGAAATAATTTTTAACACTTTAGGGGAGTGTGCCAGCAGACAAGGCATTGAAAGACCAAGGCTAGGATTCAAACCATTTGTGCCAGGGACACCCATGCTGTCATGCAGAAGGAGAAAATTTTTACAGCTGTTTATCCAAAGGCCAGAAACCAACAGATATCCCATTGCGAAAGAAGAATGGGAGAAAATAATGGTCCACAAACTTAATGCTGATAGGAAAGATATCAGATTATGAGGGAGCCACAATAAAAGGCATATGTAAGGAATCGGTAGAGATGCCTTTGGAGTGAAGCAAGCCTGTGGGGTTAAGCATCAAAGATGATGACACCTCTCATATACTTTCATATATTACACTTGCCCAAAATAGGGAAAGCACCAAAGAGCATGTTGGTTGGAACTTGAAAATTGTGGTAGGGCCTTTAAAAACCCCCTGGTCAAAGAATTAAGTCCGACAGCTGCCCGCAGAAAAGAGTGGTGAACTTCACGCAGTGCTTTAAAGATTAAATATGGGTACCCATTTCCATCCAAGACTCATTGTACTAAACCCAAAGCCTATCAGGCACTGATCAGGGCCTTTTCCCATGACTGGATTTTGTCATGTTCCAATTATGAAAGCATTTTTTTTTTTAATGAATGATTTGGGTTTTTTTATGAGATTATGTTTTATGAATTAGAAGGAAAAATTTTCCCCAGGTGAGAACTGTTGCTTTGGTCTTAATTTCGGGAAAACACCTGATGAATGGCGAAAAACAAAACACCGAGGGGGGGAATTGCAAACCGTTACCAACCCAGCCCGTATCCACTTTTTTCAACCCGGTTTCCATAATTACATTTAAAGATTGTTCCATCAGTGTTCTGGT